>OZ007595.1:5370000-5707500 GCA_963931845.1 Maratus michaelseni
TATCATTTTGATCTTGAAGAAGTCGCCGTTAGAATGCATGAAATACATTCTTTATATTAAAAAAGTATATTTAAGCCTTTTGTGTTATGATTTTATCAATTTAAGCAGTACTTACACTTTAATTTAACATTAATTTTTTATATTATATGTAATGGTCTCACTGTGCAGGCCTTTTTTCAAAGGGAGTGCCAGACAATTTCTTGACATTCCTTCAGTGAAGAATTCACAGTTGAATTTATCTTAATATCATTGTAGAATGTCTTTCTACGAGCTATCGTCTTCTTAAAAAATACTCCAGAAACAATTAATTTAATGAAACAAACTTAAAAGACAAGTAATTTGTTGAGCTGAGCATTTTCTGATAACATCCTGATTCGAAAAATATTTTTCGTGGAAAAAAATCTCAATAGAGATGCTGCGTTTTTTTTCCGTAGCACGGTGCACTAAAGTTATTCATACAAAATTCTTTTGCCACATATTTTGGAAAAGGGCTGAACTCTGAGAACATTAGATAACAACTGAAGGAAGACATTTTGAAATAAAATAAGACTTTTTTGCTCTAGTTACCGTCTTAATATTTTTAACAAGCTGGTTTCGCCCGCTAGCCGGCCCCTAATTTACATCGGTGCCTCGAATTGTTTGAATTCTCCTTTTTTATAAAACATCGAAACGAACGACCCTCTGGCTCGCATCTACTCCGAACTGGGTGCCCGCTGCCTTCGGCACCTTATACCGGTCGTGCTACATACGCACCGGATAATCCCTTAATTTGCACATTGAATAGTACAACCCTCTAACCGAACGTACCTCCGACCCTGGTCACCGCTCCCTTCGGCGTCGGATAATCCCTTAAATTGCACATTGATTTGTATAAACCTCTAACTGAACGAACCTCCTGCTCGGGTCCCCGCTGTCTGCGCCACCGTATAGCAGTCGTGCTGCGCACGCGCTGCAGTATCCGTTAGTTCCACCTTCCACCACCAGGTGGCGCAATCTGTTTATATGATCGTAACTCAAATCGTTAAGGCTTTCGATGTCGAGTCCAATGAGCCATACCCCGTCGTGATCCTTCCCATAGAAACGGAGATACGAAAGCGCCCCGTGGTGGTGAAACTCGGAACAAAAATCGATAAGCTGTAGTATCCTCTATCGACGTTGAGTCGAATGAGCTACACCCCGTCGTGATCCGGGCCATAGAAACAGAGATCAGAGAACTCCCCCTGGTGGTGAAAAACGAACTAAAACCGATAAGCTCTAGTATTCTCTATCGATGTCGAGTCGATTGAGCCAAACCGCGTCGTGATGTGACCCATAGAACCCGAGTTGGCTGAAAGATCCTTTAATTACATCTTCCACCACCACAGGGCGCAATTTGTTCTATACGAACATGACCGAAATCTGTAAAGCTATCGAAATCCAGTCGAAAGAGCCAAACCCCGTCGTAATCGGGCCCATAGAACCCGATTTCCGGAAGCGCCCCTGGTGGTGAAACTTGGAACTAAAATATGTAAGCGCTATCGATATCGAGTCGAATGAGCCAAACCACGATGCGATTGGACTCGCAGAACTCGAAATATTATGAAATGAATATTTAAATCTGATATTATTATTCGAAAAGAGTGGTATAAACTCAGAAACTTAAAAAAAACTGTTATAGAGCGTCCTTATTACTTTAATTATGATGTTTGGAATCAGTTTGGTGGAATTCCGTAACATACTTTCTGAGTTATAGAAACGGACCATAGTTAAGAGAAAAAAACCGTGCCCCTGGTGGTGAAAAAACGAAATAAAATCGGTAAGCTCTATCGATGTCGAGTTGAATGAGCTAAGCCGCGTCGCGATGAGACCCATACGACAGGAGATATTTTGAAAAGAAATAGATAATTCCTTAGCTTTTTTTTTTCCCTATACAAAAATCGGGATTTTGCTAAAATAAAAAATTATGGTCCAAAATCAAAAATTTTTTGAATCCCTGAAATGTCAGCCCATTCTGGGCAAATATGCTTGTATTTCAGATTCGAAAATCCGATAAATTGAAAATTTTATACAGCGTATTAAATTTCCAAATGCATCATTTTATTTCTGTCAGAAATAAATTATTTACAGACTCTTTGTCTGGATTGAGTGTTGAAAAAAAAAAGCATCTGTGTTTTTGGAATAGAAATAAATTCATTTTGCGTTTCATTTATGAGTTTTAATTGATATCTTTAAAAGTTACTGGTCGATTTTTATGAATTTTAGCTTCCAAAATTCGCGATTTTTTTTACGTCCGTTTGTAAATTTTCGTGACGATGTGACGATTTTTGAGATTTTTCGGAAAGAGGCTAAATACCCTATAGTACGCCGAGCCACGTGATTTTGCGCTTTCGGAGAGGCGTCGTATCTGTAGAGATTTGGTTGCGTGGAGAGGAAATGAAATGCACCTGCCCGTCTCACACGGAATAAAAAATTCTTTTTTATCGATCGATTTTTAGAGGATTTTTTCGGTTTTAATTGTCGTACGGAAATGATTTTTCGAATTTATGAAAGCAGATGCTCTCCTGAATCTGTCTGTCCAAATTTCGAATTTCTAGGCCGAGATACGAGTCGGTTTAAAACGGCCCAATGCGCTTTATTGCTTAAATTACTCCCTGGGAACCTCGACATTGTAGTCTGGTGTTCGACTGGCAACCCCTTTTGGAGGAAGCTTTTGCGGTTTTTGATCAAATGCAAAATACTTTCAACATAGGTTTCTTTTGCAGTAATTAAAATAGTTTTGTTAATTAATAACTCCCTGGGTCCGGGTCGGACTCCCGACCCGGCTGAACTTGAGCTTCGCGCCATTTTTACGAATTTTTCGGTACCCGACAGATCTACGTGCGTCACCTGGTCCCGGAGCCTTTGCGTGTACAGACCGGGAATGCACAAACAGACAGACACACACACACACAGACGTTTACCGACATTAATAATTATCCGATTTATTTTATCTTTACAAGAAGGAAGAATTGGATTCATGAAATTTTTTGAATTCCGGTTTTCGACGGATTTATACGTTTTTGAAGGCCCTGAACACTATTTGACTATTTTTAGAAAATGTCTTTCTGTGAGTGTGTGACTCTGTCTATCTGTCTGTATGTCACAAAAGCTTTGTGGATGCTCTATCTCAAGAACTAATGCACGGAATTTAATAAATCTTCATATTCATTTAGTCATTAAATAGATGCTGTTTACGTTTCGTTGTAGATATCCCAACTGGTGGCGCTGCTATGCTACTTGTTTCATGATTTTTACAATAGCTATATCTCAAGAACTAATACACAGAATTTCATGAAACTTCAGATTCTGTTACACCTGGACACAAATAAATGCTGATTGCGTTTTGGTGTAGATAGTCTAGCAGGTGACTCTGCTATGCTACTTTTTTCATGATTTTTACGATAACTATATCTCAAGATCTAATGCACGGATTTTCTTCAAACACGAGATTCTGTTAGACGTTGACATAAAATGTTTTTTACTAGGCTTTGTTGTAAATCTCTTAACATGTGGCGCTGCTATGCTGCAGTTTGCAGGATTTACACGAATTTAGCGATAGTCATATCTCAAAAACTAATGTAGGGATTTTAATAAAACTTTAGATTCAGTTAGACCTTGATATAAGTTGGTGCTGATTCGTTTTTAGTGTATGTGAAACCTGTATGAAATAGAAGAAAGTTTTGGGATTAGTACATCCGACTAGTTTATTTTATTTCACTTTTGATAGAACGCATTATAAATACTATGTTACAAGTTTCAATATTTATAAGTATTTTTCGTTTTTTTAGAAGATGACGTTTTGTTTATACCTCTGTAACATGACTAAAAAGATGAAAGAAAATTAACAAGTTAGCATAAACAGTCATCATGACCTTACCAAGTTCTGCTTTGCCAACTTTGGAAGATCTGCATTCCAAAGCAAGGCTCTCTTGTGGAAGATATCCCAATAAGTATGTTGCCCTCGAATCAAAGAGACTTCAGGCCGATGCACAAATCAATCCAGAGACCGGGAGGCCTGTGACACCGCCGTACATTAAAGTTGCGAAAGAACGCATGTTAGTACAAGAAATGAAAGAAATGATCATGGATGGCAGAGATGTATGGCACTGCGACAGGTAAGCTTACAGCATGAAATATTTTACAAAAGTTGATTTTATTTTTGATAAACAATTTATTTTGTAATGATGTTGAAGAGAACAGGCAGCAAAATAATGTGTTTGGGTGTATCAAAAAAGTTCGTTTTTTCAGTTTTCTTGACTTCCTGCATTTATTTAAGCTTTGTAAAACTTGTCATGTAATGTGCTTGGCGCTTTGCAGTGCCTTCAATTTCAGATGCTAGGGGTTTGATTCTCCTCTTTTTTCTCTTCAATTGGTCAAAATTCACAACTCATGGTCTGTCACTTCTGGGTTTAATTTCAAGGCTGTGGTCCGCTGTCTTAAAACGTTTGGATTTGTTTTGAGCTGTCCAGTCACTACCCTTTCCCTCGCCTACAACTGCACCAGTTTTGCGGACAGCTTTATTGGTTTTATGGCATAGTTTAAAATAATGCCTTAAGATGTATAAAATCTAAATATTTGTAACGCTCTTTAGGTGACCAAAAATTAAAGAAGCCTGTATGATTATAAAATATAGAGGGACATATAGGAGGTTAAATAACATTTTATGTTCAACAGTAGGCATGAGAAAGTGCCAACCATATGCTTTCGTATAAATTCAGTCAAAAGACGAAAAGTCTCTTGACACAACCTAATAGGAGTTAAAACAGCTGTTACCATAAACACACAGGAACAAACATAAAATATTTAATGCTGACACCTATATTTGACACAAGGTTTTTTTTTTATGTTTTCTTTTTTTTAATTCTCAAAACGAAAATATTTCAAATACGTTTATTTGACAACAACTGCAAGATAAATATACTACAAAATTTATATCTTAAAAACAGTAGTTGGAATAGGATATAACAATAGTCGCCAGTGGCAGCCCTCAAGAGTGCTCTCGGTCAAAAATTGTATAGTTAGGAGAGCCGTTACCATACAGACAGAACAAACTTCAAAATTTCCAAAGCTAACACATTAATATTACTCTAGAAAACTTGTTTAGAGATTCAGATTTACAAAAATGTAGGTTTTTCTAAAGTTTCTCCAAAAAATAGTTCCAAAGTATTCAGTATTTAAAATTGAGTCTTGTCTAGTAGTGGTTTCAAAAGTGAAATTCATAGTTTTATTTTGAATTACAATACACACATAATTATATTGGAAAATAGATTATAAGTAGTGGCATAAACAAAATTTATCCATAAAAAAACTGAAAAAATATTTTCTCAATAAAAAGGAATAAAATATACGAAATGTCTAATAACTTTCACCTAAAGTGTGTCATTTTAATGGACATTTAAAATGTTATTTACACCTTTTTTGTTGCATTTTCTAGCTTCAAAGAAGAAATTATTATCCTAAATCTAGAAATTTCTTGCAAATGGATTTATATACCCTTGAGGAAAAAAAAAACAACAACAACCTGTGATATGTTTTAACAATAAGTTGTTTTTCGACACGTTTTATATTGCATAATCATACCAAAATTCTTTATAGAACTGAATATCTTAAAAAAAAAAAAACTCAAATAAGAAGACATACAATAATGATAAAAAACATTACAATATACATAAATCTATATTTATATAATTTATAGAATTAATCATTCTGATAACCGTCTGTTTATCTTTTTTTTTTTTGTTAGGAATCACAGAAATGATTGAATATTTTTTTAAATATTAGAAACAATGTCATATTTAAAATAATAATAAGTTTTTCTATTTTCACTAAGACTTTTGGCCACCGGTATTTTCGAAAAATGTTTGCCTTACTTAATAGCAGGAAATTCGTAGTTTTAAAATATTGTTGGGATTTTTTATCTTGAGATGAAGTTGTCTCTATTGAGTTGAATTCTGGGATTTTATTGTTGGGATTAATGATCATACCAATTGATAACTATGCAGATTGCAATGCGTGTAGTTCAGTAAGCAAAACTTAAAATTTACTTGGCGGAATGAATTGTAATGTTGGTTTCTCATATTTGAAGTTTCTCGAAATTTATTTCTTATAAAACAATCATCGATTACAATTCATATTTATTTCGAAAATTAATTTCGTTTATATGCATATTTGAAGAGGAGAAGGAACACATAAGGCAAGGAAGGAGAAAGGAATTAAATGGAATATATTTTATTTGGCTACATATTTGATATATTTTTATAATACGAAATACAGCAGAAACAGAAACAAAAAACAGCATGGATGCATGCAGTCTCTTTTTGTACACTGATATGTGGTTCACAAAAATTGAAAAAAAATCATTATAAGATAAAATATGTATACCTATTTAAATATGAATGTAATTAAGAAATACTTATTTTACGAAAAACACATCATAAAATCTTTTGAAAATATAGTTTTTCATAAAATCTAAGTTTCGTATTTTTACAAAAAGTCATTGAGAGTTAGCAATTTAGTTTGAACTAAGCATGAATAACACAGCTATTTCAGTTATTTCTTTACTTGAATATTAAGAATACAAAAAAGGTATTAAAATAATATATCATAATCCACATTTTTAGGTGAAATATGAATTACATTTCATTTGAACATTATTTGTATCACTGTCTAAAATATTATTAACGATATTTTATTTTTTAACGTACGAATAATGATACAAGTACCGATAAAAAAAAAATCTGAAGTTAATTTACGCATTAAAAAAATACTGTACCCCGCTGAAATGAAGTTTATTTTTTTATGCAATTAATTCATCCAAATAATCTTACAATCTTACCACTCCATGCACGTGTTATTAACACCTCAAGCAAACATTTACATATTTAAGAATCATTTCCTTTGTTCATAAATATGTCTTATAGAAACATTTGTAACTTTTTCACAACAATATAGTATTTTCGGATCGAAATACATAAAACGATTCATCAGTTGTGAAGAGCTCAACGTGTAAGACGTTTTTTGCACTCGATTAAGAATCGTTTTATGTTACTCGATCAGAAACGATTTTGTGTTTTATAAAAGTTTATTTGCTTCGTTTTTTACGCAAGTACGTTTTTTTTTTTACTCTTTTTTTTTTTTTTTTTTTTTTTTTTGTATATCATAACTGATTTTTCCCTTTTCCTAGAAAATTATCACAATCTATGCACGGCATTCACTATTTCTATTATATTTAACCCATATTAGGAGCAACACAGAATCTTAAACTCATGTATACTTTTAGGTTTAAAGATGCAATAGCCCATTACAAACGCATTGACAGAATATTGAATCCAAACCCTGGGTTTTGTACAGAATATTTCGGTTGCATGCCACTATGTCAAAGGATAGTTATCTTCTCAACAGCCACCTTCGCCATCATGGTCGTCTTCTCCCTCATGTTCATCAAAATATTCATGCCCGATCATCTCGCACATCAGACGAACTTGGAAGACAGGAGATGGTACAAAAATGCCACATTTTACGAAATATTTCCAGCTTCATTCAAAGACACAGATTCAGATGGATACGGTGACTTTGAAGTGAGTTACTGCATTTCATTTCAGTAGAAAAGTATTATTTTTAATGTTACTGTAAACTGTCTTTAAACTTATACTGTAAATACCAAAATTTTGCCTTCAATCTTGTTTCCAGTATTATTTCGGTATTTCTACGCATTTTTTACAGTGTTCAAATAAAAATAAGTTCTACAGCAAAATATGAAATTGACAATTTAACAAATGTTTTAGCACTGTTATCCGTAACAGGTATTCTCAAATCCATATTCTCTGCTTTCTGACACATTCACGAAATCATCATACGCTGTTAAAATTTTGCAGCAAACTGTCCAGTCATTTGACCGTTTTTAGAGAAAACGGTTACATAACCGTAATTTAACTATATTCTGACCATAATATGGGCAATAATATGGTCAGAAAAGAGTGAAATAATGGTTATATAATCGTTTTATACAAAAACGGTGAAATGACTGAACAGCTTGCTGGAAATTTTTAATTGTGTATTCACCCAGAAAAATCCGTAAAACTTATCGGCAATACAATACTAGTCAAAATTTCAATATTTTTACAGAATTATTTGTACTGTATACAGCAATATGATCCAAAAGTTGCCATATACTTTAACAGTTAATAAATATATACCTGGTTATTGTTCCTTCTACGCATTTTTTACAGTTTTAAAATAAAAATAAGTCCAACAGCAAAAGTGAAAGTGACAATTTAAAAAATGTTTTAGCAGTGTGACAGAAATCCTCAATCCATATTTCCTACTTTCTGACACATTCACGAAATCATATTATTCATTCAGAAAAATCCGTAAAACGTACCGCCAATACAATACCACTCAAAATTTCAATATTTTTACAGAATTATTTCTACTGTATACAAGATCAAAAAGTTACCACATGTTTTAACATTTAATAAATATGTACCTAGTTATTTTTTCTTCTACTTTTAAATTTAGTTGAATTTCAGAAAGCACAGCTACATAGATGAGCAAAATGTACAGAACTTTATTACCATGATAAATTTTCAATTATTGCTATTAAAAGAGCATATTGAAGATATTTTAATACGAGAAATTCTTGTATAGAAAAAACATTACATAGAGGTAGATTACGTTTTGCTTTTAATGTTTAGAATATTGAGCACAAAGTATTTAACTGATAATTTGTAAGAAACCATTTCTAATTTCAACTCCACCGTATAGCTCAGCATTGCCAAATTTCTGCTTTTATTTCGAAACCTTTATGTTAGCTAAAGTAACTTCATTTTGACCGCATATTCACATTATGAGAAGTCCTCTGAAACTTTAAATCTCAGTATTAAGTTACACAAAAAGAACATATTTGAAGAGAAGACAAATCTTATAAAATCTCCAGATTTCTAACTTTAACATCTTTGTAAGGATTTCGGAAATACTATAACATCAATTTAAACAGTTTTAACTATTTTCAACTGAATATGGCTGCTATTTAAAAGGGTTTTAAATACGACGATTTGTTCTTAATGAGATATACTACGACAGAAAAAAATTTGTTTAAATATATATTTTCTGCACGTTTTGTTCCGAACGTTTGTTCTAAAATAGATATATTAGAATCCATTTTACATTTCAATTAAAATATCTGTTTTAGCACCATTAAACGAAAAACATAAGGAGCTGAAAGCAAATTAATTATTCTGAATAATATTGTTTTAGTATTACATATATTAGAAAATATTAGTAAATATTCAAAGGTAATATTTATCAATTGTAGCATTATTTAGAAGGAAATATAAGGAACTTAAAGCAAATTTATTATTGCTATTTGTATTGTTTTAGAAATAAATCAAATAATATTTCAAATATATATATTAAATATTCGACTTATATCACTCATATTAGTGTTAACATCGATAAAAGAGAAACAGAATATTTGCTTAAATGGAAAGAAGAATGCTGTAAATCTATCTTTATATACAGAATATTTTAATCGCAGACTATTGGCATTACAATTAATGCGTTGCATGCCACGTACACATAATAATAATTGATATTGATTGTATTGATCCTAGTGCGTAGGAAGGAAGTATATGTTTTCAGTGTTGAAACTCATTGTTACTTTCTTCTATCTTTACAAGAAGAAAGTATTGTATTCATGAAAATTTTCGACTTCCGGTTTTCGACGGATTTATACGTTTTAGAAGGTCCTGAACACGATTTGACTGTTTTTAAAAAATGTCTATCTGTGACTCTGTCTGTCTGCCTGTCTGTATGTGACAAAAAATTTCTGGGCGCTCTATCTCAATAACTAATGCTCTAAATTTAATAAAACTTTAGATTCAGTTAGTTCCTGATATAAATTGGTGCTGATTAGTTTTTGTTAAAAATCGCCGGGCAGGTGGCGCTGCTATGCAGCATTTTTCGCAATTTCCGCAATAGCTCTATCTCAAGAAATAATGCTCGGAATTTAATAAAACTTCAGATACAGTTAGTCCCTGATATAAATTGGTGCTGATTAGTTTTTGGTAAAAATCGCCCAGCAGGTTGCGCTGCTATGCAGCATTTTGCAGGATTTACACGATTTTAGCGATAGTCATATCTCAAGAAATAATGCACGGAATTTAATAAAACTTGAGTTTCAGTTAGACTTTGATATATATTGATGATTCTTTTTAGTGTATGCGAAAGCTGTGTGAGATAGAAGAAAGTTTTGGGATTGACACATCCGACTAGTTTGTTTATGGATTTATTTTTTTCACGGTACACAGAGACATGTAGAAATTGCAATGTAACATAAATTTTGAAAATATTACAATTTTTAAATTTTTGCTAAACACATCACGAAATAATTTGCATTGCAGCGCGCAATTCATTACAGATGCATTTTCTTTTTGAGCCTAAGGTTTTTTTTACAGTGCTCTGCACTTCCTTTTAGCAGCTAACCCGTTGACTTTTCTGTGTGTTTATCAGGGACCGGATTCATGAAAGTCACAAGATAGTGTCCTGCATCAGGTCGGACAAAACGACTTATTTTCATTGCGGATCCGGTTGACTTTAAATGTTTCGGGTCTACCCGATTTTTCAAAAGAAAGTCCTGATAATTTTTCAAAGAATTTTTTTTTATGTGCCGCAGGGTTGTATGCTCATGAGGCCCTTTACATCCTGTGCTGCGGTTGCAGCTTTCCCAACATATGTGAGTGAGAGATGCCAAGCTGGGCATCGTCCTCGTATCTCAATTGTAGAGCATTGGAGGTTCCGAGATTCGGTAATTATTCCTGGTTCAATTACCGGTGTGGACATTTTTTCACTCTGTCGGTTGTACGCTTTGTTAGCAATGTGTAAATTCATATAGTTACTATTCTATTTTAATGTTTGTTAATGTATAATTGTAGACTTATTGTTGTTATTATTAAAAGATATAAAATTGATATTACAAAAATAAATGTACATTATTTTTCTACATTTGTATTAAAATATGGATTAATTATCTTTCACTTCGGGTTCGGGTAGGGTTCAGGTTTGAATATTTCGGAATCGGTCGGGTTCGATCAAGTTAGGATCTAGTTTCGGTTTAACTTTATTCAAAAATTTCGGATTATGTTTAGCTACTGCCCGACGTGTGCAGGACTCCATCATTAGGGGAGATATTGAGTTGTACGGATGTTTGTGGACTTTCTAGTGAAAAAGTTTCATCGAGACGAAGATGTCCTTGTTCACATACAGTTAGCGTTGTTTCGGAGCAACACTAAAACTTTCGCTAAATCCTTTTGTGCTCGTACTGGAGCTCGCTCTTTCCACGAAGAAATTGTATAGAAACTTTTTGCACTGACCAGAATAAATCCATCATGCATCACACTGAGCAAATTACACTTTCAACATTTGAGGAAACAGCAGGCGAAGACATTCGCTACAACTATACCCACTAATATAATACAAATAGTTTTACTCACTTTAAATAGATACAGCTCCGGTACAATAAAGGTCTCATTTTAAATTGGACACACAATGTGCAGGGTTTCCATAAAGTATCTTTACAATTTCAAACTTACAAACACAAATGAAGAGATACATGTATAAAAAGTAGTACAATATTAGTAGTATATATTGTAGTTAAGGACTATATTGTATATTAATATAAACTTTGCTATAGGCTTCACGAAATCACGTCAAGACCTTCGTGGTTTTCCTCTGATACTCTTTTTCGTCCAATACTCAGAGGGTCTCCATCAATTTCTTGTGCCCACCTCCATCTGTTAGGGAAATAGAGCATATTACAGAAAATTGTCGATTATCGCCTTGACATGCATCGTTCAACTTATGTATGCAAATATAGAGTTTTATTAATTGAAAACCTTCCAACATTTCTTAAAAATATCTTTCATATATATACTCCTATTAGTGAACGACTTTCCATACGTATATATCTTCATTTGTGTTTGTAATAAACGCTTGAAATTGTAAAGAGATTTTGTGGAAATGCTATATAAAGAATATGATACAAGCGTACTATTAATATTTTTGAATTATCGTGTATAAATATTAACGAAATTTTCTGATTATTCCAATTATAAAGTTTATAGTAACTTATTCCATGGATATCACTTACTAGCTGAAGTACCTGGCGTTGTCAAGGGGTTTTAAGAAGGTTTGTTTAGAAAAATCAATTTCAAAATTAAACATCTTGTATAGAGAACTTCAAAATGCTAAAATATGCCAATATTTCCATAATCGGGTATTTATCATGCTTCAGTACATTCCTCAAACTCATGTGATGTTATATTCACCTGCCAACGTCATATCTACTTGCTTTTGTACTTACTCATATTGATACTTTGTTTGTACAATTGTCAAATATTTGAAAAAGTCCGTAATATATTCAATATGACGTCAACTTCATTTCCTTTTTAATTCTTTAATGACGTCATATCCACCTGCTTTCTTGCTTATTCATACTCCTACTCTTTGTATTATTGAGAAATATTTGAAAATCTGTGTTATACTTCCAATATGACGTCATATTGGAAACATCGAGGCTAACGAAAAAGACAGGCTACCGCGGTGCATTCCACTTATCTTTTTTTACAGACCGCTACAGTGACGTGATGCTCTTTTCGTATACCTCCATTGGTGCATTCGAGCATCACGTGACTCCGGCGGTCTGTAAAAAAAGATACGCGTAAAGCACCACGGTAGCCTTTCTTTTTCGTTAGCCTCGGGAAACATATTGACGTTTAATTGTTGAAACTTTTTATTTCATTTTCATTTTTCACGTGCAAATATTTCAATAAAAAGTTTATTGTTGCGAATTTTTTTTATTGAGGATTTTTAATTGTTGGCAACTATTATAACGAAAAACGTTTAAATTGTATAGGAAATACCTGTTAGATTGGTGGTTTTTTATTATAATTTATTTTGATTATTTTTAACTATAATTTATTTTGATTCCGGATTACTTCAGTTGCCTCGCCCGTGTTTTAATATATTTGTTCGTAACATTTCAATTCTTGTATAGAAGTGCAGACAAACAAATTTCCATTTATATTTATCATGAAAATTTAAAGTTAAATTGCTATAATTAAACTCAACGCATATACGATAAAAAGGTTTTTCGGCAGAAGGATTATCTGGTTCGTAAGAGCTTTGTATTCCTTTTTGTAATAAAAAAGACTATATATACTAGCTGACCCGCCCGGCGTTGCCCGAGCCCTTGTAATAAACTTAAATCTCTTAAAAAACGGAACTCTGGCCACGGTCAACGATGGCTTCGGAACCGTATACCAGGCATGCTCGTACGTTCTAGAAAATCTTTTATTGCCCCCTACCACCGCTAGGGGAGCATTCTGTTCTAAACAAACCTCTTTCCGAACGAACTTCTGAGACAGGTTCCCGCTGCCTACGTTACTGTATAGTAGGCGCACTATAAAATTGAGCTGGTTTCGAGAAGATTGGAACATTATTAGCCCAGTTATTGCATTAAGGCACAGTTAGAGAAAATAACCTTGAGTGAGGTGCCGAAGGGAGGAGATGTTCGAGTGTCCTTCAGAAAATGACTAATTAGGAGGCCCACTATGCATGCATAAATATTCGTTCGTTTTGTTAAGCTAGGAACTTAATTACAAAGTTGGCTTAAACTCTTATTTGTAAATAGTGGTAACCGCTACTCATAAATTTAATTTAATGTTATAAAGGGTGACTATTAAGTTAAATATAATGTTTGGAATCACTTGCGTTGAAATCGGAAAGGTAGTTGCTGATATATAGAAACGGGGCATAGTTAGAGAAAAACCATGACTGAGGGGCCGGAGGGGGGGTTGTTCAAGTACCCTTCAGCAAATGACTAATTAAGAGGAGCACTATGCATCTTTCGAAATTCGTTCGTTTGCTTAAGCTTTGAACTTAATTGCAAATTTGGCTTAAACTATTATTCGTAAATAGTGGTAACCGCTACTCATAATTTTAGTATAATGTTATAAAGAGTGACAATTAAGTTAATTATAATGTTTGGAATCACTTGTGTTGAAATCGCAAAGATAGTTGCTGAGATATGGAAACGGAGCAGAGTTAGAGAAAAAACCTTGAAGGACGGGCCGGGAAGGGTGGGGGGTTGTTCAAGTGGCCTTCAGCAAATAACTAATTAGGAGGACCACTGTGCATCTTTCAAAATTCGTTCGTTTCCTTAAGCTTTGAATTTAATTACAAATTTGGCTTCAACTGTTATTCGTAAATAGTGGTAACCGCTACTCATAAATTTAGTTTAATGTTATAAATGGTGACTATTAAATTAATTATAATGTTTGAAATCACTTGCGTTGAAATCGGAAAGATAGTTGCTGAGATATGGAAACGGAGCAGAGTTAGAGAAAAAACATTGACGGACGGTCCTGGAGGGGGGGGTTGTTTAAGTGGCCTTCAGCAAATAACTAATTAGGAGGATCACAATACATCTTTAATGATTGATTCATTTGGTTAAGCTAGGAACTTAATTTGAAATTTGGCTTACTACTTTTACACTACTATTCGGAAATTCTGGTAACTGCTTTCTAGAAATACACCTTGAAGCTTAAATGTAATTAGACCCTTGTCCCTCTTAATTCCCGCAAATATAAAAAAGAATCTGTTAAATAAAGTTTTCTGTGTTAACAATCTCCACATAATAAAAAATGTCATGTAAAAAAAAAACTTAAACCCGACTAATTGTCATGAAGAAAAATATGCCTGCAAAATATTTCAATCAGTGGGACGTACGTGTAATTTGTCATGTACAGGTGGCGTGACATTCGCATTGCTCCTCTACGCTAATAACTTCAATCCATGTTGGCACTATTTAGTTAGAAATCCTTATTTGTGCATCGCTACTCTGCTTTATTTAATTACTTCTGTGAAGAATCGAGCAACCAACCAGTGAACCAACCAACCCAAGAGAATAAAAGCGTATTTCTAATGAGAGTTCTTTGTGCATTTTAATTAATATTTCAGAAAGTAATTAAAATATTAAAATTCTGAAGTAATGTTGCACCAGGAGAGGTTTTGGACTACCTAAATCTAAATTTCCAGCCTTCTAGGTGGGCCAGATTTTCCTAGCCATTGCCAACAGACACACACACAGACACACAGACATACAGAGCGAAACTTTCTTTTATTAGTTTAGATAGATATTGATGTTACCTTTCTTTCATAGGGAATTGTACAGAAACTTGATTATATATCTTCTTTGGGAATGACCGCAATTCGCTTGAATTCCATCTTCAGTGCTTTAGATTATCCTCTAGAATATGAGCACATTATTGACTTAAAGAGTGCAGATCCACATCTGGGAAGAATGGACGACTTTAGGAACCTCATAAGGGAATGCCATTCAAGAGGGATCAGAGTCGTTCTAGATCTTAATCCTGTCGTAACTAGTGACCAGCATACTTGGGCTCTGCACTGGCAAAGAGGGATACCCGGTTATGAACGTTTCTATGCTTCAGCAAACAGATCTAAAGTAAGTTGATATTAATAAAGTAAATTAACGTCTCCATTATCCTGTCAGCCCCTTTTCATAACAAAAAGCTATCGCCAAACTATACGGTTTAAGGACAAAAATGTATGATCATGGCATCACATTCACTTGACATCAGAAGCATTACCCAATGGTTCCGGAAAGCGTTCTTTACCACTGGAAACCTCAGAAACCCCAGAACTATTTTCAAAACTTAAAAAAGAATTTAAAAACAAATCTATTATTTTTCAGCCACGGATTTTTGAAAACCTTTGAGAGTAGAATTTATAGTGTATTAATCAACTTTCCTAAACCGGAATATCGGTTTTGACGGTGCTATCAATTGGTAAGTGAACATTTTCAGCTGTTTAACTGGATTTATACGTGCAAGAGCAACAAAATAATATAAATTTTAATGTTAATGTTAATGCTGTTAATTTATCATGTATCGTAAAACATGTTTGTTGAAAATGAAAATATTTACTTGAAAATGGATAACAAGACTTATATTTCAGGTTTACAAAACTTATTAATACCCTATAAAAACTATTTGTAAACGTTTCCAAAAATCAGTGGCAGCAAAAAAACCTTTGTTTTTATAAATGCTACTTTAAATCTCGAAAATACATTGGTTTCTGAGGTGTCTAAAGGTAAAGAAGGAATTTTGGAATCGTGGGTAACTCGGAACTGATTATTGTATACTTTCGTTCCAGGTTATATATATATTTATATATATATATTATATAGTTTTTTCTTTATTAAGTAAATTTTGTTTTTTGATACAGCGTATATGAATTTCCCTATGAAATAATAGACGCTGCACAGTATATCAAAACTGTAAGTAGAAATTAATCTCATGTAAATGTGTTATTCAATATGAAACATGTTCCGTAATCCCTTACATTTACAGTATGCATGTACAGTATTTCATATACTTATTAACTCATGCCAATTAAAGGGAATTTTTCAATTCATCTCTCGTATTGTTTTAGAGTTGTTTTTTATTTAATAATGTATCTGATATAATTAAAATTACCCGTTATTCACTTATTTTCTAATACAAATATTCTTTATATCCTTTTAGGAGCCTCCAGAAATGGAAAATTCTGAAGGACCACCACCTGAAGATTGGGAACTTACACAAAGGACTTTTGGTGCACATTATGTTTTAAACTGGTCGAACGAACTGGTACAAAAGGAATACCAAAAAACAATGTCCTTTTGGATTAATAATGGCATCGACGGTTTTTACATGAAACATTTAGACAAAATACACGTGTTAGATGCTCGAGATATACCAAAAATCATACATCAATGGAGAAAAGTATTGGACAGCCCACCATTCCTTTGGATTAATACTAAACGACAGCCAAAACGTGTCCTTATTGTGTCATCGAAATTTGCTCAAGATATGTCAGAAAAGCTTGGTGAACACGAAGCCAGAAGAATGCTTAAAAAAGTAGATTTGTTAGACTATCCTATTCTGATAGGAAGTTCAAGAGAGATGGCTGATCAGATAACGGCATTAAAACAGATGTCTGATGTTAGAGGACATTCTCCGGTTCCATTGTGGCATTTAGGTAGTTCCGATACATTCAGACTGGCATCGAGAATTGACAGCAAGTACCACATGGCGGCATTCTATCTTCTGATGTCACTGACAGGATCCGCATCTGTATTCTATGGTGACGAAATTGGATTAAAAGACAGTTATGACGTCTTTAGTGACAAGGTAAAATTGTTCCTTAATACACAGTAATATTTTTGAAATTTGTATTATTTTTTTCTGCTACTGATACATTTACACATTTTATAGAGTGTCCACAAAGTCTCTTTACAAATTCAATATTTTACTGCGAACAGATATTGTGCGGTCCTCTAAAAAAAAAAAAAAAAAAAAAAAAAAAAACACTGAAATGTTTCCTTAAAAAAAAACCCACCCCAGTACTATACTAAATATTTTACTAAAATCTTTTTTTTTTGCTTTGTTCTGTTTTTATGCACCATTTAGAATAATAAAAATACTTAAAAATACTGAAGGAGTGCTTATTTAGTTTAAAAATAATTTAAATTAACCATTGCAGGATTCTGGTAATCAACGAGCTTCTTTTTACAGATTTTCTTTTTATAATAGAATTTTATAATGATCTATATATATATTTTATATTAAACCATTAATATGTAATAAAATGCTTCATTTTTTAGCTGATTATATCAGGTGTAGGTTGTTTTTAGGTAACATGAGGCATTTTTTAGAAAAGTGGTTTTTTTTTCCAAATTCTCGCATAATTGACAGTAATTTTGTAATAAAGTGATAAAATTAAAAATTCTCAACATTAAAATTTTAGTCAGAACAAGCTGTAATTATTTAGCAATGTTCAATTTTTATAACTTCTTTATTAGACTTTATACAGAGAAAATTTCAAAAAATGGGTTTTTTTAGAGGACGGCGCAATACATATATGGAAAGTAGTACAATTTTAGGAGTATATATTGGAGAATTTTTTGCATCAATTAACAAACCCCTATTTATGCACCACTGATTGCACGAAGCACGTCAAAGCACTAACCTTCCACATTTTCCTCTGATAAGCTTTTTCGTCCACTCCTTGCTTTATCCGATACTTAGCCATGAATGTTTTGTGCTATTCACGCATTTATAGACAATGATATAATATCCTAACGTTAGCTTTTGCAAGGGCGAATATGACTACCCACATAAGAATTATTCAATAACAATAGAAAAAATCGCAAACTATGATGTATAATTAGGGAGGCAATCAGTATTATCATATCAAAAGAGGGAGTGTTTAATAACATGACCCACGCAACCGTCGATAGCCGTTGGCGCCAAATGCTAGGGGAAAGAGAGAGAGGGGAAAAATAGAGCAAAACAGGGAAAGCTTCCAATTTTTACCTCAACAGCAAAAATGAAGAGTCGATCATTCGAAACTCAAGAAGATTTAGGTAAGGTAAAAATATTTTTTCGTAGGGAATGGGGACGTATCTGGAGACGTATCTGTATATCTAAAGCAGATATTTATGAATGTTTTTAATGGATAATTTTTTTTAAAGAAAAAAAGTATTGTGTCTTAACCCCTTGTGGACGAGCGACACGTATACGTGACGCATAAGACACTCAGAATCTTCGATTATTCCCACCAGTTATTTTTTATTATAAGCTCTGCCTTATTTAATGATAGCATTTCTGCGATTCGATTAGGCGAAAATTTCTGTTTTGGAAAACTGGTGATAAAAGATTAAAAATTCTGCAAAGGACGCTCGTCGTGAAGGGGTTAAAAATGGTGTAATGCTTATTTGTTTACTTTTTAAAAGGTTGTTTTTGTAGCTACAACTATATGTGATTATTACGTTAGGCAAAACGAAAGAACAATAGGTCATATATTTTCTGAAAAAAAAAATTTCCATGGATACAGTTTTAAGTAATATTCGCCATTTAAAAACAATTACAGGAATTGCTAACACTTATATTTTTAACAGTTTTGCTAAACCAGTACAAAAAGAAACAATGAATTTTTTGTAAAAGTTTTTAGAGACGTTTCTCTGTGACAGGCGTTTGCTTAAAAGATTAATTGATTACTAAAATTTTGTTCTTGCAATAGAAATTTATTATGAAAGACTGTTGTTACTGTTGTTTGTTGTTACTGTTGCATTCTTTAAAAATTTCTTGACTTTATTTATTCTTCCCAATTTTAGCACCATATTTCAAGTGAAGTGTAAATTACTATTTTTGTAACAGAAATCTCTACTTCCGTAACAAAACAACTCAAATATTTTAGAAATATCTCAACATTTCAACATAAACCAAACGTAAACCAAACGTAAACGTAAACCAAATAGTGGCTCTGTGATTCATTCCTTTTAATACATTTAAATCTTTCGGTAGCTTTAGAAAATTCTCAAAAATACCAGATAACTCAAATGTCATCAAATGCTTGTATTGATCATCTACCTCAACTGCCGGTTATACACGTAGACCTCTATAAACGCTCTAATTGTAATCAACATGAACCTGATTGAACTTCGTTCGTGATCAGGTTCAATACGTTTGAAGGCAAATATCATTTTAGCGTTCAAAACAATGTTTTTGGGCTTAACCCGCAGCGTGAGGTAAATGTTTAAGTTGAAAAATGCGTGTTGTGAAAATTTCACATTTGTAAATCCTATTAAAAACCTTTATTTGCAGGTATACCGAGGTGGACAACTAACGCCCATGCAGTGGAAATCAGACAATTCGTCAGGAGGATTTACTGACAATATGACCAACCCCTGGTTACCACTCAACCCTGACCATTTTTCAACAAATGTCCAGTCTCAAACAGCAAGACTTTCCGACTTCATCAATCTTCTAGATGTTCGCCAACATCTGACACTGGATAATACGCAGCGATTGGATGTTCTCGATCCAAACATAATTGTCATGGAACGTGGCATAGGCTACCACAGGTTCCTTCTTGTGGTAAATCTTGGAACTGAAACGGAAAACAAAGATTTTCCGGACAATTATAAAGAAGTCCGCCCTTTTTCTTCAATACCTGGGTCCAGAATTCGACGTAGGAGCTTTAAAATTGATCCAGGATCAGCTTTCCTTGCCAAAGTGAGGAAGATCGACGAGCCGTCAAATTTTGTCCTTAATATTTGAGGCACAGTGTCTGAAAAACTATTTGTTATCTATCATCCGCTGACAAACAGTGATAAACGTTTTCTGAAAATAAGAAACTTGGTCACAATCAGTGTTTTTACTCTGCTCATGAAATGAATTTTAACAATGTATATCTTCCCTGGACACATTTTCTGCAGTACAGTGTGTTGTGTTTTCAATGTATTGTGTTTCAAATATTACATTATTTGCTTAAAAACTGGACGGATAATATTAAATATTGATTTCTGGAAGATAAAATGTACAGGGCGTTCCAAAAGTCCTTGGTACATTTTAAAATTTAATAAAAAATCAAGCCATTGGTATACGAGAGGGTGGTTTAGACGAAATTGCTTCTTATGATCTGAAATTCTTTAACAAAATAAAAAAATTAGTTCTAAAAATGTCTCATAAGTGGCGCTGATTTTGGAAAGTTATCGAATAAGTAGAACTCCTTTAAACATAACAATGGCGAAAGACGCAAAAGGCGTGTGCATAGTTTTTGTCCAAACTCTGGCAACTCACATTCCAGAAGTTAACAATATTCCTCTATCCATCCTCACTCGTTTAATCGAACTCAGGAGGGCGAGTACTGTTAAGTTCTGGAATGTGTGTTGCCAGAGTGTGGACAAAAATTGTGCATACGCATTGCGCTTCTTTCATCATTGTTATGTATAAAGGCATTTTACGTAATCGATAACTTTCCAGAATCAGCGTCATCTCTGAGAAATTTTTTGAACTAATTATTTTTGTTTTCTTAAACAAAATTTCAGATCATAAGAAGCATTTTTTCTAAACAGCACTCTCTTACGCCAATTGCTTGATCTTTTATTGAATTTTAAAATGTGTCAAGGACTTATGGGACACCCTGTATAATTTTATGAAGATATTTATTATCACGAAGTATATATAAGTTTCATTTGATTAATGTGGAATATAAAAGAAAAATTCTTTGAAATTTTTTCTTTGTATTGTTATTCAGTATAGTGTTAATCAGTTAACGCTCTACACCAGTGCGAATTCGCACCTTCCAAAATTTCAAATGTCTGCGTTTTTGAAAACATACTTTTATTAATTTGCGTTTTACATTAACAAACTGAAATTTGTGCTAAAAATAAATATTCGGATTTGATTTCACATTACATTTCGTATAGGTGTCATACATTTCATTAACGCTATTATGCCAGCAAAGTTATACGAAGTTGAAGTTATGGAATCCAAAATCGTACTAGTGTGGAATATGCGGAGTACAAAGTTAAAAGAATTTACCCAAATCAATATAAGTTACACGAAATTAAATATTTCAAAAGTTAAACATATTCTTTTCTTTTAAAGTGATATGTATAGCGAATACTTTTCATGGAAAACCTTTTAAATTATATCTAATACATTAAAAATATATATAAAAAAAAAACAAGCTGATATATAACAATATAATAAATTATAACACCTTATAATAATATATTTCTTTTTAATGCTAAAAGATGTAAATTAACAACATAATACAAATTAAAATAACTTTTATTAGGTTGTTTGACATGTTTCGACTCACTCCGAGTCATTTTCAAAAACAAATTAGAATATTCCATAATTGCACGGACTTTGAAGTTATTTAAAATGCTATTAGTTAATTTTCATGCACTTTTTTAAAAATTACGCACGTTATCTTTTATTTTAACTTGGTTGTTTATTTTCATATCTGTAACCATGGAATAACTCGAGCCACAATTTCGGTAAGTTGAAAGATGTCGTATAGTTACATATTGTATTTTTGCGTGTTAGTATTTCTATGACCATATGAGAAACCATAGAGATACTAATACGCAAAAATAGAATATGTAACGAAACGACATCTTTTAACTTACCGAAATTGTGGCTCGAGTTACTCCATGGTTACAGATATGAAAATAAACAACCAAGTTAAAATAAAAAATAACGTGCGTAATTTTTAAAAAAGTGCATGAAAATAATAACTTCAAAGCACGTGCAATTATGGAATATTCTCATTTGTTTTTGAAAATGACTCGGAGCGAGTCGAAACATGTCAAACAACCTAATAAAAGTTATTTTAATTTGTATTATGTTGTTAATTTACACCTTTTAGCATTAAAATGAAATATAAGCTGATATCTATTTACACATTTAGAGCCATTCTTGCATTTATTTTAACTTTGGCGTAATGGTAAAAAAAGTGGTAAAAAATGAAAATCTCACAAAACAACATATAAATTTCCTTGATTTTATTCTGTAGCCAATATTGTTATGTCGATTTTCAATTACGGGAAATAACATAATGTTTACATGCATAAATTTGAAAGTCACAGAACTATGTTGCATTTATATGCTTTTATAGACTTTTTAAATATTCCCTATTAAACTATTATTCCATATTAAATTAAAATTAACCATACTTTTAATTATTAAATAGTATTGGCACAGACATGATATCGTTTGTTGATCCATTTAAACCTTTTTTTTTCTACCTTAGATTGCAAAAAACAATATTCAGTATGATAATATTTTGAAAAAAAATCCATTCTTTTCCCGGGAAATTACAAGATTCTCAAAAACTTCTGCAAATCTATTTTTTAATTTTATTATTTATTTATTTATTTGATCCCTGCTAGCTTACAAGACATATCCGAGGTTCGTCGCAGGATTTATACAAGGTTTACTCAAACTTTTATCCCTTCAAGGTCGATAAAATGAGTACCAAGCTTGCTTGAGAACTAAACATTGGAGTTCCGATGTAGGCTGAAAAACTGATCGGGATATATACAATGTAGCACCGGGGGGGTCCATGGTCATCAGAAGCGAAGAAGGGCAGTGCAGATCTGTAATGGATTGTAGCGCCGTGACGTTTATTTTTATTAATTAATTTATTGAATTCCAATTAAAAATTTCCTTTTATGCATATTCTATGAAATATTATGAAATATAGCAGAAACCTGGTTAAATTATACTTTCTATATATATTATATATATATATATATATATATATATCATATATTCTAATACGAGGAAATCTTGTGGGTGGTTATATATATATATATAAATATATCATATATTCTAATACGAGGAAATCTTGTGGGTGGTTATATATATATATATATATATATATATATATATATATGCAAAAATTATCTTAAAAACGGCTCAAACGATTTTGACGAAATTTCGTATCCTACCGTTTTGGGGCACCAGAAAACCATTGGGCTAGGTCACATGCTCGAGAAAATTCGATTAGTGGGTCATTTTGGGTCATGGTCTAGCTAATTGTATCTAAAAAACGGTTCAAACGATTTTGACGAAATTTTGTATCCGACCATTTTCGGGCATGAGAAGTCAATTGGGCTGGGTCACACGTTCGAGAACTTTCGATTAGTGGGTCATTTTTGGGTCAACGCGGGTCAAATTAATTTTATCTAAAAAACGGCTCTAACGATTTTGATTAAATTTTGTGTCTTACGAGTTTCGAGCACGATAAAAGCATTGGGCTAGGTCGCATGTCCGAGAAAATTCGATTAGTGGGTCATTTCTGGGTCAATGTGCGTCAAGATCTAAAAAGCGGCTCAATTTACACTAAATTTTGCATCCAATGCTTTTCGGGCACGAGAAGACTGTTGGGCTAGGTCACATGTTCGAGAAAATTCAATTAGTGGGTCATTTTGGGTCATTTTGGGTCATGGTCAAGCTAATTGTATCTAAAAAACGGTCCAAACTATTTTGTCGAAATTTTGTATCCGACCATTTTCGGGCATGAGAAGTCAATTGGGCGGGGTCACATGTTCGAGAACTTTTGATTAGTGGCACATTTTTGGGTAAACGCGGGTCAAATTAATATTATCTAAAAAACGGCTCTAACGATTTTGATTAAATTTTGTGTCCTAAAAGTTTCGAGCACGATAAAAGCATTGGGCTAGGTCGCATGTCCGAGAAAATTCGATTAGTGGGTCATTTTGGGTCATTGTGGGTCATGATCAAGCTAATTGTATCTAAAATACGGTCCAAACGATTTTGTCGAAATTTTGTATCCGACTATTTTCGGGCACGAGAAGACTATTGGGCTGGGTCACATGTTCGAGAACTTTCGATTAGGGGGTCATTTTTGGGTCAAAGCGGGTCAAATTAATTTTATCTAAAATACGGCTATAACGATTTTGATTAAATTTTGTATTTTACGAGTTTCGGGCACGCGAAAATCATTAGACTAGGTCACATGTTCGAGAAAATTCAATTAGTGGGTCATTTTTGGGTCATTGTGGGTCAATATCTAAAAAGCGGCTCAATTTACACTAAATTTTGCATCCTATGGTTTTCCGGCACGAGAAGACTGTTGGGCTAGGTCACATGTTCGAGAAAATTCAATTAGTGGGTCATTTTGGTCATGGATCATGATATTTGAACTCAAATTTAATTTTGACCGAGCATTGCTCGGTCTTCCCTGCTCGTATATAAACATAAATTCTTATAAAAAGTACGTATAGATACAAATTTATGAAAGATTAAGATTTAAAACATATACATTAATTATATAGTAAAGAACTTAATTGTAGCTTTACTTGTAACAAGGATAAAAGCAATTATTAAATAATAATTAGATTTTAATTTTTTTTATCTATTGAGCAGAAAACATATTTACAAATTCCAAGTAATTAATATAATTTTTTTGCAAATTATTGTTTAGGATAAAAACCTGAATTGATGTTTAGAAGCATTAAATCTATACTAATATTATAAAGGGGTAAAGATTGTTTGTTTGTTTGTAGGGGGTAATCTCTGGAACTACCGAACCGATTTCAAAAGTGATGGTGGCAAATTGATGGTGACAACCCCTGCTCCAACATAGGCTATATTTTATGTCGGTGCCACTAACTCCAGGGGGGAGGGGGTGCAGGAGCGAAAAACGTTCTAAAATTTCGATATTTTGTATACGGAAGGTGCTAGAAATTTGAATTTTGTCATTGTAGCTACTTATAAGATGTAAATGCTCTCTAGGAACATATTAAAAAATTTCGAAATTTAAAAGGGTGAAATAAGTGAAAAGCGTTCTAAAAACATTCTAAATTACAATTTCTATGGAATCTCTGGAACTACAGAACCGATTTCAAAAGTGATCGTGGCAAATTGATGATGACAACCCCTGCTCCAACATAGGCTATATTTTATGTCGGTGCCACTAACCTCAGGGGGTGCAGGAGTGAAAAACATTCTAAAATTGCGATTTTTTGTATACGGAAGGAGCTAGAAATTTGAAATTTGGCATTGTACTTACTTATAAGATGTAAATGCTCTCTAAGAACAAAATTTAAAAATCGAAATTTAAAAGGTGAAATGAGCGAAAAGCGTTCTAAAAACATTCTAAAATACAATTTCTATGGAATCTCTGGAACTAGAAAACCGATTTCAAAAGTGATGGAGCCAAATTGATGGTGACAATCCCTGCTCCAACAGCCTCTTTAATAAAAAGCTATGCGATGCTGACGACTGGGTTTTTCGCTAATTGTTGCCACAGATTAATCTTGGAAAATGAAACCTTTGAGGTTACTGAAAAAAAATAATAGTTCGAAAAGTATTTGTCAGAAAATTGTTAGACAAACTGCGTTTGAAAGGTAAAAAATTGTCTTTTTCTTGATATAAATTTCAAATCCAATGATTATGCCGTTTTTCAAATATTGAATTTCAAAAATTACCGAATTTCACAATGGAGTACCATAGCGAAACCTTCATGCGTAAAAAGATAATGATAAGGGCGATGTGTCCTGACGTGTATATTGGCACGAGTCACAAATTATAGTAGCATTATTATTCTGTTAAAATATAAAAGTGAATTATGAAATGTCAATATTTTGTTGGATTAAAAGTTCGTTAAGAGAAATTGACCAGCGAAGCGGGCGTAGCTTGCTAGTAATTAAATAAAGAGGGAAAGAAAAATGAAAATGAAAACTACAAAGTTAAGAAGAAAATGATTAGCTACATTGTTTATTGATTTATAACATGTAAAAGAGTGCCAAAGATTTTTTTCTGTATTTATGAAGATAAATATCGCTTTATTCCTTGCCAAAAGATTATACATACTGATAAATATGTGCCAAATATTTCAAAGTGACATTTTAAATATTTTTACAAAAATATATATCGTGTGGAAAGTTTTTATTTACTATGAAGCAAATTCTTATTTATTCATTGATCAAAAGTTTATATATTTATTATGTTCTGAAATACTTATGTTAACAATGATGGGTAATTGTTGAAAATTGTTTTGTTAGTGAAGCATTTTTTAAATAACTGGAAAAGAAAATTTACGATCTTTTTAAAGTATACATTTAATGCATTATTGAAATATTATCATATTATGTTACTATTATATTACCTTTGCTCTTGCATATATGAGACATAATCACTGCACTTGAAAGGCATGGCACACACGTCGAGATGTTTTTGTGAATTAGTTGTAACACTGTCAAGTCTGGTGTCACCATGTTTTATCGGTAATAATCATTATTAATCTTCATTAATAATGGTTTATCGGAAATTTTCTTCCCTTAAATAAAAAAAAAGATTAGTATTAAAAACAGCGGTACGAAATCTTGCAAACAATTCAAGTAATTCACAGAAATGTCATGACGTGCCGTGGCACATCTTTTCATCACAACTGGTTAATTTTTGAAATTACAAGTGAACTTCCATATGATTATTTAAATTATAAATTATCTAACTTATTTTAATAAATAATTCATGTAAACATATTTAAATGATGAATCTTAAGATTTATAAAATGATAAGTTATAAAACATTAAAAGTATAATAAACATATAGTAATAGTAGTTATTTACAACAGGAGAAAATAACGTACTAAGTAGTACATTTTTTTTTTTCTGTTCGGCAGATAAAGAATTTTGCAAAATTGCCATTAATGAATATGATGTTCTAATAAATTGCCTAATTAAATTGGAATTAAGTTTAGCAGAATAAAAGGAGAAAGGGATGAAAGAAAATAAGCAGAGCAATGGTTATGATAAAAACTATTAATTATACACATCATTGATGTATAACATCTTAATGCGTGTCAAATATTTTTCACCAGTTATAAAGCTAAACTTTGCTTTATTTCTTGGCAAAAGACTGGAATCCCCGATAAATATCTCCCAAGTATTTCAAAATGTTGTTTTAAATATTTAAAAAGTCTTTCAGGAGATGCGTGCCAAATTTTCATTTTCTATGAAATAAATACTTATTTAATGATTGACCCAGAAATATATATTTTTTTGTTCTAAAATACATAGGTCAATGCCATGCTAGGATTTATTTTTATTAGTTTTACAAAAAGTGATTGTAGTATATTTTCTAATATCTGAAAAGTGTTATTACAAAATACATATTTAATTGTACATTAACAATATTAATCTGTTGTGTTGTTAATATCATTTTATCGCTTCTCTTTAATAACTGTTATAGCTTATATAAAATGACATTTGGAAGATGTATAATTTTGCAAAACCTCTAGTTATTGAAATCAAATTTCTTATAAAATGCCTTTTAAGATAAGAATTGGAATTAAGTTTAGCAGCATAAAAGGAGTAAAGAAAGAAAGAAATGAAACACAGCAATGTTATGATAAAAAGTACGAAAAGTCATACAAATCATTGATGTATAACATCTCAATGTGTGAAAAATTTTTTGTCCCCTTATGAAGATAAACATTGCTTTATTTCTTGCAAAAAGATTGTAATTACCGATAAATTTGTGTCAACTATTTCAAAATGTTATTTTAAATATTTAAAAGTCTTTCATCGTGTGACAAATTTTCAATTGCTATGAAATAAGTACTTATTTAGTGATTGATCCAGAAATATATACTTATTTTGATCTAAAATACATATGTTAATGCGATGACTGGATTTATTAAAATAATTGTGAAAAAAAATTGTAGTATATTTTCTAATATCTGAAAAGTTCTATTACAGAATACATATTTAAATTTACATTCACAATATTATTATATTCTGTTGTTAATATTATTTTACTGATTCTCTGTAATAATTCTTATGTTTTATATAAAATGACATTTTATTCAATTTCATTTCACCGCTCCTGTTTAACTTAATATTTCTTACAGCTTATACAAAAATACATTTTATTCTAAGTTTTTTCAAGTTTAAATTTCACAAAATAGTGTAATATGCTATTATATAATTGTTATATATATATATATATGTGTGTGTATGAGGAAATTTTAAATTTTATTCTGCAGATATATAAAACAGAAAAAAAAGTAAAAATGATAAATTTTTCTTTATTATCAATTATAAGTAAAATAAATAAAATTCTCATCATGATTTTAAGTAATTACTTTTTTAATCTAGAAAATTTTGCAAAAGTAACTTCCTTGATGTTTAACAAGAATGAGTACTATTCAAATTTTGTAAAAAAATTCTAGATTAAAGTAAAAATTATTTGTGCAAAAGTGTAAAAAAGATCAAAATTATTTGTGTAAAAAAAAAAAAAAAATCTTATTATTGAAAATACTGTATTGTTTATGTCTATATGTATAATTCATATTCTCACCAGAAAATAACTGTACATGTTTCACCATCTTCATACATAACTATAAAACTCAAGAAAGCACTATTTGTAATGTATAAAAAATAAAATTATATATAGATAAAAAGACTTTTTTATGTGCATGCAAAACCTGTTTTATCTTTTAACCCTCTCTTCCACTTAAACTTCACACGAGGCTCCATACAAAAGCTGTTTCTTTTAACCCTCTCACTCACCTGAACTTCACATCAGTCTCCATACAAAAGCTGCTTTATCTTTTAACCCTGTCATTCCCCTGAACTTCACACGAGACTCGATACACAAGCTGTTTTATCTTTTAACACTCTCGCTCACCTAAACTTCACTTAAACCTCCATACAAAAACTATTTTATTTTAAAAAATCTCTTGTTCACCTGAACTTCACATGAGGTTCCATTTTATTTTTTTACTTTCTCTCTCGCCTGAGCTTCACATGAGAATTCATACAAAAGCTGTTTTATCTTATAACGCTCTCGTTCACATGAACTTGACATGAGACTCCATACAAAAGCTGTATTATCTTTTAACTATCTCACTCTCCCGAACATTACATGAGACTCTATAGAAAAGCTGTTGTATCTTATAGCCCTCTGGCTAACCCGAAGTTCATATAAGAGTCCTAACTTAAACGATAAAAAGCAGTTATTTAAACATACAAACTTCATAAACACTGTAAAAAAAGACATATCTTTCTTAATCTAAGGAAATACACTGGTGTCCAGAAAATAAGGGGCAGTGACCAATTTCAGACGTTTCGTCGAATATCTTACTGAAACTCGTTAGGAAATGCCCGGAATGCCCTTTAACTTTTAGGACGTAAAAAACATGTTTGACTTCATGTTTTTAGTGAAGATTTTGTCGCGAGAACAATTAAGGGGGGGGGCAATAATAATTTTAATAATAAAATAATATTTTCGTTTACTCAAGTAACAAAAAATGCTAAAAATGGTATGTCAGTGTTGCAAATGACTATGTAGGTCCTGTTCAACATTTATGTGCATTTTTGTAAGCATTAGCACGTATAATCGTGAATATGTTAACGTTTCTGCGAAAAATTCAAAAGGTTTTTTTTTTATAGCATGCAGAGTTTTCAGCCGAATTTAACAACGCTTTCCAAAAACTTGACAAAAAATCACAAATAACGACTTCAATGTAAATAAGTAGAAAATTAAACATTCGGCATTCCGTCAACTGAAGTATAAGGTTGCTAAGAAATTTCTTCTGAAGATAACTTAAATGTAATTCTTCACTTGAGGATGGGCTTCATTCAACGAACTTGAATATTCATCAATTTTGAACTACAAAACAAAATGTTATTTAATCTTTACAAACAAATGTCCTCAGCTGGGAATATTTATATAAAAAATCCATAAACATATACATATTTGAACAAAAAACGGAAAAGGATTTTTTAAGATCTTAGTCCTAGAGTAGTCGTCTCTTTCCCAGAACGCCGCGTTCTGTCAAATCGCCGCCAGTCCCCACATACAGAAAATGGAAAATAAGAAACATTTTCCATTTAATATTCGGATATTACATTTCAATGAAGTTATAAATTTGCATTCTACTTAAATTAAATATTTTTCTTGCGAAGTTTGGAATATTGAAAAAAGTCAAAAATCAACTGACACTAGCGATCGTTTCACAGACTTTTTCAAGAATTTCAACTTTACTTGTAAAAATGCACCTGAGAAAAACAGAGACGTCTTGTCACTGGACTATGGTGGTGTAGAAACATTTGAGGTCAGCTACAAGAATGGTTTTAGAATTGTTTGTGATAGAAATTCTGCGTTTAAATAAGATTACCCTTCAGAAAAAGTTATGCATTCTGACCGTCGCAGTTTCGGCGCGTGTCCGTACGATAATGAGTACGGTAAACAATAGGATGAGAGGATGTTGCGCTGCAGTCCAATATATTTTGGGTAATATCTATTATTTTTAACCGACTTAAAACAAGGAGGAGGTTATCAATTCGACCCGTATGTATGTATTTTGTTGTTCACGCATAACTCTCGTAAATGTGCATCGATTTTGATAATTTTTATTTTGTTTGAAAGAGCAAGGGTCCTAGGTGGTCCCATTTCAATTTCGTCAAAATCTGATCATTAGAACAAGTTATTTTATTCAAATTTCCATTATTTTGATAATTTAATTTATATTTCAAAAAGTCCATTATTTGAATTGTTGCCAATTTGTAAAATAGCGCACATAATAATATTCCCTTTCAATTAAAAAACACGTGACTATCAAAAACAGAAATAAAACTTTAAAACAATAATTAAATGATCACGTGTTAAAAGCAGTAAATGTAGAAAATACGTTATAAAAAATATACTTGCGCGTGAATATTAATACACGTTCAAAACATTAAATGGGAAAACTTGCGTCATATTTAAAATGCTCAAATAACATTACTTCCAAACAGTTTCAATTTAAAAACATATTTATACGAGAGATTAATTTATTTGTAGCTGATATATTATGTATACTAAACTACGAAAAGTCCTTCTGGTCTATACGGGCAGGAAAAGACAGCCTACCTATTCCTTGGTTTTAAGATTTTAGCTAATTTTACTGCAAAACACCAAGCTATAAAAATGGATGGAACCCGATTATAGAAGATTCAGTTGCAGTTCTCGTCAATATTCAATTTGAATCAGAATTTCGCCAAATATGCTAGCTATAGCCAAGTTGGCTTCATTTATGGCAACTTGTTTTTGTCGCCAAATTTGTTGATATTTCGCCAAATATTGCCTAGCTTGGAGAGAATTTAACGCTGGCGAACATGAATATATAGTGTTGGGAATGTGAGAGTTAGAACGATGGTTACAGCAATGAAATAAAACTTGCGAGATAGCATGTTCACTAAAACTCTTAAATTAAAACCGTTTATGGAGGTATCCTTCTGTCTTGTTGCAAAATGTCAGCCACTCTAAAATTTCAAAATGCTATATCTCAGGCATTTTTTAAGGTAGAGGCAAAACAAAAATTGTTCCGGTATCCTTGGATCAAGGCTGAACATTCAATTGAAAAAAACCTTTAAGATTTCCAATATTTTTAACGACATTGTACATCTTTTTGATATTGAAATCTTTAACCCTTTCCGGCGAGGAGTAAGTCTGTTTGTAAAATGATGAAATAATGGACTGACACCAGAAATACCAAACGAATTCATTAGGAAATATAAACTTGCTCATTTTCCGGTACTTAACAAAAGGAAAATTTTAATTAAATATTCTTGGTGCCGTTTGTCAGTTTTGGAATTAAAATTAGGTGTCCTTTTTTGTGACCACCGCCCGTTAAAGAGTTAAGTGTCTATCATAGCGCCTCCTTCTTGCTGAATATCCCTAAAGTCAACTGGGACCTGCAGGTCATAGTAAAAAACACATACAAAAAAATTGGTTCAGTACTGTGGATAACCTAATACACTTTTCGATGATACAATAATTTAAATCAGGGTTGGGTTTTTGACGTCAAAAACTGGTTTTTGACATGACAGTGGTAAAAACCGTGTTTTTACCGGTTTATTCCGTCAAAAACCTATCATTTTCGATTGTCCTCTAATTTATGGTGTCAGTGTAGCATATAATACATTTCTAGATTGATTTTACCTTGTTGTTCTTGTTATTATTATTATTTTAAATTACATTTGTTAAATTTATTTAAAAGAAGATCATTTCCTAATATGGGAAAGATTTAAAAATACAAGAGTAAAAGAAAAGAACAATATTTGTCATAATCTTCACTAATATAGATTCTACTAACTGCAATTAACATTAATATTAAATGATAATAAAAGGTTATAATTATTAAATAACATTCAATATACATTTTTAATAAAGTACATTAAAATTATTTTAGAGATGTAAAAATGTTGTTACATTGTATGGCAATAGATGTTAATGCAGAATTTCCTCCAGACAGTTTCAGAAGGATGCTGCACCCTGCCTGCCCTTTGCTTTACAAAATAGCATCCTTCTTGACCCTCAGTAAAAAAGTGCCCTTTCTCCTTTTTGCATTAAAAAATTTGCTTTCATAGTAAAAATTGACTCAATGTTGTCTTAAAAAGAGAGCCCTGACTTTTAACCCCTTCGAGACGAGCGTCTTTTACAGAATTTTTAATCTTTTACCACCGGTTTTTCAAAACAGAAATTTTCGCCTAATTGAATTGCAGAAATGCTAAGATTTAATAAGGCAAAGCTTACAATAAAAAATAACTGGTGGGAATAATCGAAGATTCTGAGCATCTTATGCATCACGTATACGTGTCGCTCGTCCCCAAGGGGTTAAATATCAAAAGTGGCTTTAAAAACCAAAAGAATACCTTTAACAATTAAAAAAGTGCCCTTAAGGATAAGAAAAGTGCCTTCAAGAATCAAAAAAGTGCCCTTTTCTCACCAGCAGGACCCTGCCCTTTTTTAAACCTGTGGGAAACTGTGTTAAGCATAGACTGGCAGTGAATAAATTTGAATATTCTTCGATATAATATTTTAAAATGCATATCTTATGTATTATCATAAATGCAATTATGGTGATTTTCATATGCACTTCAATAAGTAGAATCTTAAAGTTTTGTTTTTAACAATGTAATAAATTGTACCGAAATTATACACATTGCTTAATCTAATACTTATAGATTACAGGATTTCTTCAAAAAATCTAATTTTTTTAGACTGTCAAATAGCTTAAGATTATTGTAGAGATCTAACAGAGATGTATACGTACTATTCTAATGCAATTCTTTTTTTTTTCTTGGATGGATAAATATACTTTAGAGTCTTTTTGAATCTGAATATTTTATGTAAAACAACTTAATATTAAAGATAGAATGAAAAAAAAAATTAAAAAACAAACTACTAAAAAATGGGTTTTTGACAGTTTTTGACATTTTTGACAAGGAGGTTTTTGACATGACGGTAAAAACCATGGTTAAAACCGGTAAAAACCGTCATGCGTCAAAAACTTGCCAACCCTGATTTAAATGGAACAAAAATCGCTATCACAGCGCCCGCTTTCGGCAGAATATCCGCAAATTCAAGTGGGACCTGCTGGTCACATCCAAAAACCTATAAATGAAATTTCGTTCAATTCTAGGTTGCTTCATAACTTGACACACTTTTCAATGATACAAAGAGGGCACACACGGACAGACAGATATTTTGTAAAAACATGTTTTTCGGCATCTTTGACTCCTAAAACATATAAATCCGTCGAAAATTTTGATCACAATACTTTCATCTATTTCGATAGAAGAAGGTGAGAAAAAGAGGATGTTAATAATTTGACCCAATGTATGTATGTTTTAGTCCTGTTCATGCATAACTTTCGTAAATGTGCACCGATTTTGATATATATATATTTTTGTTTAAAAGTGTAATTTGTTTAAATGGTCCCATTTAAATTTCGTCAAATTCTTATGATTAGAACAATTTTGTTGTTAAAAATTTTTCAAAATTAAAAAATGCGTGGAACCCGATTACAGAAGATTCATTTCCACTTCTCGTCAATCTGAATGAGAATTTCGTCAAATTAGTCAACTATAACCACGTTGGCTTCATTTATGGCAACATATTTTGATCGCCAAATTTGGCGATATTTTTCCAGTTGTCGTCAAGATTGACACGAATTTGATTCTGTCAAAGATTTTATTAAAAATTATTTATTTAAAGGATAACTTTGGTAAATTATAATTTCTATTACAAATTACTTATTTATTCAGCAGATGTTGAAATCAAGATAATTGTCTATTACAGTATTAATAACTAAAAAGTAGGAAATAAAATAAACTTTTACAAAAAAAAAAATATTAACCGACTTAAAAAAAAAAGCACTAAAAAGTATTAAATAATTCTTTAAAATTCTCTAATGACAAAGTGTTATCCATTAACCACAAATCTGATATCATGTGTCGGAATAAAAATGATTAATTTAATATGTACAGTTTAATACCCACCAAACATGGATTTTCGAGAGAATATATTTTACAAGAGATGAATATACAGACTTATGATTCAGTTTACGAATATATACATATGAAAAGCAATCAATTACTTTTTGAAGTCGGTGCCAAACAACCCCAATCGATAAATTAGTAGGTACTAGGTACAATATATTCACAATTCTTACTAAACTTAAGGTAGTTTGACACCGACTTCAAAAAGTAATTGATTGCTTTTCATATGTATATATTCGTAAACTGAATCATAAGTCTGTATATTCATCTCTTGTAAAATATATTCTCTCGAAAATTCATGTTTGGTGGGTATTAAACTGTACATATTAAATTAATCATTTTTATTCCGACACATGATATCAGATTTGTGGTTAATGGATAACACTTTGTCATTAGAGAATTTTAAAGAATTATTTAATACTTTTTAGTGCTTTTTTTTTAAGTCGGTTAATATTTTTTTTTTGTAAAAGTTTATTTTATTTAGAAGCAGGTTTAAACTTCTAAAGAAAAATAAAAGGGTAAAAATATCTTTAAACAATGTTAGTCAAACCAGAATATATTTTCATTTATTCCATCAAACTTACAGTAAAAACTGATAGAAGATAGCAAAAGACAAGTGCGAAAAAAATAGTAGTCCTATTTTAACTGTATTAGAGGATGACGTTATCCGCTTCGAAAGAAACCCCCATGGGACAAAGAGATATAAATTGAATACACACAAAAAACAATATAATTTAATACAGCAAAGCGTATATTTTTGGCTGCACGTGAACTGCCATTGTTTCGATCGATCGATGGGGTCTTTTTCTTTTAAAAATATAAATTTGAATTTTGATTTTTAATCATAAATATAAAATAAATCCCTACGGAAATTTATCTGTTCTGTGCTATTTATTTTTTTAATCATTGTTGAGCACGATATAATGCGGTATTTTATTTTTGTGGCAACACTGATTTGAGAAAACCTTTGATTTCATTTATAAAAAACAATGCTGATTTAATTTTTAATTAACTGCAATTTTTAATTAAAAATATGTTTTAACGAAATGTAAGCATACTACAATGCCAGAAGCCGGTTCAGAAACCTTTCGAATGAAACTCATTTATTGATGTGCCTTATGTAAATGCATATAAAAAGGGATGCTGACAAAAGAAATAATATATATGATCATAATCCGGTTAAACAAAATGTTTACAAAAATTATATAGCCTTAAGAAGTAAACTAATAAGATGTTTTTGAAACTCTCAGTTCAGAAATACCAATATTTTAGTTTTACAACGTATGTTTTTTCTAATAAGAGAGGACGAATATCCTTGATAATCACAAGGAAGGTCTAGCTATATCCAAAATTTTAGTGAAGAAACGGTACGTCGTCGACATACCTCGTACATACCTCGTCGACATTGGCGCCAATAATACTAATAACAGTAAACCTCATTGATATCTTTCTACAATGTAACTGTATATTAAATATTATAAAGTTGCCATATTAAAAGTAATTGCAGACGTATTCTTATATAACTATATAACTTGACATAGTAGTATAGATATAGGTACGTACATTACATTCATAATTAAAGCATATGTATAGGATATAAATATCCTATGCATAATGTCCCGCCTGAAACAAAACTACCATACCAAATATTTTCGCTGAAAGCTGCCAATCTAATGTTATGTATTTAATAAATGTATACTAAATTAATATATTTTATTATCTTAGTTTGATTTTGTATTATAAGCATTTTAACTATGTTATGCATTCAGTAAATGTAATAATTGTTTTGAATACTACTGGTAACGATAAATACAATTTTCGATTGGCAACCATTATTTCGATTGATCTACCAGGCACCGATAATACTATAGCACCACAAAAAGCACTTAAAAATAAAATGTATCTGGCATTGTATTATTTTGAATGTATTTGCCATAGTTTCCACAAAGTCAAACATCATTATGTTATCTTGTTATCTTCTCAAAGTTCCATTTAGAATTTAGTTTGCAACTACGACAATTAAGCTGATACTTGGCACAGTACAGTATAGGCAAATAAAACAATGTTTTAAAAACCAGAACTTTTTAACTAGTTGCAGGCTACTTAAGGTAGTATTCAGCGTACCGTCATCAGTTCAAAAAATGATGGAATTGTGCCTATACACATGCAGGACAAGCGTATTCGAGGGAGAGGTTTATTGACCAATAAATTTACTGGCAATTACATAGAACAACCGATAGGAAATAAACAGTCACAGACCTATTGGCTCTTCTCTTCAATTTCTGTAATACGATTGTTCAATAAACCTATCCATGGTATCCTCTTCTCCTCCACATGTATGAGCAAAATTTCATCGTTATTTGCGCTTATGACGGTATGCTGAATGCTACCAAAACTAATCCGTAATTAGTTTTCAAAAAATTGACAACTAGCAGTAATGTTTAGTAGTGTCTTAAATTTTCATCATCATAAACATGTAACTCAAACAATTTACAATACAAAATTTGAGGAATCGTAGGTCATTCAATTGTTTCAAGTTCTTAAATTTACTATTACGAGAATTTAGATTATTGATAATTAAATTGATATAATAAGGGTGCTTCTAATTTTAGATACATATTTGTGAGAATAAATTAAAACTCCCCTATAAAGTATCACTTTGAGAAAAAGGGATTTTTCTGTTATCTATGGTGTCATGTTGTTTATGGAAAAGCAATGAATGTGTACTTGTAGTATCATTTTAACTTCAGGTATCAAGAAGATAAACACGAATATATACGCTATTGCATATACTCTCTTCCCCATTATTAGAATAATTTACGCAACACACAATGGAATAAGTCTGTGGACTTTGTAAAAATAATCTCAGCCTTTAAATAATTAAAAAATATATTTGAGAAATATAAAAAGTGATTTATTTTGTCATAATATGTCAATTTACTGATAAGAATTATAATATATTTTTGAATAGAAAATTTCGTGTTTTTTTTAAATAAATCGTCAAAGCAACTAGTAATGATGTGGATTTTTTTAATCACTCTATTCTAAGACTAATTTCACTGTTAAATTTTAAGTTCAGTTTAAAAAGAAAAAGTATATTTTTGATAGTAAAATTTTTAATTTATTCAACTAAATTTTAAAGCGACTTGCAAAATAATTACAGAGGTCCGACTGTGTGCATTTCTAGAAAACCGCCATATTAAAACGAAAACCTTCTTTTTCAGACTTCTCTTGCAAATTATGTAGAAACATGCCCCGAAGGTTATTTTTATAGACAATGCGGCAAAATCTTACGACTAAAATTTTCTTCGAAATTAATGGTATTTAAAAAATGAATCAGCGGGAGCTCTGAATTTTGTAGAAACGTCCTTACGTTTCCTTTATGATAGCTGTAAGTAAATATCAAATATTTTATTTAAAATGTAATATTGTTTCTTTGTTTTATTATATATACGTAAATAAATACAAATTCTTACTCAGCGAAAAATAAATATAACTGAAACACTTTGGATATTACTTATACAATAAAAATTTACAGTACATTCTGAAACGAAATGCTGTTTCTATTCGTTTTAAGAGATTCATTCATATCAAAATTCACCTGGACAACTGAAACAAAAATAGAATGATAAATGTATTAGAACACATAGACAACAGTTTTCGCAATGTCATTTTGTTTAAAATATAGTTACTACCATATTAATATGTTTGAATGCATGCATAATAAATGGATTCTGCTTAAATTGCATTATTATCTAAATAAAAATAAAAATTACAAAAATATCCTGTTTTTAAGTATACATTAACATACTGTTATTTATCCATTTTAAGAGATTTATTCATATCAGACTTCACCTGAACAACAAAAACGAAAATAGAATAATAAATACACTGCTCAAAACAATTAGGGGAGCACATGGTTTTAACGAAATTACACAAATACTTACACCAATAAGTAACTTAAATTAAAACATCCATAATTTAAAGCATAGCAGAAAACAGAAAAATAAAACTTCATATGCAAAAAAAAGTTCATGACGTCAAAAACCAGAAAAATGAGATAAGTGAAAAAATAAGGATTTCGCAGAAATGTCTGTTTCGCTGTCTCAGTTGCGAAATTCAATTGCTTAGCTTTTGTTTTGAGGAAAGGGTGATTTGAAAATGTCACAACAACGTGATTTACCGGAATCCATGGCTTGGCGTATTAGAGATAGACTTGAAGCCGGGCAAACACAACGAAGTGTAACGGACGCTGTAGGTGTTGCAAGAAATGTCCTTGCAAGGCTGTGGAATCGATTCCAAGAAACAGGAAATGTTAGATATCGGCCAGGGCAAGGTCGACCATGTGCACTACAGCAACTGATGACCGATATATCCTGTTAACAGCTCGTCGAGTCAGAAAAGGGGATGTTACTCGGGGATGTTACTATGTAGCTCTTGGCAACACGACGAGGTGATCTCTATGCACGTAGGCCATTGATCCGTGACCACAAGCCCCTGTGCGGCCCGAAGAATTTGGGCTGCTGAACATCAAGATTGAAGGCAACGGATTGGAGTCAAATGCTGCTGCCCTATTCAGTCTGGAGTGTGACACTCGACGTGTTTTTGTATGGATGGAAAGGGGCACTCGAAATAACCCCACATTTGTTCGTGAAAGATCACATTACGGACAAGGTGGGTTGGTGGTATGAGCTGGAATCAGCATAGGTGGACGTACAGACCTGCATATCATTTGGAATGACACTTTGACGGCCCAAAGGTATGCAGACGAGATACTGAGACCTCATGTATTACCTTACGCTTCACCCATGGCGATTCCTTTATTTTCATGCTTGATAATGCCTGACCGGTTACAGCTCGTCTATTGGAGAACATGGTTCAAACTAAAACAATACAGCGTGTGGATTTTCCAGCATGCTTTCCTGACCTGAATCAGATCGAGCATGTTTGGGACACACTCGGATGACGCATTGCAGCAAGACGAAGGCTTTCTTTTACTGTCTGGGACAAGGAGATTTCAATTCTTGAAGAGTGAAACAGTATTCCTCAAAGTCTTATCGATAACCTCATCACATCCATGGAAAACATGTGTGCAGCAGTCTTAGCTGTTAGAGGGGACCACACGCCGTATTAAACAACTTGCATCATTACAAAACAATACTTTTTTTTGTAATTTGTAAACCAAATTGTTGCCCTAAACTATCTTTTCATGTTCTTTCCATCCTTTCAAAGAATTAAAGCTCCCTTGCAATTTTTTTGCGTCTTATTTTCTGTATCGCGCATTGATACACGTGTACTCTCCATTTTATACCCATGCCTGGGAGTATCGCACGGTTCTCTTCTTTTGTTTGCTTGCCCCCCCTAATTGTTTTGAGCAGTGTATATTACAACATAGAGATAACAGTTTTCGCAATGCCGTTTTGTTTAAGATCTATTAACTATAACATTAATATGTTTGAATGAATGTATAATAAATGACTTTCCCTTAAATTACATTATTATATAAATAAAAATTTAAATTATAAAAATATTCCATTTTTAACTATACATTAACAGATTGTTATTTATCCATTTTAGGAGATTTATTCATATCAGACATCACCTGAACAACTAAAACAAAAATAGAAAAATAAATATATTAGAACATTCAGACAACAATATTCGCAATGTCATTTTGTTTAAAATATAGTTACTACCAAATTAATATGTTTGAATGAATGCATAATAAACTACTTTTCCTTAAATTGCATTATTATCTAAATAAAAATAAAAATTTCAAAAATATCCTATTTTTAAGTATACATTAACAGATTGTTATTTATCCATTTTAAGATATTTATTTATATCAGACTTCAGCTGAACGATTAAAACAAAAATAGAACAATAAATATATCAGACCATAGAGATAACACTTTGCAATACCATTTCGATAAAAATATATTTACCACCAAATTAAAAAGATTTAAGGAATGAATAATATATAATTTTTCCTTAAATTACATTATTCTCTAATAAAAATAAAAATTACAAAAATATCCCGTTTTTAAGTATACATTAAAAAACTGTTAATTCCTAAATTATCAAAAAATAAATAAAAATATTTTTAAATTTCTTCTCTTTTAAATTGTTTTAATATACTAAAGCACAAATATTAGAGGAAACTTTTATTTACAAGAAATAATTGAACTCATCAAACATATCTTTGTTATTCATTACTCAAATGTACTACAGTATTTAACTTATAACATGGAATGGAGGAAAACTTCCCAGCTCTCCTCAACTTCGGCTAATTCAAGAAGAAGTAATTTAATTATGTGGTAAGGGAATTTCCCTTAGCCAATCTTTGAACAGTAAGTAAGTATTGTTTGTAACTCTATGCGGCCACCAGAGTAATATCTGTGCTATTAATTTCCCGACAGATATTTCTGCAAGAATGGTTGAATGACTTACGACCTATTAGAAAGAATATAGAACTACGGTCACTTATCAAATCGATCATATGATCGTATCGATCAAATATCGTACATTATTACACACGTATTATAATAATTTATTTGTTTAAACGTTTTAACCTTTTTAACACTTTCAGGGGCGGCCAGTAGTTGTGTTTCTGTAATGTTGAATCCAAACCAGAATGTTTGAAAAAATTATTTGAAAATGAAGAATTGTAATTTAATGCTGTTCTTTTTCACTAAAGTTATAAAACTAAAATTTTAGTCAAAACTTATGGTACAAATCATATATAACAATATGAGCAAAAATTTGTGTGTGTGTATGCAAATATTATTTAAAAAAAGTCTTTAACATTTTTGACGAAATTTTGTATTCTACCATTTCCCACTTGATTCCCGATATTCATTTTCAACATTACCTACCGTATCTTTACATATCGAAAATCCTTAACTTTTATAGAGTTTTGTATTAATCGAATACGAATAAATGTCTTCAGAAATAGCAGAAATATAAATTTTCATCCATTGGTTCTTTTAAAGAGCGATTTGCATGTAAACAAAAACTTCAGTTGCAAAACAAAAATTTATACTTTGAAAAACATATTAGCTGTAGAAAACAATATCTCTATGAATACAATTTTTTTTAAACCAAACCAACCTCGCCTAAAAAAGAATGAACAACCTCTGTATTCCTTCAAGAGCAGCCGTAAAATTAATATGTGATATTATAAAGCAAATATTATATCAGTCACTTATTCCATCCATTTTATCTTGATATTTTTATTTGAAAAATGTTAACATACTTATTGTATCTAAAAAGGGCAGGTCCTAAAATGGAATGACTGATTTTAAAAATCAATAACTTCCAAACGGTGACAGATATTTAAAAAATTCTTGCAGGAGAGTAATGATATCAACAGGTTTTTTTTCCTGCGATTCTTGATTTTAGTTCGACTTACCAGCAATAGATATCGCTGCGAGCAATAGGCGTGCAATCGAGGAAAAAACTAAAATCATCCAGCAATGTTGCGAAGGAAGGCGGTTCAATACATGGAGTGGGTCTCATACTATGGGTCTAATACAGAGAGTGGGTCTAATACAGAGGTTCCCAAAGTCTGCTCCGCGGAGCCCTTGGGGCTCTGCCTATTCTTTTCAGGGGCTCCGCGGTGTTCCAGGAAAATAAACAAAACATGAAAAAAATTAGCATATTGCAGAAGAAAAATTTTCGAAAGTATGTAGGAATTTTTTTGTGTGTGTGTGTGTGTGTCAAAAATAAATACATCTATCACTGGGTTGAAAAATATTATAATATATTTTTTTAATCAATATAAAAATTTGCATTATACATGTATCCATTTTCTATATAATATTTTTGGTTTGAACTACTTTATTTTATGCTTCTGCATTCAATGTATTTTAAAAATTCGATTCAAAAGAAGCTACAAGAAATAGTATTCTGAATCGAATGTACAACGTGAATCAAAAGAGCAAGGGCGCTGCTTATGTTATTTGTATTAATTTTTAGTTATTTAAATTTTCTATACTGTTTTTCATAGCAAAACAATGTTTATCTTATAAAACATATTTTTTCTAACATCTTGTATCATTTAAAGCCCTTCATTAGATTCATTTTACATTTATGTATATTGTTTATATATTTATTTTTTTTGTAACTTTAATATTTTTAATCTGTTTATGTTATTTGTTTATTTAAATTTTCTATATTGTTTTTCATAGTAAAACAATGTTTGTCGATTAAAACGCCTCTTTTTTCTAACATCTTATATCATTTAATAAACTCCTCATTATATTCATTTAATATTTGTATACGTTGTGCTAATAGTTTTCTTTTTTCTTTTTGTAACTTTAATTCTTTAATCTGTGTATTTTATTCCTATTAGTTATTAGTTATTTAAATTTTCTATGCTGTTTTACATAATTGCACTTAATTTTTAAAGCAATGTACGTTGCTGAAAATGCATTTTTTTGAACATCTTGTCACTTAATAACCACTTTTTTAAATTTTGTTTTAAGTGGTCTCGGCATTGGCTAAGATTCTTATGTTATGATACCACATTTTCCTATCAGAAATACAGCTGTAGCAATTAAAAATATATATATTGGTTCTTTACATTTGTCATCACACTAACAATCTAAACTTTTGCCCGGCTCCACTCCACTGCTTGCTTAGACTTTTCCTCAATGAGTACCCTTCCTGATATAAATTTAACCTCACCCATATATCCTGTTTTGTTAGTAAAGTTTTTCTAATAGTTGCAGTTTTTTTAACAAGTGTAGTTTTTAACCGTATATCTATTTTGAGGCAAAAACAATGGTGAAAGAAAGTTTCTTTCAAAACTATAATTAATCTCTAAAAAATTAAAGTATAACATAAAACAAGTGAACGATGCTGCACCTAACAATACAGGTTATACATTTTACCACGCCCACTTAAACTCCAAAACAATGATCTGCTTCTAAATGTATTTTTTAAAAATGGTTCAAAAGAAGAAGCTCAGAGGCGATTCGTTTTCGTTGTATATTTAGAAATACTAGAAACGTAAAGAAGAACAAAAAAGAATCCGTAATGTATGATTCTATTACGGGTGGGCGGGACTAGCGAAAACGTGTTATATAATTACTCATGGGCGACTGGGCCTAGCATTTTCTTTCTTTTCAAGAGTAGCCTATTGGGATTATATAGAAGTTTCTCCTTGTAAACGAAAACTGTACAACTTATCTTTTTTCTGTGTGTGTGTGTGGTTTTCTGCATAAATATAACAATAGTTTCACGTAAGCCCCAATGTAATGCATGACCCAGACAGGGTTACCATTTCGATCTTTAATTCAGAGTTCATACTGGAAATCACGAAAGAATATTTTTTATTTTAAACATGGATGTCATTAACCGCTTAACAGTATTGCTCGAACGTCTCTCGGGTAAGAAGAGTTTGTTAACGAAGAATCGTTACTAAAAGCTTTCAGAAACCACAAATATTTAACTATAATTTTGCTGTATTTGGCGGAGATATCTAGATTATACAAGGCAGATATTTTAATACAAAAAAGTGGTTTTTCGTCTTTATTTTTAATTTATTGTGTCCAGTAATAGTAATCTACAAAAACAACTTTTCAAAAGTAAAAAAAAAAAAAAAAAAAAAAAAAAAAGTTGTGGCTAAAAAATGGTGTGATATCAAATTTCCAAGCTATTATATTGCTTATTTAACTTTTTTCCATTAAATAAGTTATCATATATATAAGTCGAGTGCCTACGTATATGTTAATAGAAATCGTTTTCTCCTGTACTAAATACATCCTAACGAGTTTCTGAAAATTCAATTTTTTTCAAATTATGCATGATGGGCTAAATATTTTTTAAAGCATAAACACTACGTCTGATTACTTTATTTTACAATATTTTAAGAACACGCATTTTACCAGACAATTAAATACACTAAACAAACATGAATGAAAAATTGACCTTGGCCAGGATTCGAACCTGGGACCTTATGCGTACGTTGTTGACGCTCAGGCCGCTGAGCCACCCAGATCGATACGCTTTATGGGAATTTCTCATACTTATTCTTGTTGGAAACAGTCATCTGCCACAGTTTGCAATCATATTTAATTGTTTGATAAAATGTATGTTCTTATAATTATGAAGTTTTATTTTTTTTTAATATCTTCAGAAGAAAATGGCTGACTTGCAGATGAAATTTGATGTTGTTATAACTTGTAACTGATTTGTGCTATTATAATACAGACTAGCCGCCACTGGCAACCAGTTTGGTCTCCCTTAAATGTATGTTAAGCACTGTAACACGTTACTTTTATTCATAATTTATTTTTTCCGTAATCCTTCGCCAAACCGGAAGATTCTAATAGACAAATCAGAAACTTTTGCGATCATGGTAGCATTTCGCATATTTCTTGTTGTTATGTATTTCGTCTTTCTTGATGATGGAATGCTTCAGAGTGATCAATTAAATTATTTGAATTTAAGTCTGACTGCATAGGATTTACCACTATATTGCTGTTAATTGATTAATATGAGTATTTTAAATTATCCGAGACGTATAGTATTTATTTTGCACCTATGACTCTAAGGATCTGATATGATAATTTATACTTAGAAAATTTTATTAGACAAATTATCAATTAATTATAGAAAAGAAAAAGTTGCGTTGTGAATTATTTTTGAAGTTCGGATCCTCTTTGAGCCAATTACAATCATCAAAGGTTACCTGCAGAGAGTTATGTAACATTAAATATATAATGGCTTATTTTAAAACCTAGATTGTAATATTAAAGAAAACATTTCCTAAAATAAAAGACTTAATATTAATTCAATAAATTAAGTAAACAAAAGGAAAACTGACTAAAATTAATTGAATATAAAATTGAGTTTATTTACAAGGTAATTATAAGCATATGATTAAAAACAAATATAAATGTTTTAAAAAAATAAAAATATTCAATCCTAGTTGAGAACTGTATTCTCAACATTTATTTTCTGAGAATTACAGTTTATCTTACTGAATTAACAAATTCGATTTTGAAAGGCAGAGTTCCATACCCTAGAAGTATTTATTTGATTAGCCTTTTTATGTTTAGATCGGGGTAGGATCTTCATACACACGTAAATTCGTATTATTAAAAGAATATAGCTTAATTAAATAAAATGGAACAATGGTGAAGGAAGATTGTTTGTTACCTTATATTACTAGATAACGTTGACAGCAGGAGGTAATGGCTGACGCGTTTTCGCTTTTTCTTAGCGCGTACATTTCCATCTATTGGCACACACACTCAAAATCTGTTTTTTTAGTTAGAGAGCAGTCAACCTTCTACTTTTCCATCTTTTTTTTAATCTCTACTCTCAAGAAAAATCACATTCTTTTCGTGGAGCAAAAAAAAAGGGATGGAACCATTTTTCCCTTTTCACATAAAATTAAGGCCTTATACGTTTTAACTTCTTGAAAATTTGCATGTTTCGGCCATACCTCTGATTTTAGAGAGATGACCATTGGCATGCGGGAGAAATTTGGTACTCCCCTTGAGTGTTTCATAGGTCCGTCGGTACAATAGCGATTCCTCTTGACGCCGTGCTGTGTCTGGGAGGTAAAGATGCTTTGACTTGTGAGGTCTTCGTGCCTATTTAAGCTCTCATAAATAAATGTGTCATATTATTGTTCTGACAATTTTCTCCATGACATTTTTATTAGGTGTAGTTAAATCATTCGTGGGAACGGAAAACCAAATATTTCCTTGACTGCCGTGGTTCACTTTGTTCCATAATTATCTATCTGTATGCGCTGATCCTAAAATGGATCATTAATTTGTATTGTTCACTGTTCACTGATTAAAATGATACCAAATACTCTGTTAATATGCAGAAAAAAAACCAAATACTTTTTTTTTTATAGTGTGTGCTAGTTTAGATCTAGATGGTGGTATTTCTCACCATCACTTGACAAAAACCGCTTAACCAACTTAAGCGTTTATGCTTCATATCCGTTTGCTTATCAGTCGCAATATGTTTGCTAATGAGGAGATTCTTAAACATATTAAGTAGTTTTCCGTAATTGGATCCATTGCCAAATGGCGTATTTTAGTTAATACGATTTGGTGCATTGAAGTCTATTTTGTGAAAGTCTTTAATGATATCCACATTTACACTGAACCATATTGTTGCCAATATTCTTTTGTTTGTTTGTTTGTTTGTTTCTCGCTAACTTTGGCTGTAGACTTGATTACGGAAGATTAGAAAATCTATCATTATTCTCATTTAAAACGTCTTGAATAATGTGACATAATCGGGGTGCATATTATAACACTTAATTTTCGAGTATGGTTTGGTGAAACATTGAACTTTTGGAAGCCAGTTTTGATAATCACATTCCTTTTAAACCATATTTGCTGTCAGCACTTTTGACCCGTGGCGTAGAATCTGATTAAAATTCACGAACTTCCTTCTAGATGCCGGTCTCTGTTCGACTCTGTTTTTCTCTGCTCTCTTATTTTGATATAGTTTAGGAGTTTTCATAACTGCATAATTCCCTTACTTTGGCATTTCTGCTTAATGTCTACTGACTATTAAGATCCGTAACTTGTAAATACGCCACGCCAACATTACCGCCTATAATTCTAATTACAGCAACCCGTTTTTTCTCTCTATATTGCCACTCTATAGTTAATATAGTGCCTCGGTGCGTCTACGACAGCTGTTCCATCAGAACATTTGATTTCAAAATCAAAGTATCGTTTCTAATTTGCACACGCGAAAAATAAAAGCTGGTATTGGCGATTTTAAATATGCTATTGGCGAGATTTGCGCCCAAATAACACAAAAGTACTTAATGATGTTATGTATTTTGTAAATGTATATTAAATTACTGTTTTGAAAGCGATTGGTCATTAATAATGGTAAATATGATTGGTGATTAACAATCATTTTCAGTGGTCTCTCTTCCTTGCACGTATAATACATAAATACCAAATTAACTGACAATTTGTTTCAAAATTTGATTCATTAAATATCATTACAGGAGTTGTATTTGTTTACATTCAGCTTACATCAAGAAAAGATAAAGAATGAAGTTGAGTTGTATAGCACATAATTATGGTAAACTTTGATTGTGTCACTGGTACGAATTATTTTTTTGAAACCAGGCAGCGCTCCAAAAAAATTTTCACGGAAAACTTACTTTACGAACGATTATCTCCATGGTTTAAACCTTCACGACGAATGAATCTTTTTTTTTTTTTTTGTTTACTTTCATGGATAGAGAATTTCAACTGCGAGGCTAATTTCAACTGAAGTTATTGAAGAATATATACATAATTGAACGTAAGTCATCTCTCAAATATTAATTTATTTTGAACGATCTTTCTAAAAATGTAACATTTATGAAGTTTTATTCGAAAAAGTAATTTTGAATAAAAATGGCCGCCTGGCATATGAAAAAGTGAAGCGGGCATTCCGGAATTGTTGATGACAGTCACATGACTTACGGTTTTATTATAGAGACTAGCCGCCACTGGCGACCAGTTTGGTCGCCCTTAAATGTATGTTAAGCATTGTAACAAATTATTTTTATTCATAATTCATTTTTTTCCTTAATTCCTCGCATAACTGGAACAATCTAATAGACAAATCAAGAACTTTTGCGATCGCGGTAGCATTTCGCATATTTTTTGTTGTTATGTATTTCATCTTTCTTGACAAAAACCGCTTAACCCACTTAAGAATTTATCCTTCATGTCCGTTTGCTTATCACTTGCAATATGTTCGCTAATGCGGAGATTCTTAAACATATTTGGCGCAAAACAAAAATCGCGCCAACCCCGGTGCGTCCGTGACAGCTGTTTCAATTTAAAATACATGACGTTCACATTTTTCGTTTAAAATAGAAAATAGAAAAATAATAATTATCATAAATCAAAACATGTGATTTCAAATTAAAGTATCGTTTCTATTTTGCACGCGCAAAAAATAAAAGCTGACAATTCTTTTCGAAATTTGATCCATTAAATATTATTACATGAGTTCAACTTACGTCAAAAAAGATCCGGAAGTTGAGTTGTATGGAACATTATTAAGGTAAACTTTGACTGTCTCACTGGTGCGGATTATTTTTTTTTACGCCAGGCAGCGATCCAAAAATTCATGGTTTAATATTTTAAACATTCACAACGAATGAATCTTTTTTCTTTGTTTACTTCCATAGATAGAGAATTTTAACTGCGAACCTAATTTAAACTGAAGTTATTGCAGAATGTATACATAATTGAACGTAAGTCATCTCTCAAATATTAATTTATTTTGAACGATCTTTCCAAAAATGTAATTTTTATGCAGTTTTATTTGCAAAAATAATTTTGAAAAAAAAATGGCCGCCTGGCATATGAAAAAGTGAAACGGACATCCCTGAACTGTTGATGACAGTCACATGACTTACGGTTTTATTATAGAGACTAGCCGCCACTGGCGACCAGTTTGGTCGCCCTTAAATGTATGTTAAGCATTGTAACAAATTATTTTTATTCATAATTTATTTTTTTCCTTAATCCTTAGCCAAACCGGAAAAATCTAATAGACAAATCAAGAACTTTTGCGATCGTGGTGGCATTTCGCATATTTTTTGTTGTTATGTATTTCATCTTTCTTGACAAAAACCGCTTAACCCACTTTATAATAAATTAATCATTGTGTGTGTGTTTTTAATATAAAATAAACTATTTCATAATAAAATAAAAGTATATGCTGTTTTAGTAATCTCTAATAGGTACCTGAAAATGGGATTTTCTCGCCAAAATGGCGCAAAACAAAAATTCCGCCAACCCTGGTGCGTCCGTGACAGCTGTTCCAATTTAAAATACATGACGTTCACATTTTTCTTTAAAATAGAAAATAGATAAATAAGAAATATTATCATAAATCAAAACATTTGATTTCAAAATTAAAATATCGTTTCTAATTAATACACACGAAAAATAAAAGCTGACAATTTTTTTCGAAATTTGATCCATTAAATATTATTACATGAGTTCAACCACGGAGTTCAACTTACATCAAGAAAAGATCCGAAGGAAGTTGAGTTGTATGGAACAGAATTATGGTAAACTTTGACTGTCTCACTGGTGCTGATTATTTTTTTTTACACCAGGCAGCGGTCCAAAAATTCATGGTTTAATATTTTAAACGTTCACAACGAATAAATCTTTTTTTTTTGTTGTTGTTTACTTTCATGGATAGAGAATTTGAACAGCGAACCTAATTGAAACTGAAGTTATTGCAGAATGTATACATAATTGAACGTAAGTCATCTCTCAAATATTAATTTATTTTGAACGATCTTTCTAAAAATGTAACTTTTATGCAGTTTTATTAGAAAAAATAATTTTGAATAAAAATGGCTGCCTGGCATATGAAACAGTGAAGCGGCATCCCGGAACTGTTGAGGACAGTCACATGACATACGGTTTTTTTATAGAGATGGTACATGGTCGTTGGCGGGTTTTATCTCTGTTTTGGCATAATTTTTTAATCGCCAAGTTAATTAACAGTTTTTTGCTAATTAAGGATAGAAAATAATATTTTTTTACACTGAATTTTATAAAAGCACATAGATTACGTAATTACTTGTCCAAAAATGCAATCCTTTTTTTATTCTGCCGAATATTAAGGTCTGTAGGTTGTTTGAAAAAAAAAGGTTGACGAAGAAAAAAGTGATCATTTTAAGTAACTCGACGTTTTTAAAAAAAATCTATATCTCTGTTTATAAATCACTTATGAAGATGAGTTTGGTCTTAAATTGAAGAAATTCTTCATTATATTCTTCTAGGTTTCGTTTTTTATTTCTGCGACGCTTGGTTTATTATATATCTGATATTTTAATCTGGCATGTTTTGTCGATTTAACATTGCGAAGTTGATTCCTGTAAATAAGCAGTAGCGGTCTAGTTCAGTTCTTGGCGTTGTTTGTGTGGCGTTTTTTTTTTTGACCCACTTAAGAATTTATGCTTCATGTCCGTTTGCTTATCACTTGCAATATGTTCGCTAATGCGGAGATTCTTAAACATATTTGGCGCAAAACAAAAATCGCGCCAACCCCGGTGCGTCCGTGACAGCTGTTTCAATTTAAAATACATGACGTTCACATTTTTCGTTTAAAATAGAAAATAGAAAAATAATAATTATCATAAATCAAAACATTTGATTTCAAATTAAAGTATCGTTTCTAATTTGCACGCGCAAAAAATAAAAGCTGAGAATTCTTTTCGAAATTTGATCCATTAAATATTATTACATGAGTTCAACTTACGTCAAAAAAGATCCGGAAGTTGAGTTGTATGGAACAGAATTAAGGTAAACTTTGACTGTCTCACTGGTGCGGATTATTTTTTTTTACGCCAGGCAGCGATCCAAAAATTCATGGTTTAATATTTTAAACATTCACAACGAATGAATCTTTTTTCTTTGTTTACTTCCATAGATAGAGAATTTTAACTGCGAACCTAATTTAAACTGAAGTTATTGCAGAATGTATACATAATTGAACGTAAGTCATCTCTCAAATATTAATTTATTTTGAACGATCTTTCCAAAAATGTAATTTTTATGCAGTTTTATTTGCAAAAATAATTTTGAAAAAAAAATGGCCGCCTGGCATATGAAAAAGTGAAACGGACATCCCGGAACTGTTGATGACAGTCACATGACTTACGGTTTTATTATAGAGACTAGCCGCCACTGGCGACCAGTTTGGTTGCCCTTAAATGTATGTTAAGCATTGTAACAAATTATTTTTATTCATAATTTATTTTTTTCCTTAATCCTTAGCCAAACCGGAAAAATCTAATAGACAAATCAAGAACTTTTGCGATCGTGGTGGCATTTCGCATATTTTTTGTTGTTATGTATTTCATCTTTCTTGACAAAAACCGCTTAACCCACTTTATAATAAATTAATCATTGTGTGTGTGTTTTTAATATAAAATAAACTATTTCATAATAAAATAAAAGTATATGCTGTTTTAGTAATCTCTAATAGGTAACTGAAAATGGGATTTTCTCGCCAAAATGGCGCAAAACAAAAATTCCGCCAACCCTGGTGCGTCCGTGACAGCTGTTCCAATTTAAAATACATGACGTTCACATTTTTCTTTAAAATAGAAAATAGATAAATAAGAAATATTATCATAAATCAAAACATTTGATTTCAAAATTAAAATATCGTTTCTAATTAATACACACGAAAAATAAAAGCTGACAATTTTTTTCGAAATTTGATCCATTAAATATTATTACATAAGTTCAACCACGGAGTTCAACTTACATCAAGAAAAGATCCGAAGGAAGTTGAGTTGTATGGAACAGAATTATGGTAAACTTTGACTGTCTCACTGGTGCTGATTATTTTTTTTTACACCAGGCAGCGGTACAAAAATTCATGGTTTAATATTTTAAACGTTCACAACGAATGAATCTTTTTTTTTTGTTGTTGTTTACTTTCATGGATAGAGAATTTGAACAGCGAACCTAATTGAAACTGAAGTTATTGCAGAATGTATACATAATTGAACGTAAGTCATCTCTCAAATATTAATTTATTTTGAACGATCTTTCTAAAAATGTAACTTTTATGCAGTTTTATTAGAAAAAATAATTTTGAATAAAAATGGCTGCCTGGCATATGAAACAGTGAAGCGGCATCCCGGAACTGTTGAGGACAGTCACATGACATACGGTTTTATTATAGAGATGGTACATGGTCGTTGGCGGGTTTTATCTCTGTTTTGGCATATTTTTTTAATCGCCAAGTTAATTAACAGTTTTTTGCTAATTAAGGATAGAAAATAATATTTTTTTACACTGAATTTTATAAAAGCACATAGATTACGTAATTACTTGTCCAAAAATGCAATCCTTTTTTATTCTGCCGAATATTAAGGTCTGTAGGTTGTTTGAAAAAAAAAGGTTGACGAAGAAAAAAGTGATCATTTTAAGTAACTCGACGTTTTTAAAAAAAATCTATATCTCTGTTTATAAATCACTTATGAAGATGAGTTTGGTCTTAAATTGAAGAAATTCTTCATTATATTCTTCTAGTTTTCGTTTTTTATTTCTGCGACGCTTGGTTTATTATATATCTGATATTTTAATCTGGCATGTTTTGTCGATTTAACATTGCGAAGTTGATTCCTGTAAATAAGCAGTAGCGGTCTAGTTCAGTTCTTGGCGTTGTTTGTGTGGCGTTTTTTTTTTTTTTTTTAAAGCTTGGCTTTGCAGAGCGACCGCCCTGCTTGATCTATACTAATATTATAAAGTAGTAAACATTGTTTGTTTGTTTGTTTGTAGGGGATAATCTCTGGAACTACTGAAGCGATTTCAAAAGTGATGGTCGCAAATTGATGGTGACAATTTCTGATCCAACATAGGCTATATTTTATGTCAATGCCACTACCCCCAGATGGGTGCAGGAGCGAAAAACATTCTAAAATTTCAATTTTTTTTTATACTGAAAGAGCTAGAAACAGGAAATTTGGCCTGGTAGTTACTTATAAGATGTAAATGCACTCTAAGAACAAATTCTAAAGAAATTTGAAATTTAAAAGATGTGAGATGAGCGAAAAGCGTTCTAAAAACATTCTAAATTACAATTTCTATGGAATCTCTGGAACTACAGAGCCGTTTTCAAAAGTGACGGTGGCAAATTGATGGTGTCAATCCCTGCTCCAACATAGGCTATATTTTATGTCGATGCCACTATCCCCAGAGGGGTGCAAGAGCGAAAAAGTTCTAAAATTCCTTTTTTTTCATACTGAAGGAGCTAGAAATTTGAAATTTGGCATTGTAGTTACTTATAAGATATAAATGCTTTCTAAGAACGAAATTTTAAAAAATCGAAATTTTAAAGGGTGAAATGAGTGAAAAGTGTTCTAAAAACATTCTAAATTACAATTTTTTTGGAATCTCTGGAACTACAGAACTTATTTCAAAAGTGATGGTGGCAAATTGATGGTTACACTCCCTGCTCCAACATAGGCAATATTTTATGTCGGTGCCACTAATCCCAGGTGTGTAGGGGAGCGAAAAACGTTCTAAAATTTCGAGTTTTTTTTAAACTGAAGGTGTTAGAAACATGAAATTTGGCATGTAGTTACTTATAAGATGTAAATGCTCTCTAAGAACAAATTCTAAAAAAAATTCGAAATTTAAAATTGGGAGATGAGAAGAAAGCGTTCTAAAAACATTCTAAATTAGAATTTCTATGGAATCTCTGGAACCACAGAACCGATTTCAAAAGTAATGATGGCAAATTGATGGTGACAATCCCTACTCCAACATAGGCTATATTTTATGTCAGTGCCACTAACCTCAATGAAGGAGACAAAAGGTGGAGGTTGTCACCGCAGGAGACAAAAATGTTCGAAAATTGCGAATTTTTTTATATTGAAGAAGCTATAAATTTGAAATTTGGCATTGTAGTTACTTGTAAGATGTAAATTCTCTCTCTAAGAATAAATTTTTAAAAAAGAATCGAAATTTAAAAGGGTGAAATGAGCGAAAAGCGTTCTAAAATCATTCTAAATTACAATTTCTATGGAATATCTGGAACTACAGAACCGGTTTCAAAAGTGATGGTGACAATCCCTGCTCCAACATCCTCTTTAATATAAAGCTATGCGCTGCTGACGACTGGGTTTTTCGCTAATCTTTGCCAGAGATTAATCTCGAAAAATGAAACATTTGAAGTTACTGAAAAAAATAATAGCTTGAAAAGTGGAAACCAATTTGTGAAGTATTATTTGGTCAGAATTAATGTTTGGCTTTTAGTCCAGTAAATTTAGACCAAAAAAAGCTTCTGCCTGGAAAGTTTTGGAGAAGTTTTTTTTTCTTTCTTCCTTTATGTTTTTGGGGGTGCTGAACACGAATTTGAACTTTGCCACCTCGTATCTGGTCTGCTTAAAAAATTATAAGCGAAAAACCATGGAAAAATTGGAGTTTTTTCAGTTTTTCCCTTGTATTCCGGAAAGGGTTACATTTTTTAAAAAAGCTTATTGCACCAAATTAAACTAGAGAACATTTCCTGCATTTTTCATATGCAATGTTTGTTTCTAAGATGAATAGTTTTAGCATACGAGTAAAAGGAATTTTAGCGATATAATTGAAATTCCATCATCGGAGGGCGAAAACGCGATCCAGTCGCTATGTATCCATTTTAATCACCAATTTGAAGCTGTTCAGTTATTTCTGGTTGCATTTCGAATATGTTTACATTTTCTTACCAAGTTTTAACACTAGAACGCCGGACGGTGTCATTTCGACACCGAAGCTTAAAAGTTTCTTTCTAAAATCTGTAAATTTTGAAGGATCCTTTTTATTTCGCTCGACTTTTATTAAATATGTAGGTAGAACTCACATAAAAAGTTTTGGCGAACTAGGTTCATTCAAACTTAGTTTACGAATAGATGTACCTATAACGCCGGTTTGGTGTCAATTGGACACTGCAATAATTTCACTTCCCCTATTTTAAATTTTGTTCTTCTGTGTATTCATTGTGTAAAACAAGGGAGTCCTGTAATGTATTTTTTTTTTACTTCTGGTCATCACGTGATTTGTTTCAGCTGCAACAACACCTGCCGCTTAGATTTCATATCTCACAAAGATAGTGCATGCGCAGTTACTTGTGAGTTATGATTAGAAGAATTTTTCTGTGGTTTTCTTTCGTTCTTGTTACTTTCTACGAGTAAAATTTAAAATGTCTCGTAAGAGAGGGCTAACTACGGAAGAAATTACCGCGCTTATGAAAGAATTGTCAGATAATGAATCAGAAGATGGAAAATTATCCGACATGTATGATGAATCGGATGATGAAAATTTTATTCCTGTTATATCATCTGAATCGGAAAGCGATGAGGATGTTGAAATTGATGATTCTGGAAATCAGAAAGAATTTGTTGCTCGCGATGGCTCTCAGTGGAAAGAATGTGGTTCAGGAAGTGCAACCGGTAGGTTAGCAATCCAAAATATTTTGAGAGAAAATAGTGGTCTAACTAGTTATGCAAAAAGAAATGTGAATAATGACAGTGTTTTGAGTGCTTGGTTGCTTTTTATAGACAGAACGGTTTTAGAGCATATAATAAAATGCACAAACACAGAAGCTCGTCGAGTATTAGAAAATGATGTTTGGTCTCTTTCAAAACAGGAACTTTTTGCTTACATTTCGATTTTATATGCCCGTGGAGTTTCAGGAGCTAGTAACCTGGAACTTCCTTCATTATGGTCTACTTCACGGGGTATAAATTTTTGCAAAGAAACCATGTCCAGAGACAAGTTTTGTGAAATATCAAGATTTCTGAGATTTGATATCAAATCAACTCGTCATAATCGAACTCAGCTTGATAAATTCGCAATGATTTTGGTAGTATGGAATCGTTTTATTGAAAACTGCATAAGCTGTTACAAGCCAGGCCAGAATATAACAATTGATGAACAATTATTTCCTACTAAGACTCGTTGTTCATTTACTCAGTTTATAGCATCAAAACCTGATAAATACGGACAAAAATTTTGGATAGCTGCAGATTTAGAAAGTAAGTATATTTTGAACGCATTTCCCTACCTAGGAAAAAATGAAGAACGAGATCAAAGTCAGAGACTTGAACTTATTAAGGAGATGGCCAATTCACACATTCTACAATATGTTAGACTTTGCTGCCATAAACTCATGGATTATTTTCAAACAAGTGACGGGGAAAAAATATCAAGGCGTACTTTTATACAAACATTAGCTGAAGAATTACGAGCAGAATATATTGAAAAATCTGCTAAAAGACGCAGTAGCCATGAAGATGAACTGCGAACTGAAAATCCTTCTAAGCGTAGGAAATGCGAGGTTAAAAAATGTCATGGAAATGTGACAGTTAAAATGTGTTCCTCTTGTAAAAGACTGACATGCGGCAAATGCACAAAATATGTCAGCTATAAATGTATTGACTGTGAGTGATATAAGTAATGTACGTAGTTATTTCTCTTGTTTATATTTTTATATCATCTTGAAAAAATATCATAATTATTCGTGTGTACCATGTATATGTTCATATCATCTTGCAATATTTTTCTTATTTCATAGATATAATTTTATTTGTGCGTAACATATATTTTTCATATCATCTTGAAAACTTATTATTTTACAGATGTAATATTATTTGTGTGTACCATACATATTTTCATATAATCTTTCAAAATTATTCTTATTTTAAATATATAATATTATTTGTATGTACCATATATATTTTCATATAATCTTTCAAAATTATTGTCATTTTAAATATATAATATTATTTGTGTGTACAATATATATTTTCATGTAATCTTGTAAAATTATCCCTATTTTACAGATATAATAGTATTTATGTGTACAATATATGTATTTGTTAAAAGAATATTAAAATGTACATTTTCTTTGAAATTTTTGCTTACTTATCGACCAGTGTCAAAATGACACCTGGCCGGCGTTTCAGGGGGTAGTAAGATTTCAGGCGTTCTAGTGTTAAACCTTTTATAGCACTAAGAAAATTAATTGAAATCAGATGATTAGGAAAGATATAAAAACACTATCACTCTGCATAGATGAGAGAACCAATTTTTATTTTTCTGGTAATCTGATTTAAGTACAATTATAAGTATTGTAAGTTTAATATAATAATAACATATGTGTAATATTATAAATAGGAAAAAATAGGATTGTAGTGCTGTAGGCAAAAACGCTGAATGTAATGGTTTTGTGAATACAAAACGGGTGGGAGGGTGTCCTTGAAACCCCAGAAAACATTACTGAAATGAGCACTAAATTTGTTGAGCGTGATAAACGATCTCGCAAAACGGTATCTAATGAGGTAGTTTTTAATGAGACTATGGTACCAATGGTTTCTCGGGGAAAATTTCTCGCAAACGACAAGAAAAAAAACCGTTTAATAGCCTTGCTGATGTGTAGATTTGGCTCTGAAAATATGGCTTGTAAGCAGGCAAAAGAAGATGCCGACACACTTATTATCGGTTCCGCGTCAATTTGTTGCGCACAATTCATCGCGGAACAATTTATCACGGCGACAACTCATCGCAGCGTCAATTTGTCGCGGCGTCAATTCGTTGTGGTGTCAATTCGTCGCAACGAAAATTTATTTGAAGCCTATGATGATAAAAGTAAAACTAATTTAGTAAAATTATTTACTGATGTAAATTGTTAGTTATAGTTCTCTCTATATAAAAAACAAATTATCATTAAATAATTTTACTACATTATCTTTAATTTTATCATCATATCCTTCAAAAACATTTTCGTTGCGACGAATTGACACCACGACGAATTACGCTGCGATGAGTTGTCGCCGCGATTAATTGCTTCACGATGAATTGACGCGACTGCCTCATTATCAACACTGCTCTCAAGTTGGCACCTAACCAAGAGAACGTGATAATCATTGGTGAAGATGTAGACTTTCTGGTAATTTTAATTGGACTTTGCAATTTTCCCAATGTTTACTTCTTTAAACCAGGAAAAGGGAAAAGTCCCCAGAAGATCTATTCACCTTTTTTGTGCAGTAGACAAATTAATTGCCAAACACATCCTATTTCTACATGCCATGAGTGGATGCAATACCACTTCTGCATTGTACAATCAAGGAAAAACAAAATACTTTCAAATTTTGAAGAAATTTTCCGACCTGCAACATGGGGTAGATATATTTAAAAACCCTAGCTGTTATTAACTACCCTAGCTTATGCTGTTATTAAAGCTGGGCTGTTGTTTCTGGTACACCTATACGGATTCAGAGGGAAAGCAACACCTTCCCTAAACAGCCTGGGGTGCATAAAATCTGATTTAAAATATGCAAATATAGCATCGCTCCCTGCAGCAGAAGATGCAGCTCGATGTCACTGTCTGCTAATTTACAACCAAGTGCAGTTATGGTTAGGTAACTGTAAAAATGCTGAGGAATGGGGCTGGAATAAAACCAAGAGAGGCGTCATACCCATAAAAACTATCAATTCTCCCGCACCAGAAACTGTTCTGCGAAAAATATCCTGCAAATGCAAAACAAACTGTAGTGGAATGCGTGGCTGTAAGAAAGCAAGTTTGTTTTGTTCGCTCCTCTGCCTGAACTGCGATGGCCATTGTGACAATGTCAGCTCCATCGCCGAAGATAACTTGAAAACAGAAGTTGACGACCCCATACAGGATATTTTAAGTCAAGTGGAGATACAACCTGAGCCATCAATTAATGATGATGAAGAAGAAGATACCGATGAACCTCTTGTTGAAGAATATAAACAAGGTCCTTCCAAGTGACCAAAACGACATTAATTGGAAAACAAAACTACATTCCTCTTTTTTCCTGTTTATAATCTTCCACATATGTTATTATTATATTAAACTTACAATACTTATAATTGTACTTAATTCAGATTCGCAGAAAAATAAAAATTGGTTCTCGCATCTATGCAGAGTGATTGCGTTTTTATATCTTTCTTAATCATCTGATTTCAACTTATTTTCTTAGTGCTATAAAAGGTTTAAAACTTGGTAAGAAAATGAAAACATATTCGAAATGCAACCAGAAATAACTAAACAGCTTCAAATTGTTGATTAAAATGGATGTATAGTGACTGGATCGCGTTTTCGCCCTCCGATGATGGAATTTCAATTATATCGTTAAAATTCCTTTTACTCGTATGCCAAAACTATTCCTCTTAGAAACAAACATTGTATATGAAAAATGTAGGAAATGTTCTCTAGTTTAATTTGATGCAATAAGCTTTTCAAAAAAATTTAACCCTTTCCGGAATACAAGGAAAAAACCGAAAAAACTCGAATTTTTTCATGGTTTTTCGCTTATAAATTTTTAAACAGACCAGATACGAGGTGGCAAAGTTGAAATTCGTGTTCAGCACCCCCAAAAACAGAAAGGATGAAAGAAAAAAAAACTTCTCCAAAACTTTCCAGGCAGAAGCCTAGATTGACTGGACTATTTCAACAAATCTTACATGGTAAAATGTTATTATCAGTCAAATGATCGATGCCAGTATTATAACGCATTATAACAGTTCATTCAAATTATACCAGTTCAACTATTACCTGGTAGAGGACTGCTCAAATTGAGTGATAACTAAACTATCCTGTCTCACTGGCTATACGACTCCCAGCTATACGATTTTCTCTTACAAGACATTTTTTTCATAATCCTCTTTAATAAAAAGCTATGCGTTGCTGATGACTGGGATTTTCGATAATCGTTGCCACAGATTAAACTCGGAAAATGAAACATTTGAAGTTAATGAAAAAATTAATATCTCGAAAAGTATTTGTCAGAAGATTGTTAGACAAACTGCGCTTTAAAGGTAAAAAATTTTATATTTCTTGATATAAATTTCAAATCCACTGATTATGCCATTTTTCAAATATTGAATTTCAAAAATTACCAAATTTCACAATGGAGTACCATAGCGAAACCTTCATGCGTAAAAAGATAATGATAAGGGCGACGTGTCCTGACGTGTATACTGGCTATAGCACGAGTCACAAATTATAGTAGCCTTATTATTCAGTTTGTGAATTATGAAATGTCAATATTTTGTTGGATTAAAGGTTCGTTAAGAGAAATTGACCAGCGTAGCGGGCGTAGCTTGCTAGTATTAAATAAAACTGTTAAGTGGTAAAATAATAGAAAATTTTAATTTCAAAATTTCTAGTATGAATAATTTCTGTATTAAGAAAAGGGCCAAACTGAAGACTTTGGCCCCATGTTGGAAACTACTGGTTCAGACTCTTATCCAGCAGATCTTTCTCTGCTCCATAGGCATAAACAAACATTAATTTGTAAATCATAGAGTACAGTGGGGTTGAGGGGCTCCGCCTCAGAAATTCTTCCCAAAAAGGGCTCCGCGAGCCCAAAAGTTTGGGAACCACTGCTCTAATACAATCTTGTTCTTAGAGCCCGATTCTGAACAAGATTTAATTGGTATATGAGACCCACTCCATGTATTTAACCTCCTTCCTTTGCATCAGTGCTGGGTGATTGCTGTTTCTACCTCGATTAGAGGTATAGAGCTCGCAGTGCCATCTATTGTTGGCAATTTGAACTAAAATCAGGAATCACGCTAAAAAAATTTCTGACATCATACATTACTCTCCTTCAAGAATATTTTTAATATTTGTCACCGTCTGGACGTTATTGAATTTTAAAATCAGTCAGTCCATTTTAGAACACCCGGTATATATTAACCCTTTCAGGACGGGTGATGCATATATGCATCGTCAAAAGTTATATGTGGAATATGTTTTTGGCACCACTAATAAATAACTGTAATATTTGTCTTTCTTAATTAGAGTATTTATTTTACAAGTACAGGGAACTGTTTAAAAAAAGTGGTACCAACCAAATAAAATTTCTTAAGGGATGCCGTCGCGAAAGGGTTAAATACATTTCTCACAAGCAGTAGTATACACTATTGTATATGTTAACACGTTTTTATTTCAAAATGGGAATGAATTATTTTAGAAAAAAGGTGTAAATATATTAACGCATCAAGTTAATGTAAATTTATATCAACTAAGATTCCAGCTATCGCCCAGAATAATATTGTTATTTTATTTTCCTGACAGATATTACTCCAGAATCTTCACATAACATATAACACAAATATATGTATCGTGGATATTTACCTACGATCAATGTTCTATTTCAAAGCAAAGAGAATTTACAGACATGTTTCAAAAAGAAATGATTAAAAGATATGAAAAATAATTTTACTGTATTGTTATTAGTTAAATGTTTAATATACTCACTGTATTTTTAGATGTTCATATCCTAATCTGATTGTGTGCAAATGTTAGGCTGAAGCCAGCGTCAAAATGAAGCATTTAATTATCCTGTATCTTTGCATATAAGTTGATTATAACCCTCAAATGAATATAGGCTGGTTTTTGTTTATTTTATTTCAATATTTTTCTTAATAATTCAAAATTTCATTATTTTCATACAGAATAAATGGACATTTTTTCGTATATTTTAAAATGGTTGGTTGGTTTGGTTGGTTTGGCCCAAAGGGCCCGGTTTTGCAGCTTTTTTTAAAATGGTTAAATTTATTTTACCGTTGCTAATACTTTATCGTTGCCAATATAAAATAAAACCCCTGAGTAATAATTTTTAATCAACAATTTATTTTCAAGTGAAAATTTTCCACGTGAAAAATGAAAATGAAATGAATTTTTTAAGAATTAAACAGAATATGAAATGATGTCATATTAGAAATAAAACGTGCGTTTTCAAATATTTGATAATAATACAAAGTGCACAAATACGAGTAAGTATGGAAAGCAAGCGAATAGGATGTCATATATAGAAAAATAAAACAGATTTGTTTTGATGTTGAAATAAAATGATCTTGGATTATCAAATTATTTGTGATTAATTTCTCTTTTTTTTTTCTTTTTCTTTTCACATGAAAGGAATTATTTTAAATGTACGTAATATATGTATTTTAAATGTATGTGTTGTAAATTAAAGTTCTGTGTTTTAAATGAAATGAGTGAAAGATTTATATTTTTAATGAATTCAATACGAATGATGGGATAGGTTGGCGATTTATCGTCTGCACACGGCTAACATAAAGATACGACATTTTTAATTTAAATTTTTAAAAGTATATATATATATATATATATATATTGGATGGCAAATGTCAATGATATGCTTCGCAAAATTATCCGTATCGAAAATCAGAGAAAATCTTAATAAAAATACCTATCTTTTTTAAAAGAAAGTTGCTTTTCTAATAAAAGCTAAAGATTTAATTTGATTGTGTCGAAATAACAGCATTTTTCCTCTATCATTTTCCCACAATCGAAACACATTTGTAAATCGTCGTTTCGAACCGGAATTTAATTTTACATTTCTTTTAGTTTTAAAATAAAAAAAACTTTGTTATCTTTTTAAATATAGCTTTTTTTTTAAGTTGTTTCATCATAGATTTTTGTAAAGTCTTGTAGGATAAGAAAAATGGCATAGATTTTAAAGCAATGTTTAAATAAAATTACAATATTTTTTAAACTTAAAAAACAACAATGTTATCGAAAAGAAAATCGATTTTACCAACAAATTCGCGTAATGCAAAAGCAAGGAAGAAATCTAAAAGTAATGAATCTTTTCTTCCAGCCGAATTGTGTAAACTTGAACAAGCCGATCGTGCCAATTCATAACATTATAAACGTGAAAGCGCGTTCTATATAGTAGAATTTTTTTTACATATAGGTAGAACATTTCCGAGAATAGGAAGGTTAGGGGTCTGTAATTAAGTCCATAGTCAATTCGCTTTTTTTTTTTTTTATCAAGTGAAATTTGGCGCAAAATTAAATACATTGTTGTAACCAGATTTGTTTTTTGCGTAGTAAACACTTAATGGTATTTTAGATGATCATTTCCCCGCTCACCTTTGATGCCAACTATGACTGTAAAACATATTAAAAAATATTAGCCGATAATTTTCTAATTTTCTTATTGCTTCATGATGTAAATAGACTTCCTGGTTCATACTTTAAACCTGAATCGGTCATGCCATTGTCGTTCAATTTTTATTCCTAATCCTAACCCTAATCGTATCCTATCCTAATCCTGATAATAACTTTAAAGAATATTCTTCTACAGGAATATGTGAATTAAATCAATATCCATAAATGGAATGAATGGAAAATAAAATAAATAGAAATGGCAAAATAAAATAACAAGAAAGTGCATTTATTCGACACCTAACCCTAGAGAAAGCGTAAAAAATTTCAAGCGCATGAAATAAATCAAAATAATCCTATATATACTAACAAAAATATGTAAATTTAGATCATCAGATTTGTGTCGTCGGTATTTATTTGCTTATAGTGTTCTTGACGCGATAGAGAAAATATCGAGGTTAAATTGGGCAGAATTTAAAGTACTTTCTAGCAACCTTTATTTACATTTTAGAATCGCATCAGATTGTTATATCTTTGTGAAATATCTATCAATGTATAAAATCCACAAGCAGTTTGTTCACTATTTACACCACTTAGCGTGAAGCACTTAATTTAAAATATACATAAACAAGATAATGTAGTAAGAAATATATAACATATGTCTATGCAAATAAACAATATAATAATGCCCATTTAGCAATGCGCACATATAAATTGTACACCAAATACTACCTAAAGTGCACTGTTGTATAGAAGAATTCTGCCAGTGTTGTTTTTCGTTTTACGAAGAGGAATTCCTCGATTTTCACGATTTTACTGGGTCCTCCTTTTTTCATTAGTTGCAGTTTCATTTTCGCGATTGTATATATTATTTGGCATGAAATTTCACTTTTTTAAGACTGTGTTATGTCAAGGCCCCTATAGCAAAGAAATACCGTATGGTCTCCTATAAAATGTGATAAAGCTTTGGTTAATTATATATGTTGTTAATTATCAAGTGAAATGTTTTGCTAAATTAATGCATTTATTCTTTTTTTAATGTTACGTGAACGAAGTCACGGGTAACAGCTAGTAATATTATAAATCTGATTGTGTGCAAATGTTAGGCTGAAGCCAGCGTCAAAATGAAGCATTTAATTATCCTGTATCTTTGCATATAAGTTGATTATAACCCTCAAATGAATATAGGCTGGTTTTCGTTTATTTTATTTCAATATTTTTCTTAAAAATTAAAATTTTCATTATTTTCATACAGAATAAATGGACATTTTTTCGTATATTTTACAATGGTTGGTTGGTTTGTCCCAAAGGGCCCGGTTTTGCAGCTTTTTTTAAAATGGTTAAATTTATTTTACCGTTGCTAATACTTTATCGTTGCCAATATAAAACAAAAACCCCTGAGTAATAATTTTTAATCAACAATTCATTTTCAAGTGAAAATTTTCCACGTGAAAAATGAAAAGAAAATGAATTATTTAAGAATTAAACAGAATATGAAATAATGTCATATTAGAAATAAAACGTGAGTTTTCAAATATTTGATAATAATACAAAGTGCATAAATACGAGTAAGTATGAAAAATAAAACAGATTTGTTTTGATGTTGAAATAAAATGATCTTGGGTTATCAAATTATTTGTGATTAATTTCTTTTTTTTTTCTTTTTCTTTTTCACATGAAAGGAATTATTTTAAATGTACGTAATATATGTATTTTAAATGTATGTGTTGTAAATTAAAGTTCTGTGTTTTAAATCAAATGAGTGAAACATTTATATTTTTAATGAATTCAGTACGAATGATGGGATAGGTTGGCGATTTATCGTCTGCACACGGCTAACATAAAGATACCATATTTATAATTTAAATTATTAAAAAAAAAAAAAATTGGATGGCAAATGTCAATGATATGCATCGCAAAATTATCCGTATTGAAAATCAGAAAATCTTAATAAAAATAACTATATTTTTTTAAAAGAAAGTGGCTTTTCTCTTAATATGATTGTGTTGAAGTAACAGCATTTTTCCTCTATCATTTTCCCACAATCGAAAACACATTTGTAAATAGTCGTTTCGAACCGGAATTTAATTTTACATTTCTTTTAGTTTTAAAATAGGAAAAACTTTTTTTTTTTTTTTTTTTTTTAATATAGCTTTTTTTAAAGTTGTTTCATAATAGATTTTTGTAAAATCTTGCAGGATAAGAAAAATTGCATAGATTTTAAAGCAATGTTTAAGTAAAATTATAATATTTTTTAAACTTAAAAAACAACAATGTTATCGAAAAGAAAATCGATTTTACCAACAAATTCGCGTAATGCAAAAGCAAAGAAGAAATAAAAAAGTAATGAATCTTTTCTTCCAGCCGAATTGTGTAAACTTGAATAAGCCGATCGTGCCAATTCATAACATTATAAACGTGAAAGCGCATTCTATACAGTAGAATTTTTTTTTACATATAGGTAGAACATTTGTGAGAATAGGAAGGTTAGGGGTCTGTAATTAGGTCCATAACCAATTTGATTTTTTTTTTTTTTTTTTTTTTTTTTTTTTTTTTTTTTATCAAGTGAAATTTGGCGCAAAATTAAATACATTGTTGTAACCAGATTTGTTTTTTGTTTGGTAAACACTTAATGATATTTTAGATGATCATTTCCCCGCTCACCTTTGATGCCAACTATGACTGTAAAACATATTAAAAAATATTAGCCGATAATTTTCTAATTTTCTTATTGCTTCATGATGTAAATAGACTTCCTGGTTCAAACTTTAAACCTGAATCGGTCATGCCATTGTCGTTCAATTTTTATTCCTAATCCTAACCCTAATCGAATCCTATCCTAATCTTGATAATAACTTTAAAGAATATTCTTTGACACGAATATGTAAATGAAATCAATATCCATAAATGGAATGAATGGAAAATAGAATAAATAGAAATGGCAAAATAAAATAACAAGAAAGTACATTTATTCGACACCTAACCCTAGAGAAAGCGTAAAAAATTTCAAGCACATGAAATAAATCAAAATAATCCTATATATACTAACAAAAATATGTAAATTTAGATTATCAGGTTTGTGTCGTCGGTATTTATTTGCTTATAGTGTTCTTGACGCGATAGAGAAAATATCGAGGTTAAATTGGGCAGAATTTAAAGTACTTTCTAGCAACCTTTATTTACATTTTAGAATCGCATCAGATTGTTATATCTTTGTGATATCTTTCCTCTATCAATTTATAAAATCCACAAGCAGTTTGTTCACTATTTACACCACTTAGCGTGAAACACTTAATATATATATAAACAAGATAATGTAGTAAGAAATATATAACATATGTCTATGCAAATAAACAATATAATAATGCCCATTTAGGAATGCACACATATACAAATTGTACACCAAATACCACCTAAAATGCACTGTTGTATAGAAGAATTCTGCCAGTGTTGTTTTTCGTTTTACGAAGAGGAATTCCTCGATTTTCACGATTTTACTTGGTCCTCCTTTTTTCATTAGTTGTAGTTTCATTTTCGCGATTGTATATATTATTGGGCATGAAATTTCCCTTTTTTAAGACTGGGTTATGTCAAGGCCCCTATAGCAAAGAAATACTGTATGGTCTCCTATAAAATGTGATAAAGCTTTGGTTAATTATATATGTTGTTAATTATCAAGTGAAATGTTTTACTAAGTTAATGCATTTATTCTTTTTTTAATGTTACGTGAACGAAGTCACGGGTAACAGCTAGTATACAATAAATTAAATACTATTACATTCATGTACATTAATAATGTTTGTGTTAAGGGTTTTTGTTTCTAAAGTTAGACAAAGTCCAATTTTTAGTGAAAAAATAACATAAAACTAAAATAAAAAATAAACAAGAACGAAAAACCATGCGTCAAGCATAGATTATGTAACACTTTCCAACGCTTCTAAAATAATTTTACGAATCATACTCTTTAATAAGCTAAAAGATAACATCTAAGTAATCCGAATACTTTTATTCAGCCCTGTATAGGATCTATAGATTTGTATATATACTACATAGGATGCTAAATTTTAGTTCAGTTAGGAAACACGTAGCACAGTTTAAAATTCTCCGTCTGGAGTTAAATAATACGGAAATGTGTTTCCGAACTTTTGTGCTTCCCTGTATAGGATCTACAGAATTTATACACACCATGTAATATACAAAAAGCGATTTAAAATTAAAATCGCGTTCAGTAACTTAAAAAGCACTTCCAGGAATTATTGTTAACATGCAGTAGAGAATTCTTTTGTGTGTCCCTGTAAATGGACGATGACTGCTATACACACAATATTCTGTAGTAAGTCTCTTGTAATGAACCTTATATAAATTTCAATGCGTTTAAAATAGTGAAACATTATTTAAATAAACCGCAGACGATTTTTCTCCATAGACGTAATGTAACGGAATTCTTTTGACTGTCCCTGTAAAGTAAGTATAAGTGATATGCACACCCTATTCCATATTAAGCTTCTTCTAATGCACTTTAGTGATATATATAAATTTCAATGCCTTTAAAATAGTGAAACATTATTTAAATAAACCGCAAATGATTTTTCCCCATAGACCGCAATGTAACGGAATTCTTTAGAGTGTCCCTGTAAAAAACTATAAGTGCTACACACTTCCGTTAAAATAGGGAACATGCTATAGATAACGATTATAACATATAAAAATTGCAGGGCAATCCGAGCATATTTACGGGAGTTAGAGCACGGCCAGACGGCCAGACGGCAGACGGCCAGACAAACCGAAGTCATAAACACTTTTCAACTAGGTTGGAAAGTGTTAAAAATAATACAAATGTAATAATAATATATTTTGGAATACGTGTTGTACTGCCAAAAAATATTAAAGACACACTCTAAAAATAACATTTTCAAAACTGAGCAAAAAATACTGAAATCTGAGTATGTCGCTTAGTCAAAATGGCTCCTAATCAGAATTACTCATGTTTGAAACATGTATCTACTCATTTCTAAATACATGCACACTCTCAAGAATAAAACATCATGTGCTCCTATTTGAGTATGTCCATGTTTCAGAAATGAGTATGAACTAACTTCTATGTGCTCATTTTTGAGTATTTCCATGTTTTCGAAAATGAGTTTGAACTGTTCCTAATCATTTTTGAGTAGGTCCATCTTTCAAAAATGAGTATAAACTGACCTCTATGTGCTCAGTTTTGAGTATGTCCGTGTTTCAATATCCTGAGTATTTCTGCTGTTTCAGAATTGAAAGGATTGGGTCGTCCTATTTGAAACAAAAATTTTCGTAACAAAATGAAAACATCGATTTACTCAGTTTTCAAAATGTCATTTTTTTCAGTGCAAATATTTCTTAATCTACGAAAATATAACATTATCACGAACGAAAATATATTATAGCATCTTTCGAGTTACTCATGATTTTGAAAATATGTTTCTTATAGATTATTGATTAGTTTTCACAACCCGGGATATAAGTTTTTGGATGCTATCATTTCTCATTTAAACTTTTCATGTTCAACGAACTTGTTCTGCAGAGAACACGATAAATTAATGAGATCCATTTATCAGCTCCATTTTCTGTGTATAAAATTATTAGAAAAAAAATAGTATACTTATTCTACCTAGAAAGGAGCTTATATAAATTAGATACATTTGTAAGAGTTGTAATTTTCCAACTGGACTAAAAATGTCAAGGCCAGGATTCGATCCGGGGATTTCTTGGCTGAAGCTGCCATGCTCTACCAACTGAGCTATCCCGGTCGAATCGGGAGGGCATAATTCATCCAGTTAACCTTATTGATCATAGCATCTGGTCTGATATTTCAATCAGCTCAACAGAATAGATCGCAGGTAATGGAACCGCAGTAAACGCTGGATACGTGATTACACTAGATTAATTTTCAAATTGGTAAAGAAATCATACGAGTATGATTTCTTTACCAATTTGAATAATTGAGTTACAGTTATTCTAGTGTAAATACATTTGACTTAAATAGTAGTAAACACAATTGTATATGATAGAATGTAATTTTATAAATATGAATGAATTAGTTTAGAAAAAAAGTATAAATATTTTAAAGCATCAACTTAATGTAAATTTATTTTAACTCTGACTCTATCTATCGCCTAGAATAATATTGTGATATTAATTTCCTGACGGATATTTATTCAAGAATCTACACATAACATATAACACAAATCTATATATAACGGATATTTACCTAAGATTAATATTGTATTTCAAAGCAAATGGAATTTACGGTCATGTTTTCAAACAGAAATGATTAAAATATATGAAAAATAATTTTACAGTGTAAATTTAATAAAAATTTATTTCACCATAAATATATGCAATAAAACTACTATAATTTATCTGATGAACCTTCCGTTGATGCCGTTATTAGTAATATGTTTAATATACTCACTGCACTTTTAAATGGTTATATATGAATTAAATACTAATACATTCACATACGTTATGATTGTTTGTAATGAAGTGTTTTTTTTTCTTTTAACGTATATAAAGTATATGTTTTCATGGAAAAATAAGATAAAAATAAAATAAAATATGAAATTATTACAAATTTAATAATAAAATATTTTGAAATACATGTTGTAATGCCTAAAAAAGAGAAGTAATTCATGAATAACTGAAGAACTACAACTCATAATATATTTCTTAACATTACATGCACTATAAGAAGACAATTGTTTGTTAATCTACGAAACTATAATATAACCACGAACGAAAATACATAATGACCTCTTCCGCGTTACCCATGATTCTGAAAAGTAAATTTTTAGTGTAATAATACGTATTCTGAACCCGAAATACAAGTTTTATTTCAGATATTTAGACCATTTTCAAGTATTTTTATGTTCAACAAACATGTTTTACAGACAAACATGATACATTAACAGCATTAATATTAATATTATTTTGTTATGCTTGCATGTATAAGTTCAATTACTTAGCTGCAACTGTGTAATTGATAATTGATAGCATTTTAAAAACTGATATATAATTTTGAGAAATCTTATTTAGAATACGATATTCAAACTACTCGGAAACGTTTACAAAAATCAGTGGCAGGAAAAGAAATTTTGTTTATATAAATTCTTCTTTAAATCCCGAATTATATTGTTTTTTGGAATTTCTAAAGATAAAGACCGCTTTTAAAAATCGTAAGTAACTCGTAAGAAGTTATTGTATATTTTCGTTCTTGTTACTTACCCATCATACGTAGTATAGGGTAAGTCTTGCAATCGTTTTGAAAATCGAAAAAAAAATTTTTGACGGATTTACACGTTTCAGACACTGGAGATTCCGAAAAACATATTTTTAGAAAAAAAATTGCCGTCCGTCTGTGTGTCTGTGTGTCTGTGTGTCTGTGTGTCTGGATGTCTGTGTGTCTGTAAACGCTCTATCTACCGAAAAAATTGAGATAGAGACTTGCAATTTGGTATGTACTTAGTATGTAATAATGAGAAGAAGCCTATTTCATTTCAATAACCTCGATTAACCGGAACAATTTTTTTCGGACTCTCGAAATATTCGTTCTGATAAAAGGTATTGTTGGAAATCTGGACAAAATCTTGTCCCCCTTTCTCTTTCAAGTGGTTTGTTCGGGAGTAAAATCGTTCCGAACCGGTTTTTCTTTTTGCATTTCGGTCGTAAAGGCACTCTCTTTTAACTGTAACTGTATGCATATTTTATTCTAGTTTGAGGTACGGAGTAAGTATATATCTAGGGTGAAACAACTCCATGGAAGGTGTGGTGATGTGATGGAAGGACAGTTAACCCCCTTTCTGAATGTTTATTTGCTATAATGTGATACCAAAGTTCCCAGCAATGGCTGGAGGTCTATGTATATATCTTTATTTAAGTTTAACATTCAAGTTGAATGAATAAATATAATTCTGATTTCTACATAAACTGTTTCTTCAATGTGCTATATACTTAGTCACACCACAGACCTTAACCACTGTGCTTTACAACTCTGCTCAATCTTTATCATGGTTATGGGCCATGTTATGCTAAAGGTCAAATAGATGCTGTGTGGTGTGTTTTAGATGAAATATATATAGCTTAAAAAGTATAATGGCACAAGTTCCAGAGTTAACTTATTCTTTCCCGAAATTGTCGGATTATAACTACTCTTCTTGGAAGCTCGACGTCAAATGTGTACTGATAGATCGGAATTGCTGGGAGTTTATTACGAATCCTGATATTGCATGTAAAGAGGATGCATCTGATAGAGAGAAAAGTGATTTTGGATGGCGTAAACGCAGAGCTTATACCACGATTTATCAATCCATCGAAAGGAAATTCCAGATATTAATCGCTCAGACCGAAAGCGGAAAAGTTGCCTGGGATATCCTAAAGTTAAACTTCTAACCAACGTCACGGGCACGTTTAGCTGGATTAGTGGATGATTTTTTTGAAATGAAGTTAAACTCGCAAGAGGAAACCATCGGTTTATTTTGCAAGAGAATTGAAGAAAAAAGGTTTCAAATCAAAGATGCAGGTTTTGATATGCCAGAATTGTTAGTATGCTTCCAGTTAATCCGTCGTTTACCCGAAGAATATGATAATCTCGTTCAAATGTTATACAGGTTAGATGATACAGAATTTAAATTGGAAAATGTTTCTAAACAGTTAATTAGTGAATATGGAAGAATTTGTTTAAAGCGTAAGGACGAAAGTAAAGAGGTTATCAGTGTAGGTGATGCTTATACAACCAAGTTTAAGAATCCTACCGATAGACCAACCATTCCAAAGAAGAATTTCGTAACCAGTAAAAAGCCATGGTTTTCAAGTAGTGGAAGCGACCTGGAACCCTCTCGATGCTCTAGTACTTCACCAGCTACTCGTATGGGGCCGAGTTTAATATGCAGTTACTGCAAACGACCTGGTCACACAGATACAAGGTGTTTCAAAAAGAGAAACTATAGAGGGAAGAAGCAAGTTTTCTACAGTGAAACTACAAGGCAATCGGAATCCGCCCTAATGTCTTCAAATGAGAAAATTGTTGAATTTCTTCTGGACTCAGCAGCTACTTCTCACTTTACGAATGACAGGAGTTTATTTGTAACCAACAAGGACCTCCCCCCCCAACAAGTGCTGATTGGAGACAAGGACTGTTCGTCGGAAGTATTGGGTATAGGTGATATTGACTTCACCATACAAGATGTAAAAGGTAATGTAGAAATAACTTTAAAAAATGTTTTATATGCTCCAAATATGAGAAGAAATTTAATTGGTGGATCCAACATCGATATTGCAGGAAACCACAATCAATGGGGAAAAAATAAAATGATTGTGTATGATAAATTTAATCGATATTGTTTTACTGTACCTAGAGTAGATAAATTGTATATTGTTAAAGGTTATGCTTCAAAATGTGAAAATTTTGCCTTTTCGACTAGTTTAAATGCAGAAATTATACATCGTATATTTTGTCATACAAATTTGCCTTTACTTGAAAAAATGAGTAAAAATAATTGTGTTAAAGGTATTGAAAATATTAACTGTAAAAACAAAAATAAGATGTGTGAATCTTGTGTAATTGCAAAATCTAATAGACATTCGTTTAAAAGGAATTATCAGTATAAACGCATTTCTAGTCAAATTCTTGATAGAGTGTATATGGATTTGTGGGGTCCTAGCCCAGTTAACTCGTTAGGAGGGGGGAAATACTTTTTGTCAATAATTGACGATTATTCTAGAAGGACTGAAGTGTATATACTTAAGGATAAAACGGAAGTTTTTGAATACTTTAAAAGGTTTTTAGCGAAAGCTGAGAGACAAACTGGTAAAAAATTAAAGAGTGTACGAACTGATAATGGGTTAGAATTTATTCATAAATTATTTGAGAAATTGTTAACTGATTTGGGTATACAAATAGAAAGATCCTCCATTTATACGCCAGAACAGGTGGGTGTTGCTGAAAATTTCAATAAAGTAGCAATGAATGCAGTTCGAGCAATGTTACATGATAGCGGATTAAAACCATCATTCTGGGGGGAAGCTCTTTTAGCGTTTGTTCATACAAAAAATAGAACCTAACACAGTTTAACCCAAGGTCTTACACCCCAAGAATTATGGACAGGATTCAAACCTTCGGTAAAACATTTAAGAATTTTTGGTTCTTTAGCATTTGTTAATGTTCCTAAAGTTAAACGAAATAAACTACAACCTAAAGCTTTACCCGGTATTTTAGTTGGTTATGCCATGAAAACAAAAGGATATAGGATGTATATGCCAAAAGAAAGGCGAATTGTAGAAACTATTCATGTGCGTATAGATGAATCCAAAAAGGGGGTAGAAACATTATTTGGAGTAAATAAGTATAAGGATATTGTATTGAATTTTAATGAATCTCAAGTTGAATCAAATGGCTTAAGTAACGCAACTCTAGATCTTAATCATAAACTACCAGGAGTAAGTTTAAATGAAGACGAAGAGAAAAGGGGGAGTAAAATAACTTTAACTTCTATAAATATTTCAGAATGGAAAAGAATCGAAAAACCTAGAACTAAAAGTAACAGGATTGACGTGTATTATTATACCCCGATAACGAATAAGAGACTGAGATCATTAAATGATGTTAAAAAATATTGTCAAGAAAATAAAATCGCTTATGAACCGGATCAATTTGACTTTAAACCTAAAACTACTCATCCCAATCTAGAGACTTTAAATGAACCTTCAACTAGCGATTCGGATGATTCATATTTAAGTGAGATATTCCAACATGAAACTTACAATACTGAAATCCCTAAATCGTTTGAGGATGCACAAGTTAACCCAGAAAGAGGGAAATGGAACGCCGCGATGAGGGAAGAACTTGAAATCATGAGTAAAAGAAAGGTCTGGCGGTTGGTTGATCCACCCAAAAACGCCACAATAGTAGGAAGCAGATGGGTTTATAATATTAAAAACACAGAAAAAAATGGGAAAAAGTACAAAGCACGTCTCGTAGCTCAAGGTTTTAAACAGAAACAAGGTATCGATTTTAATGATATATTTTCACCAGTTGTAAATTTTTCAATTATAAAACTAATGTTTATTTTATTAGTTTCTATGTTAAATTGGTATCATATTCAATTAGATGTAAAATCAGCTTACTTATATAGGTCTTTAAAAGAAACTGTATTTATGAAACAACCACCAGGATTTGTCATGAAAGGTGCCGAAAATAAAGTTTGTTTGTTAAATAAATCTATTTATGGTTTACGGCAAAGTGGCCGAGAATGGAATTTTGAATTGGACAATATACTACATAATTTAGGATTTTGTAAGTTAAAATGGTGTAACTGTGTATATAAACTAAAAAGTAATGCAATTTTAGTTGTCTATGTAGATGATTTAGTTTTGTTTGCTGAAAATGAAAATATACTGCAATCTGTAACTAATATGTTAAAAAATAGCTTAGAAATTACTGAAATAGGTTTAACGAAATATTTGTTAGGTGTTAACTTTGAACTTATTGCTGATTCATTATTTATTCATCAAAAAACTTACATTGAAAGATTAGAATTAAAATATAAAGGTTTACCTAAAAGTTATGTTAAATTACCCTTTAAAATTGGCTGTATCTTACCAGATAAGGTTAACGAAAATGAAATTGTGGAAAATGAATTGATGAAAAAAATATCCATACCGATCATTAATCGGTTGTTTGTCATTTTTATCAAATAGATCGAGACCTGATATTAGTTTTTCTGTAAATATAATGTCACAATTTTGTAATGGTTATACATATAAACATTGGTTGATATTGGCAGATATAATGAATTACGTTTTTGCTACAAAAAGTTATAAAATAAACCTGTCTAATGTAAAATCCTCAAGTTTATATGCATATTCTGATGCTAACTGGGGATGTAACCTTACTAAAAGACATTCAAGTAGTGGTTATATAATTTACTTTAGTAACGTTCCGTTTGCTTGGAAATCATCAAAGCAGAAATGCATTGCACTTAGTCCTATGGAGTCAGAGTTTATCTCATTAACTGAAAGTGTAAAAGAACTAACGTGGTATGCAAATGTCTTAAATGAACTTAATTTATGTGATAAAATAAAACCAGTTCAGTACTGTGATAATGAATCTGCTATTTATTTTTCTAAAAATAGTCAAGAAAACTTTAAAACTAAGCATATTGACATAGAGTGTCAATTTATTCGTCAATTAGTAAATGAAAATGTTTTTGAGTTAAAACATGTAAGTTCTAAAGTTAATAAGGCTGATTTTCTAACAAAACCTCTACTGTATATAAAATTTCAGAGAGCCATTTGTAACATTTTTGATTTTGACTATGAAAAGAAAGAGGAAGTTTTTACGACCGATGGGACCGCATGTTGGAAATCTGGACAAAATCTTGTCCCCCTTTCTCTGTCAAGTGGTTTGTTCGGGAGTAAAATCGTTCCGAACCGGTTTTTCTTTTTGCATTTCGGTCGTAAAGGCACTCTCTTTTAACTGTAACTGTATGCATATTTTATTCTAGTTTGAGGTACGGAGTAAGTATATATCTAGGGTGAAACAACTCCATGGAAGGTGTGGTGATGTGATGGAAGGACAGTTAACCCCCTTTCTGAATGTTTATTTGCTATAATGTGATACCAAAGTTCCCAGCAATGGCTGGAGGTCTATGTATATATCTTTATTTAAGTTTAACATTCAAGTTGAATGAATAAATATAATTCTGATTTCTACATAAACTGTTTCTTCAATGTGCTATATACTTAGTCACACCACAGACCTTAACCACTGTGCTTTACAACTCTGCTCAATCTTTATCAGGTATAAAAAAATTTTCGAAATTGTTTATTTTAAGAAATGAACATAAAAGACAATAAAAAAACATAAATTTTGCATAAAGCATGAAGTCGATCGGATAATGAGTTGCCGAGATATTTGGAATCCTATTTTCCACACTCTTCGATTTTTCATGACCCTGTATTTCATCCAAATTTCACTTTAAAGATATATTTTAATTATAAATTTGACGCTTAATCAGATGCAATAAACCGCTAGTTAATAGGATTATTATTTTTAGAGTTATAAGGAAAAACCTCTTTCAAGCAATTCAGTAATCGAGCCTTTAAAGTTTGTGACGTCATCAAGCCACGATTTTATTTGAATTGCAATGCATTTTATAAGTAGTTTACACATTTTTATTTTAATATTTTACATTATGCATATCCATGATGGGTAAGTATTACGGTGGCCCCCAACGACTAGTTTATATTATATTTTAGTAGATTAAAAATCTTTTTTTTTCTTTTACACAGGATGTATGTCATGATAATACATCACGTTATTTAACTTTTGTAATTGAATATACAACCCAAGTAACGTGAGTGTCAATTAAATCACGAGCAAACAAATTAAGTTTGTGATAAGTGAATTTCTATAACACCCATTTAAAAGCCAAGTGCTGTCTCTTACTCTATGTAACTTCGAGAGATGTGGGATATTAACTTCCCGACAGATATCATCGCAATAATAGGTCGTAAGATTATATGAGAATTTTGATTAACCTATTAAAACCAAGAAAAAAATGTCTTCACTTCTGTTGATATTGTTAGTGAAATATGTTTATTTTACTGATCGTAATTTTGAAATGATAACATAAAAAAATCTTGATACACTTTAAGATTTAATAAAAAAAATAAGTAATTGACGTACGCGACGTGAGAAAATGATTCTCATTATCGAAAACTTTGTTCAAGCATGAATATGAATATTAGTTGTAAAATTCGCTTATAGATATCGCTTCAAAACCCTGAGGCGTCTGAGGGCTTTCTTGCATTTTTTATAAAAATGTTCGCAAAACTAACATTAATTTAAAACTTTTCCCCTATTTATTTCTAAAATACGGTTCTTATCTCTTTATTTTAAATATATCTTTAAATACAATTATGTTGAAAATATATTTGTCTACAGCCGATTTCAGTTGTTTTCTAGAAACGAAAAAATACGGGTAAATCAAATCAGTAATCCAAAATAGGCAACTACAGACTATTTATTTTGCAGAATTTAATACCATATTCAAACGTTTGGTGTAATTCACGCTACGTAAGGCGTAATCATTGAAATATGGTTATGAATTGCACAAAATAAGTGGTCGGTAATTGCTTATATTGTGCATATGATGCATTTTTACAGCTTTACAATTGTATATGAGAAAATACTGCAATTAAATTTTTAGATACGCCTAATAAAACTCTTGATCATGAGGAGCATTTGCGCCCTAACCGCATTCATATACGCCAATTACTTAATTGTTTGTTCGATTTTAAAATGTGTCATTTACTTTTCGCCCATGCTTTAAATTAAATATGTATGTTAGAAATTGCTGTAAATTTGCACATTTGTGAGACGAAATTATTGGTAAACAACAACTAAAAAAAAAACAGAAAAGGAAAAAGAAAAAGAAAGGAAAGAACATTTCAATAAATTAAACCAGCAATTTGATAATATTAGTAACTCCATGCAGGCAAGAGTAATGAGAACGCAGAACTGAAAAATACAGCATGGCTACTAAATACTGTTACAAATATTCAGTCATTTTATTTTACAAATAAAAAATAGAAAATGATAAATACACTAATATCAGAGATGAGAGTTTACTTGGAAATCATTTTACTCGTATCGACCGTTATCTTTATCGATTACCAAAGATAACCTCTTATGCCATTGTCTGACTGCGGCACGAATCATTTTAAGAGGTAATCGGTCTCATTCACGCAATATGGAAATTTATGTGTTGTTTTCTGTTTACTTTAGCCTCTAAAATCCCTCAGATGCAATAATCTAAAGGATTTAGATCCGGTGAAGAAGGTGGTCAACCTCCTTGCATGATAAAGGTCGGACAGTTGACATGGAGTCAAGCCTGTGTTGATTTAGCTCAGTGTAAAAGTGAAGAATCTTGCTGAAATATCCAATTCATTTTCGGATACAACCAGTCAACATGTGGCAATAAATATGTAGCCAAAATGTCCTTTTCGTAAAATTCCGCATTGATTTTTATCCCTTTATCGATGAATTTCAAAGGCAATTTTTCATTATTTGACACTGCAACCCAAACCATAACAGAATTCTTGCTCTAAAAGCATTTAACAGATCAAAGGTTTTCAAGTATATCCTCAAAAGTTGCTGAATATACAACATCATTCGTAGCATTATAACACTGTTCAGTGCAAAATAGCTTCTCATCAGAAATTTTTATTCTGTCAACATGCCGCTTCAGCACTTTCTTGCATCTTTGTAATATTTTTATTATTTGTGCAGCAGTCAAACTTTGAACTTTTCTATTGCGATAAGGGCGAAAACCCAGGTCTTCATTTATAATAATTTGCATAGTTCTGCGACTCACGTTCTCTACTGCAGCCATTTTATTTGCAGAATGATGTGTATTTCTTCGTACCTCTTCACGAATTCTTGTGATGAGCTCTTTTGTGCGAAAAGAGCGTGGACGACCAGACCTAGGTCGATCCTTACAGCTATTATTATCCAATAATCGATTTATAATTCTACATATAAATGTTCTATTAAAACCAAGGAATTTTAATTGCTTAAAGATTTACCTGCGGAAAATCCGCGATCAAAGAGATGTTTAATCATCATTCTTTTTGCTTCCATCTTTAAAATAATTTAAAATATTTGTTTTATACAAAAACCGTCTGCTCTAATAGAAAATTGCCCGACGCTAAAATAGAGAATAAAAATGTTTTACCAAACGATTAAAATTCATTCTTATTTTTTGAGTGTAACAGTATTTAGTAGCCACCCTGTAGAATTAAATGTTACCTCACCGTACCACTTTCTGCCACTATCAGATCATCCTTTAATGTGCGCAAGCAATGAATCCGTATTTTTTTTAAATTATTAAATATATTTTTTTTTTACTTTTTCACATACACTTACACATTTTTCATCTTTTTATGAGCAATAATTTTGTGTTTCTTGTTGAGCATACATAAAATTATATTTTTAAATAGGAGGAAGTTAAATATTTGTAATAAAATTAAATAAAATCTAAGTTTTTTTTTTAAGTAAAAAAATGAGTGAAAATTATAGTAACTTCATCATATTTTCTAAAGAAAATCGAATTTGAAAATATTTATCTCATACTATCCTATGGGAATAAATCGGTGTTTTGCCGCACTTTTTCTTCTAGCATTTTGTATTCATGGGCTGACCGCTGCATTCAATGTAACAAAATCAGAAGTTAGCGCTCCGTTCAATTCTGGAACTCGGAGAATGTGAGTTATATTAACTTTCCTGGAGATGTATATGCAAGAATGGTTATAATGGCATATTAAAAAACAAATAGAAGTTATGTTGCTTCTCAGAAGCAGTTTTGTTGATATTGTTATTAGAAACATGTTTAGTATAGTCACTTTCGATTTGAATCAATATGTATAACAATTAATGAATTTTATGAAGGAATCGCTATATTTATACATTTGTTAATTTTCCGAGGTCCAAATGTAAATAATTTTTTTTAAAGAAAAAACTTTCAGCTGTTGAAATATTCTACATTTAAAATTGTGCAACTCTATATAACTAAAATATATTGATATTAATTCCATGCACGGAGAAAAATGACTTTAAAATCTGAGTAAATCTATGTTTTCATTTTGTTCTGAAACTTTTTGTTTCAAATATGACTACCCAATACACTGTAAAAAAAATTTGCAGTACTACTAGAAAATCTCTAGGCAACTGGGATTCCATGAACTTTTGTAGTAACCAATACAGCTTCTTCTTAAGTAACATTACAGCATTAAACTTTGTAAACAGCACATAAACTTCCTTAGTGAACATACTAAGAAATCGTTAATAGCCATTACAGTTCCTTTTTTAGTATGTTTACCAAGAAATGGTTAGTAGTATTACGTACTTCTCTTGTATCTTTACTAAAAAAATATGTGTAACCATTACAAGTGCTTTTCTTGTATGTTTACTAAAAAATCTTTAGTAGCATTACAAAAACTTTTGTATGTTTAATCTCACAATGTTAGAACATTTATAAGAAAACATCTGTAACCCTACTAAGAAACTGTAGTAATGTTACAGGTACTTTTCCCATAATTTACCCTAGAATTTTCAATGGGATAGAATTTTCACTGGCAAGAGGTGAGTTAACACTAGTTAGGGCAGTTTAAAAGAATAAAAAATATTCGATAAATATTAAGCCAAATATTGTTCAACAATTTACGTATGTCTTTCATAATATTTTATGCTACAAAATTATAATATATTATTGTTATATTATAATTATATATGTATTAGGGTGGGCGAAAAAAACTTTTTTGTTTTTTGATTCGCTATACCGCGGAAAACTTGCCTCTAGGGTAACTTAGTATAATGCAAAAATAAAATAAATAAACTGTTGCGTTTGGCGGTAGCGCATCGGTCCTAAAATTTGAAAAAAATTAAGATTTTTATCATTTTCAAGGGGGAGTGCGAGAATTTTTTTGCTTTGTATTTTGATTCGCTATACCGCGGAAAACTAGCCTCTAGGGTAGCTTAGTATAATGCAAAAATAAAATAAATAAATTGTTACGTTTGGCAGTAGCGCATCGGCCCTAAAATTTGAGAAAATATAAGATTTTTATCATTTTTAAGGGGGAGTGCGAGCACTTTTTTGTTTTGTTTTTGGATTTGCTATACCACGGAAAATGAGCCTCTAGGGTAGCTTAGTAAAATGCAAAAACAAAATAAATAGATTTTCGCTTCTTGCGGTAGCGCATCGTCCCAAAAATTCGAAAAAATAATATACGTTTTTTTAAATTTTTCTAATAAATGGAAATAAATCAAATAACTTCTATAACAAATAGATATAGACATATTTTAGTAGAACAAAGTATAGAAATGATAAATAAATGACACAAAAATATTTCCTTTTACAATTAATTAGTAGAATATTAAGTTTAAAAAAACATTTTAAAAAAATTTACAAATCTCTATTGAAACCAAAAATCATTTTTATGATTGTGTAATTATTCAGTTTGTAATGAAATATGGTACTTTATTTTCTTTTTATATAATTGAATTAATTTTGAATTAAGATTAGCTTGAAAAACTAGGCATTGACGATATTGAAATAAGTACAGTTCTTATAAAACCATCTCTGGAATTGGAGCCGATGACTTTTTCTGACGCCTCAGTTCTCCACCTTGAGTAGGAAAGTGTGCCAGGCTCACGAACAATTAATTCTTCAGGACAGCTGCCTGAATTTATATCACAACTTATGTTCAGCAGGTACAGCTTATCTTTCCATAAACTTTGCTTGTTCATTTCTGGAATCTCATACTCAACACTGTCAAAATTTACTACTGGGAGTTTCTCACATTTACTGAGCTGTGAGCCAATGGGACAAAGAAATGATTGTGACGCAGTCGTTTCACCATCTAAAGTTTGAAACAAATGTCGGAATGGCAATTCATTCAAATGTAAGAGACACACCCTCCACTGTAGTGGTCGTTTAACTTGTTCTTCGATTGTGCGAATAACACGGTTTTCCACCCCATATTAGTAACCGTGCCATCACGTTCAGTTCATGAAGTGAAAATCCAGCCTCAGTCAAATAAGAAAGAATGCTACTGGAAAAGTTTTGAGCAGAACGTGAAGAGGGTAAAACATGACTACCGCACACAGATCAGCAGTACATGCTGGACATAAGTTCTGCTATAAAATCAGGTAGCTGTTTTCAAGATTTATCTGTTCGTGAGCCTAGCACACTTTCCCACTCAAGGTGGTTAACAACGGCGAACAGAGTTCTCCAATTGTATTTAGGTATTGAAATCACAACAGACGAGAGCAATATCTTAGTTTATTTTCTCTTAAAGTCATATATACCTCTATGGTTTTATATAAAAAAGTAAGTACTTCACAAACAGTCCAGAACAAGTATTTGAAGCTATTAAATCTTCAAGGTTCCTGCCCGAAGACTTGTAGAAATTCATTGACCCAGTAACTGAGAGAAACGTATTTTTTGCCCGTCCAGAAAACTTGCTTTTGAGTATGATAGTAGATAAAAGGAATCATATAATAGAGTTAGGTTTCAGAAAAATTATAATGGATAGAAACCTAGCTTCTAAAAAAAAGTTAATCAGGCGTTTTCAACTACCGAAAATCAATTTCCTTACCGCAGACAACATTGAAATGATTCACTGGAACACTACTGCATTTTCACCATCACATTTGCTGCAAGGAATCAAATTTTAGGGCCGATGCGCTACCGCCAAACGTAACAATTTATTTATTTTATTTTTGCATTTTACTAAGCTACCCTGGAGGTAAGTTTTCCGTGGTATAGCGAATCAAAAATAAGAAAAAAGTTTTTTTCGTCCCCCCCCCTAATATATATATATATATACATATAGTAGCTTTATGAAAATGAATGACGAGGAAGGAGGGGGTGATAAATATTTTTTATTGGCTACTAGAATTTTTTTCTGGCTACCAAATTTTATAAAATTTGTAAAGCGCTGCAGTTAGCAGTTTTTTTTTTTTTTTTTTACCAAAACATATGTGTATATCACATTAAGCTATATTTCATGCTACAGAAGTTTGTGCTAAAGAGGTTTGATTGTACAGCTAAATATATCTAATAACAGCTACATGAAATAAAGCGATAACCATAATGACTTTTTCTTCTACTAGTAACTTATTATTCCCTTCAATCTAAATACTGGCACATTATCATATGACTATTGCTCAGAGACATCCGACAATGTTTTGTTAAACATGCAAAAATAAATTAATATACTTTCACTATAATTTAGACACAGCCATATATAATTCAGTCTTTAAATACATAAACTTCATTAAACCGTAAACATATTTCAATCGTTTTATAATTTATGGATACATAACTTTTTAAATTAACAATGTCATTTGCAGCTTTTGTACATCAAAATACATGGAAAATGCTGATTATAATTTTGAATATGCTCCAGACTAGTTTAATTAAAATTCTGCAAACGATAATACTTGGCATATTTCTACTGCAGAAAAATCATTTTGAATTTAAACTTAAATTGAAAGAGGTCAATAACCATTATCAATTTCAGTATTCATAAATATTGTTTCTAGAATGTTTACATGTATACTTGTTTTACTTACCCATCATACGTAGTATAGGGTAAGTCTTGTAATCGTTTTGAAAATCGAAAAAAAATTTTTGACGGATTTGCACGTTTCAGACACTGGAGATTCCGAAAAACATATTTTTAGAAAAAAAATTTTGCCGTCCGTCTGTGTGTCTGTGTGTGTGTCTGTGTGTGTGTCTGTGTGTCTGTAAACGCTCTATCTCCCGAAAAAATTGAGATAGAGACTTGCAATTTGGTATGTATTTAGTATGTAATAATGGGAAGAAGCCTATTTCATTTCAATAACCTCGATTAACCGGAACAATTTTTTTCGGACTCTCGAAATATTCGTTCTGATGAAAGGTATATAAAAATTTTCGAAATTGTTTATTTTAAGAAATGAATATAAAAGACAATAAAAAAACATAAATTTTGAATAAAGTATGAAATCGATCGGATAATGAGTTGCCGAGATATTTGGAATCCTATTTTCCACACTCTTCGATTTTTCATGACCCTGTATTTCATCCAAATTTCATTTCAAAGATATATTTTAATTGGAAATTTGACGCTTAATCAGATGCAATAAACCGCTAGTTAATAGGATTATTATTTTTGGAGTTATAAGGAAAAACCTCTTTCAAGCAATTCAGTAATCGAGCCTTTAAAGTTTGTGACGTCATCAAGCCACGATTTTATTTGAATTGCAATGCATTTTATAAGTAGTTTACACATTTTTATTTTAATATTTTACATTATGCATATCCATGATGGGTAAGTATTACGGTGGCCCCCAACGACTAGTTCTTTTTTGTGCCTGAAAATGAATTGATAAAATTTTATTTATGAATTGAATAAAGTAATTCATTTACAAGAGGAAAAAATGCTTTTTCACTTCCTGCAATAGAAATGTTAAGAAGATACTGGACATTACTTACCCTTGAATTTTTGATAACTTCGAATCAGTCTCGCTTGATAAATTCTATCCACTGTTTTTTTTTTTTTTTTTTTTTTTTTTTTTTTTTTTTTTTTTGACAACATGATGTTTCGGTAATTTGAAGAAAAAGGGACCATTATCGTAATTTCCTCGGCAACCAACTACCGAAGAATGATATGGCATTCTAATATTTAAAAAAAAATAAATTAGTAACAAAACACAATCAAAATCGCGACCCGCAAAGCCGAGAAACCTTTGCATTTAATTAGACGTGAAGGTCAACACTCAACGGTAAAGAGGAAAATGCTTCCATGGTTTGGACTACAGGCGCAACCATATTGGTATTTCTGGAACTAACTGGGAGGGCTTTGAATTTAGGGGGCGTTGCTCTGACTCGCTACAGTTACGGAAGCAAAAGGACAGAGAAGGACGCACGCGCAATAAGCATTGAGTGATTGGTTACAGGTGATTTTCTAGTAACTGCTATAATATCTGTAATGGTACTAAGTGTTTTTTAGTAAAATCGCATACTTTATTTTAAAGTGTACTTTCATTTCTGAAATACCAGAAATACTCAGAATATTGAAACAAGGACATACTCACAACTGAGCACATAAACTGTCAGTTCATACTCATTCTTGAAACATGGACATACTGAAAAATGAGTACATGATGTTTTATTCTTGAGTGTGTGAATGTTTTCAGAAATGAGTATATACATGTTTCAAACTTGAGTAATTTTGATTCGGAGCCATTTCGATTATGCGACATACTCAGATTTGAGTATTTCTTGCTCAGTTTTGAAAATGTCTTTTTTAGAGTGTGACAGTTCAGTTATTTCTTTGTGAATATTTAGTTGTAAATATTTCTCTTTTTCTGTGAAATTGTCTGTTGGACTCGAGAAAATCACAATTTTAACATCACTTTTTGAAGTATTTCTACTTATGTAGGTGCAGACTGATAATTTGCATGTACGTAGCATGCATCTACAAGCGAACTCAAGCCGATGTTCAGTATTCAAAAATGTTCCATTTGTTAATAGATAAATGAAAAATCATCGTGTGTTTAATTATAAACATAAATTTTGTCAAGAAGTTATACATAAGATTTAACAAACCGCATAATTATTCATAGTGATTTTAAACTGGTTCAGAAAAAAATAGCTGCAAACCGTTCGTTTTTTAAAAAATCATGCATTACATACTTTGAACAAGAATTAATTTTATCTTCTTCTACCTGCTTGTGGAGGGGGGGGGGCAAAACAAAAATTGGTACTGATATTATATTCTACTAGCTGAAGTATCCATCGTTGTCCGGAATTTAAATTTTTTTTTTTATAAAAATCATTTTTAAAATTAAACATGTTGTATAGAGAACTTCAATATGATAAAATGTGGCAATATTTAAAGAATCGGTCTTTTCTCATGATTCAATACGTTTCTGAAATTCATATGACGTTATATTCACCTGCCAACGTTATATCCACTTGATTTCTGTACTTACTCATATTGATACTCTCTTTGTATCATTATCAAATATTTCAAAACTAGCCGCCACTGGCGACCAGTTTGGTCTCCCTTAAATGTATGTTAAGCACTGTAACACGTTACTTTTATTCATAATTTATTTTTTTTCCGTAATCCTTCGCCAAACCGGAAGATTCTAATAGACAAATCAAAAACTTTTTCGATCATGGTAGCATTTCGCATATTTTTGTTGTTATGTATTTCATCTTTCTTGACAAACACCGCTTAACCAACTTAAGCATTTATGCTTCATATCCGTTTGCTTATCAGTTGCAATATGCTTGCTAATGAGGAGATTCTTAAACATATTAAGTAGTTTTCCGTAATTGGATCCATTGCCAAATGGCGTATTTTAGTTAATACGATTTGGTGCAATGAAGTCTATTTTGTGACAATCTTTAATGATATCCACCATTTACAATGAACCATATTGTTGCCAATATTTTTTTGTTTGTTTGTTTGTTTCTCGCTAACTTTGGCTGTAGACTTGATTACGGGAGAATCAAGAAGAAAATCTATCATTATTCTCATTTAAAACGTCTTGAATAATGTGACATAATCGGAGTGCATATTATAACACGTAATTTTCGAGTATGGTTTGGTGAAACATTAAACTTTTGGAAGCCAGTTTTGATAATCACGTAAATATGTCACACCAACATTACAGCCTATAATTCTAATTACAGCAACCCGTTTTTTCTCTCTATATTGCAACTCTATAGTTAATATAGTGCCCCGGTGCGTCTACGACAGCTGTTCCATCAGAACATTTGATTTCAAAATAAAAGTATCGTTTCTAATTTGCACACGCGAAAAATAAAAGCTGGTATTAGCGATTTTAAAAATTCTATTGGCGAGATTTGCGCCCAAATAACACAAAAGTACTTAATGATGTTATGTATTTTGTAAATGTATATTAAATTACTGTTTTGAAAGCGATTGGTCATTAATAATGGTAAATATGATTGGTGATTAACAATCATTTTCGGTGGTCTCTCTTCCTTTCACGTATAATACATAAATACCAAATTAACTGACAATTTGTTTCGAAATTTGATTCATTAAATATCATTACATAAGTTGTATTTGTTTACATTCAGCTTACATCAAGAAAAGATAAAGAATGAAGTTGAGTTGTATAGCACATAATTATGGTAAACTTTGATTGTGTCACTGGTACGAATTATTTTTTTGACACCAGGCAGCGCTCCAAAAAATCTTTCATGGAAAACTAATTTTACGAACGATTATCTCCATGGTTTAATGGTTTAATATTTTAAACCTTCACGACGAATGAATCTTTTTTTTTTTGTTTACTTTCATGGATAGAGAATTTGAACTGCAAAGCTAATTTCAACTGAAGTTATTGGAGAATATATACATAATTGAACGTAAGTCATCTCTCAAATATTAATTTATTTTGAACGATCTTTCTAAAAATAGTCACATTTATGAAGTTTTATTCGAAAAAATAATTTTTAATAAAAATGGCCGCCTGCATATGAAAAAGTGAAACGGACATTCCGGAACTGTTGATGACAGTCACATGACTTACGGCTTTATTATAGAGATGTCCATTAAACATCCAATATGACGTCTTATTAATTTTCTTTTTAATTCTCTAACGACGTCATTTTCACCTGCATTATGTACTTACTCATACTGATACTTCTTGTATTATTGAGAAATATTTGAAAATCTCTGTTATATTTCCAATATGACGTCATATTGACATGCTTTTTAATTGTTGAAACTTTTTTATTTCATTTTCATTTTTCACGTGTAAATATTTCAATAGAAATTAATTTTTGATAATTTTTTTTATTGTGGATTTTTAATTGTTGGCAATATAATGTAAAACGCTTAAATTTTATTGGAAATGGCTGACAGATGGGTGATTTTTTTATTAATAAAAAATTAACTTTCATATTTAATACTTTGAAATTTTTTTCATAGAAAATTTCTCACGCCATGCATTCATAATATTCAAATTTTAATTGCTTAATAGGCGTATAGCCAACATAGTGAAAAAGTACCCAAGCCGGGACTCGAACTCGGGTCATCAGTATAGCGCACAGATGTCCTATCAACTGAACCACTTGGGTTAAAATTTGAATATTATGAGTGCAAAGCGTGAGAAAATTTCTATGAAAAAAATTTCCAAGTATTAAATATGAATTTATTTCAATTACTGATGCTTGATTTTCTTTGATTTCGTGTTTGCCGCAGGGTTGCGGCTCACGGAAAATATTCCATCTTGTGCTGCGTTTGTAGCCTTGCCAACATGTTATAGTGAGAAAGTTCCAGGCTGAGTATCGTTCCCAAGTGGTTCAGTTGGTAGAACATCTGTGCGCTATACTGATGACCCGAGTTCGAATCTCGGCTTGGGTACTTTTTCACTATGTTGGTTATAAGCCTATTAAGCAGTTAAAATTTGAATATTAAAAAAATAACTATAATTTATATCGATTCCGGATTACTTTAGTTGCCTCGACCGTGTTTTAACATACTTGTACGTAACATTTCACAATTCTGGTTTCCAAACTGTGGATTTTTGTCGACAAACTGGTTTGTTTCATGTCTACTCAAAGTTTACAAAACGTTGAGCTAAATTGCTTGAAGTTTTCGCTAATTTTTTTGTAATTTTCAAGTAGTTAGAATACATTATATTATGCGTAGAAAATAATACATTATGAATTACTAACTCAGGAAGAATTGTTACTTTTCGCCTACAAATAGTTGAAAAATACGCCTTAACTGGAGTGCGTGACGTCACATGCACATTATCTATTTAAAACATGAAAGCTCTTAAAAAAATTCAATATTATTGTGCTCATAGAAAAATTTTAAACATTAAATAGAAGCATTAATGTTATTGCATATATATTTATATAATTTCTCATAGAAACATTAATATTATTAAATACTAAATTTGACTGAGAAATTATATTTACAATGTACTTTAAACAGAATTTGCTAAAATTGCGTTTTGAAATTATGTGATTTTTGATGCAAAACATCATTTCTCAAAAATATATTGTTCTTTTAAGAATTGGATAATAATTTCGAATGTGATGAAATGAAAAGTACGCCACTTTGTTAAACTTGTATATATATATATATATATATATATATATATTAGTTTTAAAATTAAAATGAATGGGGACTTACCAAAAACAATAATGGAAAGCAGCAGAAAAAATTGCGAACTTCAACTTTAAAAAGAGTTTTGAAAAGAGAGTAAATAAGGCACAGATGTTAATCAGGTAATTATTTTCGACATCGTAGCTGGAACACTCGGTACGATGTTCATGTATTTAAAGTTTAACTAGAAGATATTTTATAGCATAAGGTAAAGCCAGGAGAGATGGCGCGGTCGGAGAGATTGCGCACATAGAGATTTGGGGGGAAGGAGTAGAGTGAGCGTGCAGACACTCCAGGTAGTTGTACAACAACAGTAGTGGAGTGTCTACTTGAAAGTGCACGTTGATTGCTTTGAGCATCTAAGATAAAGTATTGCTATTTTGTTTTGTTTTCCCAAAGTAAGTGCTTCAATTTTCATAGCTATTCATCAGAATTTCTATACAATGTCAATAGTACAAAATATTTTAAACTTAAACGATTTCTCATAAGCTACTAATCTAGACTAACAATGTGAATATCAGCGGTTCGTTTTAGAAGAGGTCAAGTTTAAATAAAAGGGCGCGCAATCTCTCCTACCGAAATTGGAGAGTTTGCGCATCTGCTACTTAGGAGAGATGGCGCAGTGTTCCCATTAGTTTCCATGCTAGGAGAGATTACGCAGCTTATTGGTAAATTTGCATAAAAAAATGAAAAATGAAAATGGACTAATTTTAGTTAAACGTGTTATTAAGTAACATAATTTTATTTTGTAATCTTATCTGGACTTGCTTTTTCTGAATCTTTATTTTTTTTCCTTTAATTAAAAATTTTTAATCGTTTTTAAAATTATATCCCTTTTCTGATTCTTTAATCATTAGGTTGAAATATTCACTCCTAATTCAATAATATTTGTTCACAAAAACCTTACAGCAATGTTATTTAAGTGTAATTATTACTTTTAACAATTTAACTGTAGTTATTATTAGTAACAATCTCTCCTACCCATGTGCGCAATCACACCAACCCTGTAAGGACAGATTGCGCAAAATATCTTTCTTGGTTTTATTACAATTGTTCTATTAAATTGCAACATAACAACAAAATAGCAATGGAAATGCATAAAAAACAAATGAAGTAAAAATTATTCATGAATAGTTTAGCAAAAAATTAATATTTAGATTTTTTATTGCTATTCTTTTGAATTATGCGCAGACTATCCTAGCTTTACCTTATATGTGAAAAAGGCAGCCCGTGTAGTACCAGTAATTTCTTTCAGAAATCTTCGCTTTACTTAATCTCAGAAATTAAGTCAAAGGTTTCTGTAAGAAATTACTGGTGTTTCGAGTGCGACAGGTTGGACAGTTCTGTTTTAGAGTACACGTGAGGAAGTTTTAAAATGTATTCTACAAAAATAAATACTTCATGTAAGTTCTAAGAATTACTATTCATAAACACCTTCCTTTAATTTAAGTATACTTGTTATGATATACCTTGGTGTTTAATTTTTAACAAGTAATGAAAAAAAGAACCCAATCCTTACACCCAGAAAAAAGTTTTGTTGAATCAACAAAAATTTGGTTGATCCAACAAAACTTTTTTGTTTAAATATAGGTCAATGAAAATTTTGTTTGAATCAACAAAAAAATTTTTTTTTGCAATTCCAAAAAATTTTTTTGTAACGTCAGCAAAAAATGTTTTGGTCAATGAAAATTTTGTTTGAATCAACAAAAAAATTTTTTTTTTGCAATTCCAAAAAATTTTTTTGTAACGTCAGCAAAAAATGTTTTGTTAATTCAAGTAAAATGGTTCAATGTTACTTGAATTTTGCTAAAACAACCAAAATGTACTCAACAAAACATGTTTTGTAGTTTTAATCAATTCCTTTTTCTGGTTGTACAAACTCCATTTAAGTCAAGAGGAAACAAAATAACAAAATATTAGATTGTTTGCGGAATCACAATTTAATTTTTTTTATAATGATATATTATCTTACATAGATTAGTTATAAAGTGCCACAATATTTATTTTGCAAAATTCAACGGAGAAAACCCTTCACAACATTCGATTTACTCAATAGGAAATAATTCAATTATGTGGTAGATGAACTATCTCTAGTCACCCTTTAAACGGCGAGTGTTGTTTGTAACTCAAAACATCTCCGAGATTACTGTCGATGAAATTAATTTCTCGAATGATATTCCCGCAAGAATGCCTGTAAGATTAATGTCATATTAGGAAATGAAACATTGGTTAATTTTTCAGATGCATCATCTTCGGATATTTTTATTAGAAAAGATTTGATTATAGTCATCATACTTTTGAATGGATATATATAGATTAAAGAGATATGACTAAATCGTACATTATTGAAAAGAAAATATGTGTCCGAAAATAAATGAATTAAAGTACATAACAATAAATTAAAGAAGTATTAGGACATAAAATCATATTAATTGTAACTCCACCCAGCCTCGGGTGTAATGTCTGTAATATTAATTTTTCATTAGATGCCTGTGTCTTCAAAAATGGTTGCATCTGATTATACTCATCATACTTGCGAATGAATAGATACATATTAAAGAGATACGAGTGAATCTAACATTATTTAAAAGAAAATATTTGTCCAAAAATAAAGAAATTAAAGAACATAACAATAAATTAAAGCAACATTATGACATAAATTCATATTAAGCGTAAATGAATGCAGCCCCTGGAGTAATGTCTGTAATATTAATTTTTCGGTAGTTTTCTCTTCAAGAAGGATCTTAAAATTATCTTATGAAAAAACAATTCGAAGTTAGGTCATTTATGCGATTTATTTTTGGTTGATATTGTTTTTAGAAAAATATTTTGTGCACACTGTAAAAAAATAAATAAATAAATAAATAAAATAAATAAAAATATAATTAAAAAACTGATGTTTTTTGATCTAGGAAAATATAATATGACCACAAATGAAATTATACAATAACATCGTCGTCCCTATCATCCCGTAAAATATTCTTTATCTTTAGAAACCTCAGAAATCAATATATTTTCGAGATTCTAAGACGCATATATAAAAACAAAATTTCTTTTGGTGCCAATGTGGGGAAGATAAGAAATAGAAAAGGTTTAAATCAAACGTATATACTTATCTAAATATATATTTACTAGCCGGTCTTCACCCGTCTAGCCGGCCGCTTCCGAATAGGGACCAAGTACGAAGTACTACTTGGGCCCCATCTCTAGATAATCACGGGTAGGGCCCAGTATTACATTGTCAGGGGGTTCATGAAAAAAATATTAATGTCGCGAAGTCTTTATTTAAGTGATTTTTTATATTTTTATTAGTTATTTTCGTATACTTTTAATTTAAAGTATTTTATTTATATTTTTCTGGTTGCATGTAAAATGCACTTTCTTAGCCCCAAGCGAAGTCAGGGCAGTACACTGCACTATGTATCTATCTGGGGCCCCACTCCGAAGCTACCGGCTAGACGGGCGAAGACCAGTTAGTCAAGTTATACTACGATAAACAAAATATTCTCGCAAATTTTTGAAAATGAACTTGATCACCATAAATCACGAGATCATATATGTAAAAAAGCAGGTGCTTAAAATAGTCAACTGTAAACTTGAAAATTAATATTTCGTTATTCTTTTTTTAACTGAAAAGTACCTCGTGCAAAATTTTAGGTAATTCAAATGAGGCGGATTCATTGCAAATGTTCACGTTATGCATATATAGATTTCTATTAATATACGGATAATAGGCACTTTTCAGTTTAAAAAATAATAATAATAAGGAAATATTAATTTTCACGTTTACAGTTGACTATTTTAAGCACCTGCTTTTTTACATATATGATCTCGTGATTTATGGTTTTCAAGTTTATTTTGAAATATATGCGAGAATATTTGTTTATCGTACGAAAATGATTCACGACCCACATGGAAAATGAGGGTTTATCAATTTCATACTTGCTTTTCATTACTCAGCGCGTTGTGCTGAATTCACAGTTTTGATTTTCATGCCAGTTATGTATGTGCATTCTAAAACGGATAATGAGCCCAGTGGTATAAATATTTAAAATTACCTTTTAACTGATTTTATAAACTACATGTTGGCTGTAGACACAATTTAATAAAAATATTTTGCTTTTGATCTTCAATATCCCTTTCACCTCTTTGGGTGTGGAATATCTAAAATCGCTGAAATACGGGTTTAATTATTTTTTCTTGATCTGTTATGCTGAATTTTATTTTACTACTTAAAACTGCTGCAGAGATTAGGCGAAATGACCTAATACATTCGACCCCCATTTAACCATGTTAGAAGTTAAATTTATAAAATCGCTGAAATACGGGTTTAGATATTTTATTTAGTAAATTTGTTATGCTGAATTTCTGGATCCTATTTAAAATTACTGCTGCGATATGGTGAAATAATCTAATATTAAATACGTGTTTAACTTTTTTTTAAGTAAATTTGATTGGCTGAAATTTTATGCTCAGCCATAAAACTATTGCTGAGATATGGCAAAATCTAAAACTTTCGACTCAACATTTAACCTCCTTATTTAATCTCCCAATTACAAAAGTTAGTGACTTAAACAGGTATGCTCCGTTACCGACAATTAGTATGACGGTATGGGTGCGTGCCTACATTGTGTATACACTATGTCTTCAAAATTTCATTGTCCTAGGAGCAACGGTTGAGGCTCGACGTTGATAGTGAGTAAGTCAGGACATGTTCTTTCATATGTATAGATGAAAAAAATCCCTGAAATAATGTATTGCGCAAACTATCTACTCACAAATCAGCAACAGTTTTCTTACTCGTCTAATCTTCCATATTCGGGTTCATAGCCGATGGTGGCGACAAAATCGCTAAAATTGCTCTAAAATTGCTGAAATATGTGTTTAACAGTTTTTTAATAGTTTTGTTATCCTGAATTTCAAGTTCCTACCTAAAACTGCTGCTGAGATATGACATAAAACTTTCAACCCCCATTTAACCCCCTTAAAGGTTGAAAATCTAAAATCGCCTGAAATACATGTTTAACTAATGTTTAGTAGATTTGCTATCCCGAATTTTACGCTCCTACCTAAAACTTTAGCTGAGTTATGGCGAAAAGACCTAAAAATTTCGACCCCACATTTACCTCCTTTAGTGGTTGAATTTCTAAAATCGCTGAAATATGTGTTATTTTTTGGTAAATTTGTCATCTTGAATTTCACGATAATACATAAAACTGCTGCTGAGATAGGACAAAAAGGTGAAATGACCTAAACCTTTCGACCAATTCCCCCTCCCCCTCCCATTTAACCTCTTGAGATGATGAATTTCTAAAATCGCCTGAAATACGTGTTTAACGATCCTCTAGTAGATTTGTTATCCTGAATTTCACGTTCTTAACAAAAACTGCTGTTGAGATATGGCAAAAAAGTCAAATGTGGCAACAAAACCGAAATAAACATATAAGTTCTTGGGTTTTTTTTTTGGCTGGATCAGACCCTCCATATCATTTCTCAAATTTTGCAAATTTAAATCAAATGAAGCCAGACTCTAACATAAACATAAGAATGTAAATATACTAGTAATTTACGACCACAAATTTACATATATGAATTACAAGATACTTTTAAATGCGCATGAAGAAGTAAAAAAAAATATTCTAACAAAAACTAAACAGTGCGTATACCTTCTATGAACTACAATAATTAAAATATTTTCTGCTTTATTTACATTTCATATAAAGTGTCGTGGTATTTAACATCTAAGCAGTGATAGTGGAAACAGGCCAATGTTCCCAATCTTCCGTTAAAACAAAAGGAAGTAACCCAATTTTGTGGTTAGGGAATTCCTTTAGCCATCCTCACGATAAGTACTCTTTGTCATACAGTGAAATTCCAAGAGTAATGCCTGTGATATTAATTTCCTGAGTGATATTTCTAAAAGAGTGGTTGTAAGATTAATATCCTATTACACGGAAAATAGAACTACGGTCACCTATCAAATGCATCGTTACATGTAAATGTTTTTAGAAACACGTTTAGTATTCTCACTGACATTTTGAAGTAATAAATATAAATAAAATAGTTTTAATAGAAATAACAGTAATCAGATCAAACTAATGTTGATAATTTTATTAAACAAATATTTAGTTTATTCAATTGTTCTGTGACTGAATACATGTAATATAAATTACTCTGAAGAAAATAGCTCTTCTATCATCGCGGGCTGTTTAAAGCATAAGTTAAATAGGTTGAAGTCTTCATTTTTGTGGGCCTCCAATTGTGATATGCAAGATTTGTAAGGCTGATATTTTCAACGTATTTTGAACTTGTACTGATTATAATCTATATTATGAACTTAGAGGGGAGGTAAGAAATAGAATTAGATGAAAAACAAAATATGTTTAACAAAATATTTTCATATCTGTATTCCATGCCAGAGGAAACATTTATACTTTTTGTGGCTGTGCTGAAAAATGGGTCGAAAATGTTATCAGTTCCTGCTTGCTCCCCTTTGATTTAATCGGTCCCTGCCTGCTCCCCTTTGACTTAATCGGTCCCTCCCTATCTGTCATTCTTCAATTTCACTAATTTTTGCTTTTTTGAACTTACATCAAATGAAAATAAAATCAAATTAAGCCAGATTCTTATATAAACATAATAGTAATTTAAAGCCACAAATTTAAATATATCGATTACAAGATAGTTTTAAATGCACATGAAGAAGCTTAGATATATTCGAATAAAAGAAAAATGCTACGCATAATTTCTTCGCGGTGCAATAAATCAATTACTTTCTTTTTTATTTACATTTGTTATAAAGTGTCGCAGTATTTAACATCTAAGCAGTAATAGTGGAAACAGGCCAATGTTCCTAATCTTCTGTTACGGCAAAAGGAAGTAATTCAATTTTGTGGTAAGTTAATTTCCCTAGCTGTCCTAACGGCAAGTACTCTTTGTAACACAGTGCAACTCCGAGAGTCTGTGATATTAATTTCCTGACTGATATTTCTACATGAGTTGTTGTATGTAATGTACATGTAAGATTAAAATACTATTAGGTGGAAAGTAGAACTACGGTCACTTATCAAATGCATCTTCTGTTGTAATTATTTTAGAAAACATTTAGTATATCTACTCACCGCCCTTTTGAAGTAATAAATATACATGAAATAATTTTGATAGAAATAACAGTAAATTCGTAATTGTCGTTTATAGGAATAATATAATATTGAAAACTGGGTGAATAATAATAAACAAATCTAATAATTTGTCACTTATCAAAAGCCTTATTTGTTGCAACTGTTTTTAGAAAACATTTAGTATACTTATTGCTCTTTAAATATAAATGAAATAGTTTTAATGGAAATAACAGTAATCAGATCAAACGACTGATGATAATTTTATTAAACAAATATTTATTTTATTCAATTGTTCTGTGACTCAATAGATGTAAATTAAATTGCTCTGAAGAAAATAGCTCTTTTATTATCACGGGCTGTTTAAAACATAAGTTAAATAGGTTGAAGTCTTCATTTTTGTGGGCCTCCAATTGTGAAATGCAAGTTTTGTAAGGCTGATATTTTCAACGTATTTCGAACTTGTACTGATTATAATCTATATTATGAACTTAGAGGGGAGGTAAGAAATAGAATTAGATGAAAAACAAAATATGTTTAACAAAATATTTTCATATCTGTATTCTATGCCAGAGGAAACATTTATACTTTTTGTGGCTGTGCTGAAAAATGGGTCGAAAATGTTATCAGTTCCTGCCTGCTCCCCTTTGATTTAATCGGTCCCTTCCTGCTCCCCTTTGACTTAATCGGTCCCTCCCTATCTGTCATTCTTCAATTTACACTAATTTTTGTTTTTTTTTAACTTACATCAAATGAAAATAAAATCAAATTAAGCCAGATTCTAATATAAACATAATAGTAATTTAAAGCCACAAATTTAAATATATCGATTACAAGATAGTTTTAAATGCACATGAAGAAGCTTAGATATATTCGAATAAAAGAAAAATGCTACGCATAACTTCTTCGCGGTGCAATAAATCAATTACTTTCTTTTTTATTTACATTTGTTATAAAGTGTCGCAGTATTTAACATCTAAGCAGTTATAGTGGAAACAGGCCAATGTTCCTAATCTTCTGTTAAGGCAAAAGGAAGTAATTCAATTTTGTGGTAAATTAATTTCCCTAGCTATCCTAACGGCAAGTACTCTTTGTAACACAGTGCAACTCCGAGAGTCTGTGATATTAATTTCATGACTGATATTTCTACATCAGTTGTTGTAAGATTAAAATACCATTAGATGGAAAATAGAACAACGGTCACTTATCAAATGCATCTTCTGTTGTAATTGATTTTATATAACGTTTAATATATCCATTCACCAACCCTTTTGAAGTAATAAATATAAATGAAGCAATTTTGATAGAAATAACAGTAAATTCGTAATTGTCGTTTAAAAGAATAATCTAATATTAAAAAGTGAGTGAATAATAAAACTAAATTGAAATAAATTGTCACGTATCAAAAGCCCCTTTCATTGTAATTGTTTTTAGAAAACATTTAGTATACATATTGCCCTTTTGGAGTAATAAATAAAAAGGAAATAATTTTGATAGAAATAGCAGCAAATTCGTAATTGTCGTTTATAGGAATAATCTAATATAAAAAATTAGGTGAATAATAATAAAAAATCTAATAATTTTTCATTTATCAAAAGCAACATTTGTTGTAATTGTTTTTAGAAAACATTTAGTATGTGTTGTTAACTTATTGCTCTTCAAATATAAATGAAATATTTTTGATGAAAATGACACTAAATTTGCAATTGCCGTTTATAGCAATAACCTAATTTAAACTGGTAAATAATAACAAAAAAACTAATAATTTATCACTTATCAGATGCTTCTTCGGTTGTAATTATTTAAAAAAAAGAGGTTTAGTATAATAATTGCCTTTTTGGAGTAATAAATATAAATGGAATAGTTTTGATTGCCATAAGAGTAAATTCGTAATTAGAGTTTGTGAGAATAACGAAATGTTAAAATCTAGGGGGAAATAAAACTACTACTAAAATTGCGATATCTACTAATAAAATTCTACTAAATTAAAAAGGTTTTATGGAAATAGCCGTATTACTCCTCAACTTACGCTACCATTTGGTTCTTTAAGCATACATGAAGTTAAATGATTAGAAAGTAAACATATTAGTAATTTAAAGCTGCAAATTAACATAGAATTGTTCGAATATATTTTAAATTACACATGAGAAAGCTTCATAATATAATCTAACATAAAGAAAATATTCTATGCACATCTAAGTAGTGTAATCGAATAAAAACTTCTTTTACTTTAAATACACTTGTTATAAGTTGTATTACTACATTATCAAATCTCTAACAAGTAATGCTGGACACAACAGAATTCTACCAATTTTTAGATATGTCAAGAGAAAGTAATTCAATATTGTGATGATTGAATTTTCCTTGCCACCTTTTGAACGTCAAGTGCTGTTTGTAACTCCATGCAATCCGAAGAGTAATGTCGTCTGCGATATTAATTTACCGACTGATATTTTTGCAAGAATGGTTATACTATTAGTGTCCTATTAGCAGGCAAATAGAAGCTCATCGACTTATCAGATCGATCTTCTGTTGATATTACAGTTAGAAAAGTGTCCGTTATACCCACTTTATATTTGAATGAATAGATATAAAGTAAGCTGTTTTAAGGACAAAAGTAGTACGTTTTAGGCTAAAATATAATTGTACAAACATAAATAAAGTTTATTATAAAATTAAATGAACTTGCACCGTAAAAATAGATCAGTAATAAAATTTTTAATTAATCAGAATACATTAATCGTAAAGTCCCAGGGTACGATAATATTAATAATTATACCATTAAACAGCTTCCTATTAACTGTATTCTCTATTTAACACACCTAACTAACTCTATCTTAAATTTTGTTACTTTCCGACACCTTGGAAAACAGCTATTATCTCTCCTATCCCTAAGCCTTCTTGTAATCTCAGCGATCCCACTAACTTTCGCCCTTTCAGTCTTCTTTCTTCTCTTTCTAAAATTATTGAACGCGTTATACTCTCTAAACTTAACGATTTTCTCACCACCAATAACACTCTTATTCCACGAACAATTTGGCTTCCGTGCTAAACATTCAACACTTCACCAACTTCTGCGTGTTGTCAAATTTTTGACTGAAAACTTCAACATTAAGAAACCCACTGCCGCTATTTTCTTAGACATCGCTAAAGCTTTCGAAAAAGTCTGGCATGAGGGCCTTATATACAAATTAATTCAGCTTCATATCCCATCTGGACTTATACATTTTTTATACTCATATCTTAGCGATCGTAACTTTTTCGTCCGCATCAATAATACACTCTCTCTCTTACACTTTATTAAATGTAGTGTAATTCAAGGTTCAATTCTCGGTTCAATTATCTTTAATATTTATTATAATGATATACCCCGTAATCCTTTCATTTCCCTAGCTTTATATGCGGACGACACTACTATTTACTCTTCCGCACACCACCCCTATTACCTGTACAAAAATATACAAAACTACCTTAATATATTCATACAGTGGTGTCATCTTTGGACAATAAAGCTAAATGAAAATAAAACCACCGCTGTATACTTTACTCGTTCATTTAACCTTCCAAATCGCCTCACTATTAATAATACCACAATCCCCTAGACTGACAATGCTAAAGATCTTGGCGTAACGCTCGATAAAAGACTCACCTTTAAAAAACACATTACTAACATCCGCGGAAAAGCTACCGGCATATTCAACTCATTAACACCACTCTTTCTTAGCTCTAAACTTTCTCTTAGAAATAAAATGCTTCCCTTTAACTCATGTGTATTACCTGTCATCACATATGCCTGTCCAATCTGGTGATGCGCAGCTAACACTAATATGGATCTCCTTAAACGATGTTACAATAAAAAGCTCCGTCTGATTCGAAATGGTTCCAGATATCTCCGAAACTCCACTATCCGTAGTGACCTTAAAGCTATTTCTCTCACTAAACGCATCAAATTTCTCTCCCGTAAATTCTACGGCAATTTGTACAAAGTCCCCAACGAAATTCTTTATGAACTTCCTGATTACGGCATTCGCGAACCTATACATAGGAAAAAACCCCGTTATTCTACTATTATTGATGAATAGTCTTTGTGCTAATACTTTTTAATTTTCTGTCTTTAAAAAAAATCTTTATGTATTTTTAAATACATCTATACTCCACTTTATTCCTTATATTTTTAATGTATGGCTTTGAAATATGCCTTTTTTATAGAGAATCACTTTAAGTTACTCAAACTATATTCGCATTCGAAGTTGTTCTGAACAGATAACATATTTCTTTTTACTTTTTCATTTTTACTTATACATCACCTCTATCATATATTCCTTCCACATTCGATTCTCTCGTATGCTAGTCCCACCCCTCATTTCATTCTCAAATCAAATGTTTCTAGCTATTTCCCGTCTGTGGACTCATTGCGCCATCTATTGCATTTTAAACGCATTTTTCTTTTTTTCTTTCATTTTCTTTCAGTAAATAGTAATAGACCTATTTTTATCGCATTATTATGCATTCTTTTACATTCTCTTATTACTTTAAATTTATTTTATACTATTCTTCATACATTAGACTGTTATTTAACATTTTCCCTTTACATTATCATTACTTTTACTTTAAACTTTTTTATGGCTCCCTCATGATATGATATACGCTAACTCATCTCCAGGGGGTTGTTTTTCTCAAACAAGGAACCCCATTGAACGGTAAACTGTTCACCTGTTTTTGGAATCCACAAGGTACATGAAATCAAAATACTATATATATATATATATATGTTTTAATAGAAAGTCAAAAATTGCATATGTATATATGTGGGATTGAAAATAATAATAATCATGTGTAAATTAATATTCGTAACAGTACAAGATAATAGAATCAAGGGTACGATTAGTATATACGCGATATCGTAAGATGATTATGAGGCTTGCGAAAGATGAAGTATAAAGAAGAAAGCGAGGAAAATACAGTGTTCCATAGTTTGTTCCTCAATATGAATGTTGGTAATCCGATATGTGTAAAATAAAGGATTTAAAGTAGAATTCTAGGTGAATTGTTATTTGTAATTTTACGAAGATGTTATATTATTGATGTATATGAGTTGTTTTGATCTCATAATCATACTGTTTGTTTGAGTAAGTAATAAAAATTGTTAAAATTTAAACTGCAGAGATATAACCATTTATAGTTATAATTCAAGTGAATATTTAAGCAAGTGTAAGATTATAAATCAGAATTCTACATATATATATATATATATATATATATATATATATATATATATATGCACTAAGGAGTACGGTTGATAAAAGAATTCTTTAAATTTATGTACATTTGTTATAATGTGCCGCAGTATTTACATTCTCTCAAGTATTGAAAGAAACTGCACAATATCTCCAACATTAGTGTCAAGTGAAAATAATTTCATTGTGTGTCCAAAGGAAGTTCTCCCGGGTTATACTTTAAATGGTAAATACTGTTTGTGAATAAATGCATCCTTTAAAATAATGTTCAATAATGTTAACCCTTTCCGGCACAGACAAAGTTTGTTCGTAAAATGAGAAATTACTAACTGACACCGGAAATTACAAACGACTTTTTTAGAAAATACTAGCGCAATGTAAAATTATTAGTTTAGTGTATTAGATTTAATGTAAAATTATTAGCGCTGGTCGGTTTCTACAAATGAACCTTGAATCAAGCGAAATATAATTTGACCTTGTAGTTGAAAGTAATCTGTATATTTTCCTGGAATATCAATCCACATTACTGAAAAATGACACCATTGCGCTATTATATTTTCTAATGTGCAGTAAAAATTTTAGCTGTTAAGGACCAATTATTTTATTTGGTAATTTACAGTGAGGATTTGCTAAAGAACGTTAAAACTATATGCAATATACTAGGACTTCCCTCAAAGGGATTAGTCTGAGTGATATTGCTGAGAACATAGGGTTAACAATTACAATATAAAGAAAAAGAGCAAATTAAATGATAGAATTACAAAATATCATATATAAATTCATATACACTGTTAAAAAAATAGAAAAGAAGTAACGTTCATCAGATGTGTTGTCATAATTTTTTTTTAACATGGGGCAAAGGATCTCATTTTCTTAAGCGCGTATTGCGCAAAACTTGAAAAAAAAAAAAAAAAAAAAAAAAAAAAAACGCCGGATCTTTTAAAACGCCAAGCTTTTTAAAGTTACGTAATTGGATTTGCAGCCAATAGATTATTCTATCAAGCGTGGCTTAATGCAAATTTAATTTCATTGTTGCACCTTTTTTGTGTGTGAATTTAAAATTTTCTTCCTTGATTATATATCTATTATTTGTATAACTGTTTATAAAAACTCTTACACTTCAAACCACATTGATAGGATGTTTTGCTACAAACCAGATTGCAAAACTATAGTCTAAATTACTATTAAAGTATAGAAAAAATCTTTCGATGACTTCTGTAAAATAACTTTTACATTAAATCTCCATATCGGCAAAATTGAAAATTATATATATTACAAAGTTACGCTTAACAGATACTTCTTGATTATTCTATAGGAGGCTCTGCCCCCTGCGCCTTTACAGCGCCAATCCGCAGACTTTTCTTTTGCCTGTCTGTCTGTCTCTCCACAATATGTATGTTTCCCTATCCGTTTTTCTGCCCGTCTCTCTAACTGATTGTCTATTTCTCTACACGTCTCGCTACCTGTCTCTATATTTCTCTACCGGTCTCGCTACCCGTCTCTATATTCCTCTACCAGTCTCGCTACCCGCCAATCTATTTCTCTAACCGTCTGTCTATCCGTCTAACTACTTGTATGTCTAGCCGTGTCTCTATCCACTTCGCTACCCATTTGTCTATCTGTCTCTCTACCCGTCTGGCTATACGCCTCTCTACCCATCTTCTTACCCATCTCCGTACCCATATACTGTCTCTCTACTCGTCTGTATACCCGTCTCACTATCCGTCTGTTTTTATACCCGACTCTTCACCCGTCTCGCTATCAATCTCATTACCCGTCAGTCAACTCGTCTCTGTACTCATCTCTCCACTCATCTCTTTATCTACCACGCTATGCGTCTCACAACCTTTCTCGCTACATTACAGTCTACCGGTGTCGCTACCCGTCTCGAGACCCATCTCGCTACCCCTCTGTCAACCCTCTTTTTACCTTTCTCTCTAGCCGTCTGCTATTCGTTTCGCTACCCATCAGTATACCTATATCGCTACTCGTCTCTCTACCCATCTCACTACCCGTCTGTCTACCCGTTTGTTTACTCGTCTTTCTACCTCTCGCCACCACTTCCCAATATTTAAACAGTTCATTTATTATACAGAAGCGGTTTATCAGTTATTAAATGCAAACAGAAGTAATTTATCTAATAAGTGTAATCAGATGCATTTTTTTAAAATACATACATAAATCTGAATAATAATTCATCAGTTTTGTGTTCATAGTTGTTTATATCATTTGACAGTAAATCTCAACTTCTTAAACCTGAATTGTCTCAAGCTTTTTTAAAAAACCACAAGGTCTGTATAACTGCAAAGTACCCTGAGGGCTATATTAGCTACATGTTATTAAGTTTCATTATTGCGTTTGCAGCCAATTGCTTATGTCAGAAAGCGTGGCTTAACGCCATTTTAAATTCATTACTGTAACTTTCTTTTCTTTTCTTTTCTTTTTTTTGGAGGGGGGGGGGGTAGGGGGGAAGGGTTTCAAATATATACATTTAAATTAAAACTTTTGCCTCCATGCCATTAGTGTTGTTTGTATTATTAACTAATACCTTGTAGACCGAGCTTCATTTGAAACAAATGTAAAATACTTCTTCTACAGTTTTTTTGTAGGAGAAATTTTCGTAATTAGGCCCAAAGCCAATCGGAGTATTTAATATCATTATTGTAACTCTTATAGAGTTAAAACAATATTGTTGCTAGCTTTACTCTTGTTTGAGACAAACCTTGCATGTGTATCTGAATGGGAAAAAGTTTCGTATCCTATGTCGGTTGGCGAAAAAAAATTTTAAATGGTGCCAAAAGGTAGTTTTAGCAACTTACAATATTTTTCAAGAGAGCGTTAAAACATGTTTTCCAAATATTTACAAACATACGTTTATTAAAGCATGTTTTTGCGCCATCTTAAAAATTTAAGCACGATGCTAAAATGAAATTTTATCGCCATATTCGATATTTTAATAAGTAATGAAAACACATAAACAAACTTATATAACAAACCTAAGAGGCATTTTTGTGATAAATAATTGTTATTGTCAGGGGGTCAAATTGTAAACAATTAATAAACGGCTAGTAAATAATAAATAGCATTTAAAATCTAAGGTACTTTTCGGTTAGCCGAGCGCCAGTGAAATGTATATATCTATATATACACATATATGTATGTATACATACACACATATATGTATGTGTATATATATATGTATATATACATACATGCATATATAAATGTGTGTATGTATAGATATATGTATATATATGTATACATAGATATATAAATTTCACTGGCGCCCGGCTAACCGAAAAGTACCAAATCTAAAAATGGAGAAGTGGTCTGTATAAAAATTAAGCGCTTGATATATGTAAATCTTTTTTTTTTTTTTTTTAATATTTCCGAATGCACAGATAAAAAGGTAAAAATCTCTTTTCCAAATGCCAAATAGAAAACATACAAAATAGAAAAATATCTGCTAAAAAATATATTTACATAATACTACATCTGCAAAAAAATAAGATTTAGAAAAAGTAAGCCAAATCCTTCAGATCCCAACAATCACATCGAAAACCTTATCACCAAAAAAGAACTCGGCAAATCTTACGGCACAGGAGATGGATTTTTCCCTCTGAATGCAGAATATTAGTTTTTTTCTTGTACGATGGGTGATTATAACTGTTTCATTTCACATACTACATACCGTTTGATATATTGGTACTTTTATGTTATCCTGGCGCAGTTGATAAATCGCCAAATGTTGTTCCTATAACATTTTCATATTGAATTCATTTCATTTAAATATAAACCTTTCACTCATTTAATTTAAAATACATGCCTTTCATTAATCTCATTTAAAATGCTAAAAAGAGAAAAAAAAAGAAATAATGCCATAAATCGAAACCTTTTATTTAAACACCAAAGATTTTTTTTTTTATTATTTACACATGAGAAATAAAAAAAGCTGCTATTGCTGAGATTTGCGCCAAATCTCTAATACCAAGTCTACTAAGTTATTGCGGGGTTTTTCTTTCAAAGAGAAAAAAATCCAGGTTAATTTTCGGTTTCTACTCAATTAAAATATATTTTATTGTGCTGAATATTAGTGCGTGCATATTTTTTTTGCTCCTTGTACTCCATGAACTTTTCAATTCCGATTGTCTACGAAAATCTCGCGCCGGTGAAAATGACGTACCACAAAATTTCGTGACGTATGTACTTTAATTGTGCTTTTTTATCTATTTTTTTAATATAATTTCCAAACGGTTTAGCATTTATTCTTGGTAATAAATTGACGTCGTTGTCACCTTTATAGGTACCTGCTGTAAAAATTTGAACGCAATCCGTTAAATATTTTTTGAGTTATGCTTGACGAAAGGTTTTAATATCCATCGTAGCTATATATGGGGCAAAGTAATACTGCGCTGTGTATGAGTCTTCGTTGCACTCAGACAATTAATACAATCACTAAAAATTATCGAATTAACAATGCAAACAAATTAACTAACAAAAGTCATCCAGTAGTAGTTTTTATAAAGGCTAATCTTTGATAATCGAGTTCATCTGATTATAGAACTGTTCCACATAATTCTAAAACTAACATAGAACGATATGAAATATACTAAAACCAGCCTTAAAAATTATCTACTTAACAATGCAAGTCATAAAAAATACGCCCAGGAAAAACTTTCAAAAAGCCTAATCTTTCGGAATCGGGTTAATCTGACTATATAACCTTCACACATAACTGTTTGACTAAGCAACGTAGAACAATATGTAGTACACTAAAACAATTCCTGAAATAGCATCTAACTAACAATACAATTATCATCAAAATTCGTCCAGTAAAACTTTTTCAGAAGGCTAATCTTTGATAATCGGAATCAAATATTAAAAAGACTAATATTTGATCAAAAAAAAGGTCACCCGATTTTCTAATTTCCCCTCTATAATTCTAGAATTAAGCAACGTACAATGATATGTTATATGATAAAACTTTCCCTACAAAATTATCTAATGGTGTAGGTTTCATCGAAATCCATTCGGCAGAATCTTTTAAAAAGGCTAATCTTTCATAATCGGATTGATCTGATTACAGAACTTCCCATGATAATTCTATAACTAAGCTACGTAGAACGATATGTTATACAATAAAACCTTCCCTGAAAAATTATCTATCTTACAGTTTAAGTTCTACGAAAATCCATTCAGCAGAACTCAAGTTATAAGCAGCCGGAACGAAATTTCATATATAAGGTAGAAGTAAATAGAAGTATATTGCTATTAATATAATTTACATTTGAATGAAAAAAAGGTACTTTTTGTTTAGCCGGGCGCCAGTGATATATGTACATATATATAAATATATATGTATATACATATGTATATATATCATCATACATATAAGTGTAAATATATGTATGTATATGTGTATATATATGTGTGTGTGTGTTTTCACCTACCTATTCAAATGTATACAAATAAAAACACATTTTGGCTTAAAATAAAATTATTTGGGGTCCAAAGTAAAATAAAATCAAAATCGTCAAAAACGAAAGATAAATCGCCAAATATTTTTTCAATAGCACGTACATGTATATATATCACTGGTGATCGGCTAACCGAAAAGTACCAAAACAAAATCTTCAAAAATGATGTCGTACACTTGAAAAAACATCTTTTGGCTTAAAATCTCTCATCAAAACTGTTTTTTTTCTTTTCTTTCTCTTTCTTCCTTTTTTTTTAAGTAAAATTAGTAACAGATTTTATTTTATTTTTCGAGATGTATAGCCATTTTAATTCTTTCTGCAACAAAAAAATAACCTTTTGGCTTAAAATAAAATTATTTGGGGTCAAAAGTAAAATCAAAATCGTCAAAAATAAAAGATAAATCGCCAAATATTTTTTTCAATCGCAATCTTGCCCATTGAATAATTTTTTAAGCATTACGAATATTCCCAATCATGTTTAAATTATATATTTTCGTTTTATAATATTATCTCTCATCAAAACTGTTTTTCTTCCTTTTATTTTTTATTATTATTTTTTTTTAATAAAATTAGCACAGTTTTTTCTTTTATTTTTCGAGATGTATAGCCTTTTCAATTCTTTCTGCAACAATAATGGTCGCCAAAAAATTAGCAATGACAACCTTTTCGTCCAAAATAACAGAACTTTCCATCATAATTCTATAACTAATGTACGTAGAACAATATGTTATATAATAAAACCTTCTCTGAAAAATTATCTATCGAACAGTGTAAGTTCCATCAAAATCCATTCAGCGGAACTCGAGTTATAAAGGAACGGAACGAAATTTCCGTTTGTGTTTTATATATACAGTAGATGAACTCCAACTACAGCTATACCATTTTTCCATGTTCTATCTAAAAAATTGAAAAAATCTTACAAAAACATACAAAAAAATTGATAAAATACAAAAATATTTATTGTTGTCGTAATGCTATCCTTAACCTTCCTATGTTTATTATATGTTTATTTTCTATGAGCTCCTAATTTTTTTAGTTGTTAGTATTTTTGTTTTTCATGCTTAGCTCCCCCCCACCCCCCGGTGCTTCGAGTTTTATTGAATCACTACCATCTTAATCTCCTTTTGTTATGCTCTGGGGATGTGTGGCATTTGGCCATGGGCTGCTCGGCTCAAAGTTGTTTGAAACCGCTATACCATTTTCCATTTTTCCATTTATTAGGCTCTATCCTTAATCTCTTTTGCTTACTTTTTTATTCCCATTGTTTATTTTTTCTTCTATTTATAATTGTTCTTTCTTATGTAGTTAATACTACATTTATCTTTTCCCAACGACTCAATATTTACAGGACACTTTACTCACAAATAGACTGGGAGTAAAGTTGATCGCAACTCGGAAGCTCCTTAACCAACATCAACTGTTCGGCAACTGTTCGACAAGCTTTCATTGTAGAAACAATTTTTTTTTAAATATTCTTGGTGTCGAATGCAAGTTTGGAATGTTTCACCAATTGTGGTTGGAAGATTAATGTCCTATTAGAAAATAGAGCGTCTGTCACTTTTTTTAGATGCACTATCTGCTGATAAGATTATTATAAATATATTTAATACTAGCATGCTACGCTCCTTTTTTAAATGTATCTTAAATCAAACGAAATGGCTTTGTATTTTAAAGGAATGTGGATCTTCACCTACAGATGCTACCTTAGTAAATATTTTCAAACGAACCTTGAATCAAACTAATTATATCAATGGATTTGAGCATGTATTTTAAAGCAATAGGGACGTTCACCTGGATTTTCCTTCAATATTGCTGTAAACGATGTGAACGACATTGCGTTATATTATATCATACATTGGACCAAATTTGGGCTAAAAGAAGCAACTCAATTAGTTGATCATTTATAGTAGAGTTTGGTAGGGAAATGGGGCCATTATGAGATTATGACAACAGGAACTGACATGTTCTCTAGTCAACATGCTACTAAAAGAGAAAGCATTACAATGATTGCATAGATTGACCATTGAACTTAAATAATGTTCGGGTGATTCATTTTCGTCTGTAAGTTATTGAACTCCGTCCCTCTTTCTTGTCTCCATGTGAGATTCTGGTAACGTAAGTACAATCTCACTCTACGTTAAGTTATATTTCGCAATATACGTCCTCTTCGGGTGAGTCTACTACGGTTTTTCATCTGTCGATTCCAGCAGAGTAAATAAAGTGAAAATTGTAATAAATTGTTTGCACATAATGAACAGTGTTTAACTTTCATATTTAAAAAAATGGTGAAACATAAAAAAGTGCATTTTTAAAGCTGAATATGAATAAAATTAAAATGACGCCATTTTCACTGACTTTCCATTTTTTAGACCAGTTGCATTCGTGTAATCGTTAATCTGAAAAAAAAAACCAATGATTAACGCTGGTCGAAGAATAAACCTCTAGTTTGTATCCAATAAAATCTTCCTAATCTTGCATAATCTTGCCGATATCCAAGTTTGACGTCAAACATTAGAAGGGCTTGAAAACATATGGTTACTAATGTACCAGAGTTAGTTACAAAACGAAGTTATTTGCGCGCCAAGCTATATTCCATTAAATAATGTCAAATTACTGTTAATTCAATTATAGATCTTTCATTAACAAAATTCCATACCTTAAATAAAACTGACAATGATAAAGTTAGTTACGCAAAATGTTTAGTAATAATATTTTTGGTGAATACTTAAACCGAAGATTTTTTTGCATTTCTCGAAAGAGCATAATAACACACAGAAATAAATTTATTTCTCACTATGTTTAGCTGCTAGGGCTGTGTGTAGGTCGAAAAGGCTTTATAATGATCGAAAAATTATCTAATCAGAATTTCAGGTACTCGTTTTTTCTTATCCAGCCTGAAATGATAAATCGACAAATATTATTTATTCCATTTGCCACCACTGACATTACAAAGTTTTTCCGTACATTGAAAGTGCCAAAACAGTGGCTGAGATGTTTTGCTCTCAAAGCTGGCATACAGGAAGTGCTGGGTTCAAATCCCTGCCGCGCTCGTTGACCTAACCGTTCGGTGTTTTCCATAGTTTTCTTCGAACCTTGCCGTAAATACGGGTTAGGATCCCTTAGAAAGACCCCCACGGAGGGCACTCCCCGCAGGGTCTATATCCCTCGTGTAGATAATCGGCCGTCATAGAATCAACCAACCGTACATTGGAAGCATTGCTTTTTTGGTAAAACTTTGCTTCATAATGAAAAAAACCCATAAATTTAGCAATCGCTAATATCAAAAGTCGTTTAATCTTCTGTAATCTAAATCGTCGTCCACAGTAACCTTCAAACATAAACGAAACATCCAACAATATAGTAAAAATGCCATCTGGCAGGTGACCGGAATTGGGAATTCAAGCGCTCCAATACGCCATCTGGTGGAGAAAATATATAACTTCTCGCTTCAGGAAAATCCCTTGCAAGCCCATTGTATTACATGCATTTTTAATTTGTTCATAAAAATTATTTTTTAACACAACTTCAGATTTCATGTGATATTTGTGTTCTGTGATTATATGACAAGGTAAAAATTATCCAAATTTGAATATCTAACACTTTCAAATGCGTTTACAATAAATAATGATTTCAATGGCACTTTAGCATTAGTTAAAGGGACTATTTTCCTGTAGCGACGGCTGCGATCAGCGCCTCTATAGGCCGTTTTAAGTCCCAATACGGACAATTAGTCCAATGTCTTTTAAAAACCTTCCTGAAAGAAGGGAAGCTATGCAGAAAAAACTAAAAATAAATGACGAATCAAAAAGAGCATCGAAAATTTATTTCAGCAAACAATTTTTATTGCAAAATGTACCTTTTGTGATGTAGTAATAACGCATTTGAATATAAAAATTTACTCCAAAAAGGACCTTGTATACACGAAAAAACACTATAATTGTTAATACCGCTCAAGCTGATGTCACACTTATGCATTTTTGGCTTAAAATCACATTGCTTGGCGACAAAAGTAAAATCAAACCCGTAAATAAACAAATAACATGTAACTCATAAATGCAGTCATTTTTACAATTACGTCTGCTAGTTCCTCCTGTAAGACACATGATAGGGGAGAAAATTAACAGAAAGAAAAAAAGGAAAAAAAATACTCAAAATTTTATTAAATCAAATTATTAGATGCATCTTTGTTAACCTGGCGCAAACGACAAATCGCCAGATATTGACTTAATCTGAATTGCAATCTCATGCATTGTAAATATTTTTAGGCATTACAAACATTCCTTTGGGGTTTAAATTAAATATTATGCCTCATTAAAAGTTTTTTTTCTTTCTTTTTTTTTGCGGGGAGGGGGGGGGGATTTTACATAAAATTAATAACAGAATTTTTCTTTTATTTTTCTATGTGTTTGCATTACTTTCTGATATAGCCGTTTCAATTCTTTCGCCAACGACAATGATTGCCAAAAAAATGACCTATGGTAACCTTATCGTCCAAAATAACCGAACTTTCCATCATAATTTTATAACTGATATACGTAGAACTATGTATTGTATACTAAAACCTTCCCTGAAAAATTATCTATCCAACAGTGCAAGTTCCATCAAATTCCATTCAGCAGAACTCGAGTTATAAAGGAACGGAACGAAATTTCCTTTTCTGTTTTATATATATAGTAGATACTCTTTGTGCCCATTTTTCGATAAGATGTAATCTGATTAACAATTACAGATTACAATTTCACTTTGTAAACGTTAGTCACGATGAGAGATTAAAAAAAATAATCCGAAAAGAAATAACTTTAAGAGATTCTCGATTAATAATTTGTAACCGCAATCATGAGTACTTAATTACATTATAAATGAATACTGTAAAGTTCGGAAAAAGCCCTCCCCCCGTTAGTGTTTATGAAAATACCTTTTTTCTTCAAATATGAATGAATAGGAATAAATGTCCGTATAAAATACATAACTAGTTTACAGAATGAAAATAACATATGTACATATGCATATTTTGCTAAGTAATATAATTTTGCTAAGAATAATACAATTATATTATGGCATGTACGATTAATAAAATACTTGCCTTATTTTAGACACACTTGTTATAATATACCACATTATTTAACATCTAACGCAGAATGGAAGAAATAGCCCCTAAATTTCGGTTAAGTCAAAAGGAATTAATGCAATTTTGCGGTAAGGGGTTTCTTTCCTATCATTGAAATGAGAAGTATTGTTTGGAACTTTGTGTAACACTGACAGTAATGTCTTTGTTATTAATTTCTTGACTCACTTTTCTGCAAGAATGGTTGTAAGATTGCTCTATTAAAAAGAAAACAGAACTTTGATCATTTCTAAAACTAATCTTCTTTTGATATTGTCATTAGAAAATGTTTAGTATACTCTTTATCATTATACTTTTGAATGAATAGTTATTAATTAAATAGGTTTTAATTCAATGTTCTATTAGCATCTCGATCATTTTTCAGAAGCGTCCTCTTCTGATATTGTTAATAGAAAAATAATTAATTCTTTCTGTACTTTTGAATGAACGTATATGAATTAAGAATGTTCAAGATAAAAATCCTGTATACTATTTCTGTTGTCAACATCCCTTTTTCTAAGCAAATAAAAAACATAGAACGATAAATGAGATACCATATGAAGCGGCATCTGACATAGTACACTCACATTTTTTTAAAACATGTATTTTGATTAAAAATTGCAAATAATTAAAAAGTTTTCATATATGAAATGAAAGGTTTTCCTCAAATTAGTGTTGCCACAAAAATAAAATACCGCAACAATGATTATAAAAAAAGTTCAATAAAAATAAAGTGGGCCATAGAAATTGTACGGGTTTATTTTATATTTATGATTAAAAAGTAACATTTAAATTTAAATGCTCAGTTTATTTTTCTTTATCCCATGCTTTTTTTTCGAACCAGATGATGTCACCTTCTAATGTAGTTAAGATACGATTGATATATATGTGGCGACTCATCCGAGCAGGGTTCTCTAGCTGTTGCTGCTGTCGACAAACTTGTGAGTCTAACCTATCCTAGATTCGAGCAACCCATTCATGCAGTCACTCTAGCTGCTTCGGCTGTGGACAATTTAGAACCAGGCAACCTACTAGAACTGAGAAATAAAAGCACTCTACTTCTCGACACCCACTTCAATGGTTATGCTTGTCGATGCGAACTTTCCTGATGACAGAATCGGATCATAAGATGCAAGATCTCTCAACAGGACTGGGACTCATTAGATTCTTTTGTGAATGGCAACAGTCGAATGAACTTATATTTAAACTGGGATTTTCATTGTAGAGGACAGAGCTCTCTATTCAACCTACACATGATGGTTTCATGTATTTCTTTATCTGTGTAAAAGCACTATAATTTTATTTCTATAAAATTCTTAATCTTATGTTTATTAGGTTAATAAAGAAGTGATTAACCTACATTAGTCTGGAGATTCTTCACCCAACTTCTACATGCAACTACATTAAGCTGTGGTGATGTTTTAGGCTAAATTCTTTTTACAGGTATGCTTACCCGCATCGCTCCCCACGTATACATATAAATACATGTATTGTTTTCCGTTTGCTATCTTCGGTGAGTTTTTTTCTGTAACTTTGATGGAATAAATAAGACGATATTCTCGCTTGAATAATGTTGTTTGCAGATATTTGTATCCTTCATAAACCTGCACCTAAGAAATATTAGATATTTCTAAAAAATATTAGACTGTAGCGCGAAATCTTCGCATGGTTCCACTGGTATATATTATTTCTGTTGTCAACATCCCTTTTTCTATGCATTATATTTTGCAAAATATTAAATATTGGTAAAAAGAAATATTAGCTTGTAGTGCGAATCCTCGCACGGGTCCACTGTTAGCCTTATAATTCAATTTAGTCTAATTATTTAATCAAAATGGAATGACATCACACAGAAGAGTCACGCACATTTAGAAAGTAAACAGAAGAGTCATTTAAACTACAAATTAAGATTATATTATCTCGAATGACGGTTCTTAAACTGTTGTCCACGTATCACAAGGTGTCCGCAACACATCTTCAGAAGGTTCACAAAGATCTGATATTCAATAAGATTTATTTATTTTTATCTAGAACCTTTGAAAAGCCTTGTGTGTAAGATAAAATACAAATACTGTTAAAAATACCACATAATTTGTTTATACCGTAACATTTGTGAAACGGAAATCTATTTTAGACACTTTTGCGTTTTATCATATATAGTTTTACAGCATTTCGTTTGTCAGGACCTAGATTTTTTCCATTTTAGGCAGAATGCCGTTAGAGACATATTACGTTTTCACCACATGTTTTAAGGGAGACGCCTACCCCATTTTCAGCAAAATTTAAAAAAAGTTTTAAAAAAATTATCTCAGAAAACGATAATATACATATTTGCGAATGTCCATGCAAAATTTCAGAGCTTGGGGACACTTGGAAGAGGTAGTAAATGAGCTTTCTAAATTATTTTCACCAGAGTTTAAAGGGCTAGCGGCCATTTAAAAAGCTCATACATCTTTGTTTACTTTTATATTATACTGTTACAAAGTTAGGTACAGTTAATAGCATTTTAATTTTTGTATGATTAATGAAAGAAGAATATATAATAATACTAATAATACAAATCATACAAAATTGTATACATTTTTTGTAAAAGCTAAAAATTTTCTTCGGAAATGAGATTGGCAGGGAAATTTTTTATTGTGTTCAATATAAAAAATAGAAATTGACATAAAAAATAGTTTCAACACGTTTTCTTTTACTAATTTCTTTTGTATTTTATAATTCGCTTTTTTCTGAAAATTATTTTTTCATATTTTGCCGAAGTTCAATGTACTAAGCTTCAATGGTAAAATAATTTAGAAACAAAGTGTTTATATTTTCAGAATCTTGAAACAATTTACTACAAACGTAATGAGAGATATATTTATATAATGTTTTCGGAATATTGTATATAAATTGGCAAACATCAAAATTATAACGATTTTAAAGAAGTTTACCATGTGTAATTGAATTTTTTCCCCAAGAAAATTAAAAAAAATATCTCTCCCCAGATCTTGACCATATATCATAACACTATTTAAGAAATATTAGTTATAAAAATATTGAAAATTGAATGAGGGGTATTATTTTAAAAAAGGGTAATTTTCTTCGATAAAAATCGAGGAATTTTCTTCGAAGACAAAACTGGCTACAAATTTTTTCTATTGTGTTCAATATAAAAAGTTTTTCTTAAAAATTAGTCTCGTTATATTAGAAATTAATGTAAAAAATAGTTTCAACATAAAGGACATTTTTTTTACTAATCTATGTTATATTTTATACTTTAAATGCGATTTCCTGAAAATGACTTATTTCATATTTTGCCTAAGTTCAAAGTACTAAGGATCAGTGGTAAAATAATTTAGAAAAATGAAATTGCAACAAAAGGAAATAGTTTTCTAAATGTTTCTGAATTTTTTACATAAATTGGTAAACATGAAAATTATAACTATTTTAAGGAAATTAACCATGCATAATTTAATTTTTTTTTCAAAATCATTAAAAAAGAAAATTAAAAATATCTCTCCTTAGGTCTTTTCTATATTCCATAACACTATTTAAGAAATTATAATAATACTAAAATATTTAAAATTGAATGAGGAGTAGCATTTTTAAAAAGTGTATATATCGACAAAAAAAATCATAAAATTCCCCATAAAAATATACTTTTTAATAAAAAGTAGAATTTTTTACTGATTATTCCTTACAAAAGGATTATTAAATAGTATACCAAAATTCATTACTTTAAAATCAATAATAAAAATTTGGGGTTTTTTTCTTACGGGTCTCCCTTAATGTATATTAGTAGATATATGTATTTATATTATGTAATCTATATTAGTATAGATATGTGTCATGCATTCAATATTCTAAAAATATTCTTAAAATTTTGGGATCCACAGAGACATGGAAAATGCAAAAAGGGATTTGTTTCAGCTAAGAGTTTAAGAACCGCTTATCTATAAGACATTACAGAATACAAATAAAAATGCTTAAAAATATATTCTAAAAGATAAAAAAACATACTTTGTGTATTTTCCAAGAAGTACAATTTATGAAAGCTTTATTTACTTTAGATACACTTCTTATAAAGAACCGCATGATCTAAGTTATAAGAAGCAATTGAGAAAACAGCCTTATTTCTACCACACTTTGGTTGCGTCAAGCGGAAATAATTCAATTTTGTGGTAATTGAATTTCACTGGACAAGCTTTAAACCGCAAATGATGATGTAACTCCATGCCCCCCGTAATGTCTGTGATATAAATTCCCCGACTCATATTTCCACAAGAATGGTTCTAAGATTAATGTTCTACTAGAAGGCAAATAGGAGTTCAGTGATTTATCAGATCCATCTTGTGTTGATATTTTTATTAGAAAAACTCTTTGTTATACTCACTCTTTGTTTTAATGAGTAGATATATATTAAACAGGATTAATAAGAGAAGTAGTACATTCCTACATTATTAGTTGTGCTAAACATTTAATTTTATAAAGGCACATTAAGTCTATCGAAACAAAAAAATGTAATTCAACATAGACAAAAAAAATAAATTTATAATAATCCGAAATCACAAGATAAAGTTTTTTTAAAAAAAGAGAGAGAGAGAGAGCGAGAAAATAACCTTGGGAAAGACCGGTGGAGGAAATTTTAGGAACGAAAGAAATAACTTTTTAAAAACAAATTAAATTAATTTTCATGTGTTCAATCACTTTTTCTAAACAATCTCTTTTATATGTTACATTTTTAGTTATCACAGCGACATAGGGCTTGTCAGAATGTCACAAAATTCCAAAAATTCATACCCGAACCATGATGAGTATTCAGTATTAAAAGTCACACGAAAACACTGTTTTTGTATTCAAAAATATATTTTTATATATGAAAATTATTAATAAATATATATTAAAAATTATGAATGATGACTTAGATTATTTTTTATATAAAACGAAATAGCATCGTAAAAACAGGGTTACATGAATCTACAATTCATTCCTAATAACTGTATTCAAGATTTCGAGATACAGAACAAAATAAAAATAAAAATACTTTTCGACAGTCTAAGTGCACCACTTATTATCATATGCATCCTTAGAAAAAAAAGTGGAATCTAAAAGTAATTAAAAAAATTATTCCATGATTTACAATTCCCTGTAATTGATTACTGTTATTAATTTAAATTCCTATATAAATTTTCAGCGTTGTAATTTACTTTTCTGTGTGATGTCTTCATTTGATTTTTCTAAATTTATTGAGAAACACATAAACAATTTTCTGTCCCTATCTCTATGAATACATAATAAAAAGTGCAGAAACTGCTTACTTTATCGGGCAATTTAATCAAACGAACTCAAATATCGTGTCAGATATTAGTATTTTGATGTTGGTAGAATGAAGTTGGTAGGTTTGTTATATGTAGACAACATCAAAAGAATAATTTATGAATGGCATTTACTAGTAGACATATTTTCTTGTCGGTTGGACTTTTTTATACGATTATTTTCAGCATAAAAATTAGGGGGAGATAAAAAAAAAAAATCAGAACTGTATATTTATTATTACGTGCTACGTAAATTAACTTTCCATTACTCTCAAACTTCGATTTGTTCGAGAAGAAATATTATAAATTTGTTATAAATGAATTCCTGAAGCTTGAAAAGGAAAATACTGGTTGTAACGCCATGCAATTCCAAGAGTAATATCTGAGATATTAATTTCCCGACAGATATTTCGCAAGAATGGTTGACAGATTAATGTCCTATTAGAAGGAAAATAGAATTGTTGATATTGTTATTAGTATTTTAGTGTTTCCACTGTACGTTTTAATGAATAGATGCTAATTAAATAGATTTGACGGAAGTATTTTCGTATCTTATTATTTATGAGAAGAACTTGTCTATTTAAATGTAAATGACTGGAGAAAAAACACAAAAATAATTTAAAGTTAGCTATAAATAATATTTATATAAATATATATAGCTATAAATATATATTTATATTATCCGTAACTTCACGTAAAACCGAGAACAGCGTTCCTTAAAATGGCGTACCCGAAATAGGGGGTATGCCACAAAGTTGTGTTAACTACCAACATACCTCAAGACGCAATTAAGTGTATCAGCGCAAAAAATTTTCAACTTCTCTATTTTAAAAACTAATCATCTGTATTAAAACTGTAGTCATAATTTGTTTTAAAAAGATAACTAACGGAGCTTCGCCCGCTACGCTGGTCGGTTTATTCCAAACGAAACTCGAATTAAACGAACTTAGGATTGGGGGACGCACTGTCTTCGGCACCGTACACTCACCTCGGTCTCAGAAAATCTTCGCAAAACTCCAAACAACGTTAAAAATCGCATAGAAAATTTAAATAAGAAACAAAAATTTATTGCCAAATCTTTAGTTAAAGGAAAATAAAACGCCTCCCACACTTTCAGCTCGCTCTCAAAGCACGTGGATCAATGGAGATCAAGACTTGTGCTCGCTTGCTTCGTCACTTTCTTTTCACTTCCGGGCCACAGTAAGCCAGGAGGGTGAGCACTAAACAGGTTTCTCGTTACTTCTGAATTCTATGAAAGGGGAGCAGCGTTAAAAAAAAGTTGACGCATGCGCAATAAAGTCAATTTTGTCTGAAAAATCTTGTGTACATCTTAGGGAAAGCCCTTTTCGCTTTAAATATATGGATAGAAAACATATTTTGTGTTGAAGGCAACTTTCACCTCTACCCCATCAAACTGACACAAAAAATTCAACTGATGGATCAGAGGGGCTGTTTTATTGGGTTCCATTTCCTGCGATTTATTTTGTTGAGCGGATTCAAATATCAGACTAGATGCTATGATCAATAATCTTAGCTGGATGAATTGGGTCCTCCTAATTCGTCCGTAATAGTTCAATTGGCAGAGCATTGGCAGCTTCAGTCAAGAGGTCATCCCTGGTTCGAATCCTGGCACTGACATTTTCCGCCCAGTTAGAGAATTACAACAAATATGTTACAACTTGAAATATCTAAATCGTGAAAAGGTGTGGATAAATAACTTCGTGCAAAGACAGGGTTTTGTTAAATTTAATGTAAACAAGTTGGAAATTGTACGTCAAACGTGACAAATGAGGTGCGTTCGTACTATAGCTAGTTACATAAATATTCAGATCTTTTCCGATTTTTAATTCTGTGAAATGAATTATATCGTCTGCAGATTAATTTCTGTAATAAAATAAGTATCTCGGTCGCTTGACGATTAAACTTCGGAAGCTCCTATAACAAAAAAGCACCGATTAAAAAAAAAATAATCAAATTTCTTAATAAATATTTTTATTAATATCTCCTAAAGTTTTGATTCGATTTTAATAAAATTTGAAATGTCTCGATAAAATTCTGCAAAGATAATATATTTTAAATTGCAAACCATTCGGTTGGGTAGTTTTTGCGTTGTTATATGCGGACGGACGGACGGACGGACAGACAGACGGACAGACAGACGGATGGACGGACGGACAGACGGACGGACCAAGCGACGACAATAGGTGCTACGTATTTATATAATTACGAACGCACCTAAAAACGGGTTGAGGCTATCACAAAAATTCCAATCCTGACGCAAGCTCTGCCGTTGTTGCAAAACAGTCTCAATAAAGCATATTGAGGTTTAAACCGGGCCTTTTTCCTTACAACAAATTACATACTGTACAAAACGATCTGTACCTTTGTATTAGGTTGGTCACCAAAAAAGTTTAACTTTAAGGTGAAATGAGTAGCAATGATGTTTGGGAACCACTTCCCTAGAGTCTTTGATATTAATTTAACAAAGCCATTTCTGTACAAATTGTGCTAGGAAAAACGCTCTATTAGGAATCATATAAAATTATGATTGTTCATCAGTCTATCTTCTGTTAACCCTTAACTTCTGTTAGCGGACTCACAGATGTTATGAATTTTCTCTCAGTTTAATTTGTAATTTTCAGTGTAAGTATAGATATTAGTGAAAATTTGTTTCATTTCGAGCACTAGTACTATTTTTAGAGACGTCTGAATGCAGGAATTTTAATTATAATAGTCATGTACATAAAGTTTAATACAGAGACTCTATCTTACGGGTTAATCGATTTATTTTTTACTTTCCGACCTAACGGTCTCCGAGACCGCTCGCATTAGCTAAGTGTCAACAGCAGTTTAGAGTTAACATGTTTAAAAAAAAAAAAAACACTTAGAATATTCGCTGTATTTTTTATAAAAATTTAATCAAATCAGTTTTAATAGATATAGCATTAAATATGGCCATTATTTATTTTATCCAGAATACTTATCTGGTCACAGATCAAGGATTTTTCTACATTTAGGAAATGTTCAAGCATTACAGTCACTATAAAATTCCTCTGTCTTACATTTGCTGTAAAGTACATCAGTATTGAACCTCTACCAAGAAACAACACTATTCTTACCCACTACGGTCTACGAAAAAGAAACACTTCAATATTTTGGTAAATAAATTCTCTCAGCTATACTTTAAACGGCAAGTAGTGTGTGAACTGCATGCAACCCCCAATTCAATACTCTGATATTATTTCCACCACAGCTATTTCTACAAGAACAGTTCTAAGATTAATATCATATTAGAAGGAAGATAGAACTATGGTAACTTATCAGTTCCATCTTAGCTCATATTTTTATTAGAGAAAGATTTCAGATATTCCAAATTATATTCGTTGTTCATTCATAACTGAAAAAATATATTCCTTGTTGAGCTGTAAAATATACAATTTTAATGGAAATAGCTTTCCATTCGTACATTACTTTATATAGAAGCCTATTTTTTATTAACCCTTATTATCAAACCCTCTATTTTTTGCCTCTTCTTAGTAACGCGGTATTTTGAAGCCTTTTAAATTTTCATGTTTTTAGCACAAAACAGGATTTTATAAAATGCAATTACTGTTTTTCCAACAAACTTATTTCATTTATTTATTAAATAAATCCCCCACACCCCACCGATGTTAGCAGTAAACTCAAAAGTAAATGAAATTGAATTTTGGGGAAATATAAACACAGAAATATTTTAAATTCATATTAAAAATATTATATAATATCATAATGAAGCATAATTATTTATTTTACTTGATAGAAAACAAAATGTAATAAATTAAAAATCTGACTTTATGATTGTATTCCACATCTGCTCCTCTAGGAATAGAATGATTTACGGATTGAAAATAACGCCAATTATTTGTCAGGATTCAAGCATGTCATAATAACTCTCGAAGTTTTGAAAATTAAATTAGTTTCTAAAATAGTAAATTTTGTTTTAATTTTAAAGAAATTTCTGCTATGATGACAACTGAATTACTGTTTCGTTGCGGATAAAAGGTGAAGGAAAAAAGGAGTAATAAGACAGATTATTGTATTACGCCATTTTCTCATTACAATTGAGAAAAAAAAATTTGAATTTGTAAAGATACTGAAAAAAAATTCTAATTAAAGTACTTTTCATGAAAATTCGAATCATGAAAGACATATTTTCACATAATCAAACTTTTTGAATTAGTTTGTTCTAGAGAACATAAGATGTGCTATCTACAAACAGACTTCTAGAAATTATTACATATAGAATAAGTTTTTTTTTTTTTTTTTTTTTTTTTTTTGTACATTTAACCAAATAGTTTAAGCGCCTTGCAATCAACTGAAAAATTATTTCCCAAATTATAAGGCCTCTCTTCACAAAAATTTAATTTTAAGAAATGAAATTATTTTCACCTAATTATTTATGACAAATGGCGGTTAAAACTATTTAACAAGCGCGTTATAGTGGAATGGTTTAGTGGGTAAAAGTCACATTATCATTTATTTTCTATTCATAAAATTCAAATATTTTGGAATAAGTTGGTCAAAATGACGTCATTTGCATTTCGAAAGATGCGAAGTTAGAGACCTGTCATTGGAAAATGAAATGCTTGAGACAAATGACGTCATTGGAAACGTGCATTTCTATTAGGAAAACATTTAATCTTCATTGTAAATATGATTTCTAATTTGAAATTTATTGTGTAACAAAACTGATATTATAAATCTTTTCTGAATGTAAAGTTAAACTCCCCCCCCCCAAACAATCGAAAGTCCTTGTGCAATTGTAACGAAACGCATTTGCAGCGCATTACTACATGTACATTTAGAAAAATTCAATTTAAAAATCATTTATTTTGTATACTTTTGTTAAAATGTGTCATAATATTTAATTTATAATGCACATTATAGAAACTGAATAAGTTCGATCTAACTTTTGTTAATCAGATTGAAGTACAGTAGAACTCCAATTATCCGAACTCCGACTATCCGAATCGCTGATTATCCGAATCGCTTTCAGAATTTCAGAAAAAAATTAAGACGGAAACGTACTGCGATTTGCAAAATAATGATTCTGTCTACGCGCAAAGATATAGAAGATATAGGAGAGTGGATGGTGTGTGATTCGTCAGACCCTTGGTTTCAAATTCTAAATGATGATGAACATATTGAAAGTGTAGAGGAAGAAGATGACCTTAATGTCGAATTTGAAGCAGACACGAGACCATCAGCTAGTGAAGTATTTGCCGGCCTCGAAACTGCGTTGAAGTGGATGGAGCGTCAGCCCGAGTGTGACCACATGGAACTTCTCACTGTTAAGCAGATGCGCGACTTGGCTGCCCGAAAACGGGTGAAGACTGTCAAACAGCTTACTTTGACCGAGATGTTCAGCAAGCAATGACTTTCATTTACAGTACGGTAAGGACATACTGTACTGGTGTACAGCACTTGTAAGTACGCTTAACATGTAAAAGTGTTGCCTTTTCATTTAATTAATTAAAAGCTCTTTAGTTTAATTTCTTTAGTTTAATTCTAAATAGTTTTTTTCCCCATTTTCAACATTCATACAGTAATTAATTAAAATAGATCCTTTTTTTGAAAAAAAAAAATCCAATTATCCGAATTTTTGATTATCCGAATGGGGTCCGGTCCCAATTGATTCGGATAATTGGAGTTCTACTGTAATTCAATTTTGTGGTAATAAAATTATCCTGGCTGCATTTTAAACGATATGTACTGCTTTTAAATCCCTAGCATCCGAGATAATAACGTCTGTGATATTGAATTTACGAAAGATATTTATGCAAAAATGGCTATTTGATTAAGTTGCTCTAGGCGAAAGAGTAAAATTGTGGTTCATTATATGATCTATCATATTTGTCAATTACTGCCAATAAAAACGTGTTAAACGACCTTTAACTGTAAGAGAATTTTTGTAAAGCAATGCTGTAAATTTTCAATTTTATAATTTATTCTTAATATGAGTTTTGAATTCGTGATAACATTTAAACTATTTTATGAATCGTGTAATAACCAATATATTTTTATTCTGAGCTCAGATTTAAAAAAAAATAATTAAAAGCAAATACTAAAACTACATGAAAATAAAGATATATTTTACTAAATGCTCAATTTTATTTGACATTATAATAATGCATTGATATTATGCAAATTTATTATTATATTTTCTTATTCATATTTTCTTCATTACCTAAAAGATTTTCTTTGATTTAACATGAAATATTTCATTAATAACTTTTTATCAATTAATTTACCTTTTTAATATTGTAATAGCACGACATCCAGAAATACATATATTCTTTAATAAAACCAGCAAATAACATTGTGCTTTCATTATTTAAATCATGAAAACGTCTTCAAAAATGTATTAAACTTACTTTTTTGTAATTGAATATTTCTTTCTATCAGTCTGATAATTCTTTGAAGAATCTTCTAAATGATTTCTTTTCCTCAAATGGATTTCATTGGGTGAATGGAAGAAAATGTAATTGATAAAATTTTAATAATACGCAAGAATTCACAGATTTTAATATTTAAACAAGAAGATCTGAGATTACTGTGCATGATTCATGGCTTATTTAGTTCTGATAAAACATCCTGCTAGTTATAGGAAAGTATTTTTAGAATTTTCGAAGACTTAAGACAGATATTTTTTTTAGGTTTATTTATAACTATAATGAATAGCAGCTAGAAATAAATTTAAACAAGATTTAATTCTTCTATGATAATGTAAATGTATGAAAAAAAATAATTCCATTTTAATTTAATGTAAAATTATGTTTTGCATGGATTACCTACAAATATATCTTTAATATTAACATGAAATATTTCGTAAATAGCTTGTTATCAAACATTTTAACTTTTAATTTTTTAATAGCATGACATTCAGAAACACATAGTAATTTTTAATAAAACAAGCAAATAACATTCTGATTTTATTATTTAAACCATGAAAAGTCTTCAAAAATGTATTAAATTAAATTTTTCCGTAACTGAATATTTATCTCTATGAGCCTGATATCCATTTAAAAAAAAATTCTAAATGATTTCTTTTCCTGAACTGAATTCCATTAGGTGAACGGAAGAAAATATAATTGATAAAATTTAAATAATACGCAAGAATTCACAGATTCTAATCTTTGACCAAGAAGATGTGAGATTATGCTGTGCATGATTCATAGCTTATTTAGTTCTGATAAAACATCCTCCTTGTAATAGAAAAGTATTTTTAGAATTTTCGAAGGTTTAAGGTAGATTTTCTTTTTTCTTTTTATTGATAACTAAAATCAAAAGCACCTCGAAATGAATTCGGACAATTCTCCTATTATAAAATAAAAGTGTTAAAACAAATTAATTTCATTTTAATGTTATACAAAATAATGCGTATTTTGCGTGCTTTTTTTTTTTTTACTAATTCTTCGTTGCCAAAAGTAGAGGGTGCGAAAAACACGCGGGGTACACTGTAAAAAAAATGCAGTAAAATTACGGGCAGAGGCCGGCAGCAGAGATTCCAGTCATACCCCGTAAAAAAGAAAACAAGAACGAAAAATCATGCGTCAAGCATAGATTATGTAACACTTTCCAACGCTTCCAAAATAATTTTCTAAATCATTACCGTTTAATAAGCTGAAAGATAACATCTAAGTAAACAGTTTGGAAAACACATAACATATTTAAATACGTAATTTCAGGAATTCCCAACATATATTTCCAACATATACAATATAAGGAAAAATATCCGAATACTTTTATTCAGCCCAGTATATGATCAATAGATTTGTATATATACTACATAGGATGCTAAATTTTAGTTTAGTTAGGAAACACGTAGGACAGTTTAAAATTCTCCTTCTGGAGTTTCTGTCAATAAACGGAAATGTGTTTGCGAACTTTTGTGCTGCCCTGTATATGATCTACAGAATTTATAGACACCATGTACTCGACAAAAAGTGAGTTAAATTTAAAGTCGCGTTCAGCAACTTAAAACGCACTTCCAGGAATTATTGTTAACAGACAGTAGAGAATTCTTTTGTGTGTCCCTGTAAATGAACGATGACTGCTATACACACAATATTCTGTAGTAAGCCTCTTGTAATGCTCTTTAGTGATATATATAAATTTCAATGCGTTTAAAATAGTGAAACATTATTTAATTAAACCGCAGACGATTTTTCTCCATAGACGTAATGTAACGGAATTCTTTTGACTGTCCCTGTAAAGTAACTATAAGTGCTATGCACACTCTATTCTATGTTAAGCTTCTTGTAATGCACCTTAGTGATATATATCAATTACAATGTGTTTGAAATTGTGTAACATCATTAAAATAAACCGCTAATGATTTTTCTCCATAGACCGTAATGTAACGAAACTCTTTTGAGTGTCCCTGTAAAAAAAACTATAAGTGCTACACACTTCAGTTCAAATAGGCAACATGCTATAGATAACGATAATAACATATAAAAATTACAGGGCAATCCGAGCATATTTACGGGAGTTAGAGCACGGACAGATGGCAGACGGCCATACGGCAGACAAACCGAAGTCATAAACACTTTTCAACTAGGTTGGAAAGTGTTAAAAACAATCCATGCCCATCATTTTGTTCAGTCCGTAATTTTACGGGTAAAGTAATACAGAATTATAATGCACAGGATGTAACGAACTTTAAAACACAATAACACTTTACTTACTGCTCCGTAGCACGTAGCACGTTAGATAATCATCACAGAATCACTTTTTTGGCGGGTTAAAATTTTCGAAACACGAGTAAAATGAAGGGTTACACCCTAGCGGAGGACAATGTATGGGATCGTACAGTATTTTTGCTAACATATGGGCTAGAGCTGTAAGAATATGTGGATTGATCTTAATTTTCTACGTATCTAAGGGATAAGGCCGCTTATTTAGTGGATCAGACCGTTTTTCATCAAAAAAGGCTGTTTCCCGTGAAAATTGAAACGCAAACGCTCATAAATTTACAGTTTTTTTCTGAGAGTGTAAATTGTTAAAGTATTTACTGATATTAAATTAATTTGCAGAAAAAACCTAGAGTAACAAAAGAAATGTCTGTATTTAAGGTTATTATAACAAATAAAAAATATTTAATATTACAAAATAAACTACAGTTCCAGAAATTGTTTAAATGACATTTTCATACAGCATGAACATAGTCCTTTTTCAGTTTTCAGGAATATCCTAGGATAATAATAATGACTAAGCGACAGAAAGTTAGCGACAGAAAGAATTAGTAGAATTTAAAAACTCTACTGTTATATTTTTTCGCAAAGAGGACCGCTCTAAATTTAAAGTCTGCGGTTAATTCTTTTTGGGCCGTTATAACTTCACAGAACAAACGATATAATCAAATGTCTTAACATACACTGGTTTACTTTTGACAGTAAATATTAATATATTTCACATAAGTTTATGCAGCTTCATAAATCATAAGGTCATCTGCATTTTTGGACTATGTGAAAATAGAAATTCGCAGGATGGAAACAGAAAAAAAGGAATATCCTTTAGAACGGATACATAGAACTAAACTTGAAATTGACTTTATATCTGATTATGAAATGAAAATTTGTAGGATATATGCGATTAGAGTAATTCGTTTCATTAATTCAGACTTTACCATAAATGCTTCATTTGGAATAAAATGCTTCAATTTGAAATCTATGAGAACTAACTCGGAATTGACTTTAAATCTGATTATGAAATGAAAATTTCTATTTGAAATCCCGTTTCATTAATTCAGACTTTCTCATAGGTTAATTCCGGGTGAGATGTCGCAGATATATATATATATATTATTTATGTATAAAGTCCCATGGTGCACATAATCGAAAATAAATAATGCTCTGCTATTTAATGTTAAATATACAACATGTGTACTGCGACAAAAAAAATATTAATATTTTTAAAAATGTTTTTTTTCTAAAACATTACACTTCGGCGCGTCACCGGTTCATTCAAGGTGAGAAGCCGCACTTGTGCGGGAGTTATGCCGCGCTTGTCATAAGAACAGAATGAAATTATAAATAAAAAATATTCAAACAAATATTCATATCTGGACTATAATTAACTATGTAAGAACAAAAGAAACTAAATAAGTACAATGAAACGTACTAGTAGGTTCAAATCAATATTAGTCTTCCTACTTTGTTCACTACTTAAATTATCTAATTTTATTTTAAAGAATGAATTTTAATTGTTATTTCAGCAATAACGTAAAATCAGTGTACTAGAGAGGGAAAAGAAAAAAGTAAAATAGTGATTACATTTTCTAAATTTGTTAATAGACCTGTTTCTTCGACAGTATAATCTACATAAAAATTGTCGAAAATAGTACAGCCTTCATGTAACCACATTTGACACATGATGCAACGGAGCCAATCACACTTCTTTTTAGTTTTAGAATATAGTTGTCTGCACATTCCTTTGCAAAGAACGTCTTTGTCATAAGGTAAAGCCAGGAGAGATGACGCAGTCGGAGAGATTGCGCACATAGTGGTTTGGGGGGAAGGAGTAGAGTGAGCGTGCAGCGACTCCAGGTAGTTGTACAACAACAGTAGTGGAGTGTCTACTTAAAAGTGCATGTTGATTGCTTTCAGCGTTTAAGATAAAGTATTGCTATTTTGTTTTGTTTTCCCAAAGTAAGTGCTTGAATTTTCATAGCTCTTCATCAGAATTTCTATACAATGTCAATAGTACAAAATATTTTAAACTTAAACGATTTCTCATAAGCTACTAATCTAGACTAACAATGTGAACATCAACGGTTCGTTTTAGAAGAGGTCATGTTTAAATAAAAGGCCGCGCAATCTCTCCTACCGAAATTGGAGAGTTTGCGCATTTGCTACTTAGGAGAGATGGCGCAGTGTTCCCATTCGTTTCCATGGTAGGAGAGATTACGCAGCTTATTGGTAAATTTGCATAAAAAAATGAAAAATGAAAATGGACTAATTTTAAGTTAAACATGTTATTAAGTAGCATTATTTTATTTTTTAATCTTATCTGGACTTGCTTTTTCTGATTCTTTAATTTTTTCCCTTTAATTAAAATTTTTCTATCGTTTTTAAAATTATTTCCTTTTTCTGATTCTTTTATCATTAGGTTGAAATATTCACTTCTAATACAATAATATTTGTTCACAAAAACCTTACAGCAATATCATTTAAGTATAATTATTACTGTTAACAATTTAATTGTAGTTATTATAAGTAACAATCTCTCCTACCCATCTGCGCAATCACACCAACCCTATAAGGAGAGATTGCGCAAAATAACTTTCTTGGTTTTATTACAATTGTTCTATTAAATTGCAACATAAACAACAAAATAGCAATGGAAATGCATAAAAAACAAATGAAGTAAAAGTTATTCATGAATAGTTTAGCAAAAAATTAAAATTTAGATTTTTTATTCCTATTTTTTTTAATTGTGCGCAGACTATCCTAGCTTTATCTTATGTGTGATCCAACTTTTCATTATTATCATCTTGATTTGCACCTTTTTCGCCTTCTAAGTTTTAATTTTTCCTTTTTCTCTGTAGGTGTAGTAAACTTCATACTGTTTGAACATTCATCAGTGTCTGATAACTGAATTTTATTAATCGCGGCATTTCGTACAAAAAAATCTGCGGCATATATACTCGATCACAACGCGGCATGTATTCCATTTTGTACAGTACATACGTTGCACATCACAGTTGCCTGCCCTCGTTAAGGAAAATGGTGTACCCATACACACAGTACACTTAGTTATGTCTTCGAAATCATGCATGCATTTAGTGATTAGCGTATAAATTGTATTTAAGCATAACATGTTTAAAAGTTTGGGTAGTAAAATCAAGCGCTTACCTCAAAATAATGATTGTACAGGTTAAAAGTAAACATCGAAATGTTATTCACACTTTACACTGGTTAAAGTAATTTCATTGCGCACCTGTTCTGTACGTCTGATTGTCATCTATGGATAATTATAAGAAATACAAGGGGTGCGGAATCTATCCTTGATGCGGCGAATCTCCCGGAGTTACTCTAAATGTTTCGTTTGAAATCCCCCCAGCTTTAGTTTGTCTTTAACTGTTTCCTTTTTTTAATTTTAAATAGATTTTCTTTGAAAAATATTAGGTGCAAAAATTATGCGAATCTTTTTTTTTTTTTTAATCAACATTTTGTTTCAAAAGTACAAGGTGCATAAAGTACGCCTGGACGCAAATTATGAGAATAAATTATTAAATTATTAAAAGTAAATAAAATAACGGTTATTATAATTATTATGAAACTTTGCTACTTACAGCAAGAGTGATTCTAGGAACTATACTCATGCACAAAAATTCAAAATATTTCACATCCATGTGTTAAAAGTAATCTGAAGAAACAGAAGAAGAACTGTTCCATTTTATTTTTATTAGTTGTTGTTTTACAAAAGTTATCTTCTTTTGAAATGAACAGCAAAACACTTATAACTATTTGTTTCACGTCCTAGCCATTTGAAACCAACAACTTCACTACTTTTCATTCGGCAGTCATCCAAGTTCTATTCTTTATAAAATAAATAATATAATTACTTTTTTACAGGTTAACCTCAGAAAATCTGTGCTATGAATGATCTCCTTATAAAATAGAGTAATAGAAATCCCTAGGTCTATTGATAATATATTTCTTTTCTAAAATTGAATAGAAATCCCCAGATATATAGATAAGCAATTTCTTTCATAAAATTCAATTTCTCCTCTTTTGGAATAACTATTGAGTTTTAAAATTAAAAAGACCCTTTAAAATTGACATTTGATAAAGCAAAAGGTATAATATAACATAATTAAAAAAACTATTTATATTATTATTATTATTTATTTATATTAAATGTCTGACTTAAAATACCTCTCTAACTTTAATATTTTGATTCAGACATAACATGTTTAGCTATTTGATATTGAATTTTCATTCAAAAAATTATTATTTTATACTTATTAAGTTATATTTAAGATTATGAGCTTAACTCACATGTTATTCAACTAGCTGTTACCCGTGACTTCGTTCACGCAACATTAAAAGAAGAATAAATGCATTAATTAAGCAAAATATTTCACTCCCGATAATTAAAAACGTAACTTATCAACTAATTCTTTATCATATTTCATAGGAAAAAATACGATATTTCTTTGTTATAGGGACTTTGACATAACTCAATCTTAAAAAAGTGAAAATTTGTACCAAAAAATCTCGAAAATGACAATGCAATCAATTCAAAATGTAGGGCCAAATAAAATCGTGGAAATCGACGAATTGTGTAAAAACAAATGTCAATTTTACCTGATAAGGCATATTACTTTTAACGCCTTTGTGAAACGTTTTAACAGCCGTTCTTCAAAAACAATTAATTGAAAATAATATATGCTTTTTCTAATTCAATTCTACCTCCTTGATTTAATGTATAACTGAAAAAAATGTTGTTTTCTAAATAACAATATGTTGGCAGATGATTTTGTTCTGCAGAAAAAAAATGATTCATGAAGTTTGAATATGTAAAAATCCGTTTTTATTTTATGGATAATTTACTGAAATCAAGATTTTGTTTTCAGAAATTATTCAAATTAAAAATAAATTCTGTTTTCAGTTTTAATGAGAAAATGGCGTACAAAATATATTGATCTGTTTCATTTCTCCTTTTTTTATCCATAAATATGGAGTAATTTACTTAGCCGTTTTTAGAGAAACTTCGTTAAAATTTACAATAATAATAATAATAATAAGAAGAAGAATAACAATAATAATAACAATATCTCAAATCTAATTCAATTTTTTTTTACTTCTGAAAGTTTGTATGACATCGTCGGATGAATGATAACCGATGTTAAGTAAATCGCGTTGCGTTCGATAGTCTAAGAGGAGTAGTTGCGAAATACAAACAGTCGGTCAGATTTTAATGTAATAGATTCGTGTTCATTTTTCTTTTCTTAAAATTATGATGTGATTTTAGCAGAAAGCTGTCATCCGTATATAACTGATAATCATGCTTAATAATCAGTATAGATAAAAAACATTTCAATTTTTCGTTTTAAATATGACGTGAAATTCATCTACTTTCCATACTTACTGATCCTTATATTATTAATGTATACGGAATTGATTCACGCTCCTTTTAAAATGTATTTGAAAATTCACGCCACTTTTCAACCTGAGTAATCTTTTTTTAATGATATAATTCTTAAATTCTTGGTTGTGCTCTGTGCAGTAAAGTGATAATTCACATCCTTTGCATTTATATAATCCTTGTTAGTTTTCTTTTCCTGGCAATCATGACGTAAATTGTAGCAGATAACTCACATCTGTATGTAACTGATAGTCAAGCTTATTATTAATCAGTATCAATAAAAAATATTTCAGTTTTTCATCTGAAATATTACGTCCATTATCTATCTACTTTCATTATATACTGATAGTCATGCTCCTTGTAATATTAGGGATATTTGAAAAGACATGGTTTTATTTATGACATCACATTTGTCCAAGCCAAGGATAATTCATAGACTTTTCATAGTTCCAAGTTCCAAGCGAAATATTTTCCTAATAATATAATTATTATTCATTTTCTATCTAATTATATCACAGTCTTTGACAGGAAATGTCTTCTCAACGTAACTGATATTCATACTTCCTGTATAACAACAGATACTCCATATTTGCTTTCAAATATCATGGCAATTCATCATCTTTTGAATTATTTTTAATTTTCCTTTTTTACGCGGAAATCGTTCAATTAAAAATAATTGTTGAGAAAAAATTATTATTCCAGGTTTTGTATTTATTGGCAACGTTAACGTTTAACAACGTAAAATGATTAATTAATTTTTAAAGGAAAAATATTCATTGATTCTTTATGAAGATAACGAAATTTTTAATTATTAAGAAAAACTTTTGAAAAAAAAAATAAAATCTAGCCTATATTCATTTCTGGGTTATAATCCATCTATATGCAAAGATACAGGACCATTAAATGCTTCGTTTTGACGAATACTTCAGCCAAACATTTACAAACACAATCAGATTTATAATATTATTAGGATACAAGAAAGCAACCGTAGGAAAAAATTAAATTAGGAACAATAAGTACCATATGGTTTAAGCTCTACAAGCCCTGCTTGGCAGGTTTATTAAAAAAAATTACAACTGGGACTATTAGGCTTTTACATAATTACAGATATAACAATTGAAAAAATCACTGTTAGGGTCATATGATTTGAATGTTTACAAGTTACCAATGCTTAATTAAAATATATAACAAAGTTTTACAGACGTAATGACCTGTATTATGAATCTTACACTACAATTTGTGCTTATTTTGAAGTAATTGTTTTTTGGTTGGATACTTATTACATTCACATAACTTTAAACAACCGTACAGGCATCGAACTAGAAGATGGCAGGAAAAGCTCCAAATTGCAGAAGGCAGAATTTGTCCACAATTCTGATTCTGCCCGCAAAGTGTGCCGGACACTTTATTTCTCTTCCACCTTAACCACTCAGCGAGAAGACTTTCAAATACCACAAATTGTACCTTAACATGAGTGGCAAAATTTCAACTTCTGCCATGCAATGCGCACGACATTCTAAACGTTCGACAACTTCTTGCACTTAAACTAGTTAGTTACAGATTGATGTTTGTATCTAGTAAGAAAATTGACTAAACCAGCAGTAGTCGCGTTTAGTACTTTTTGCTGCCCATATCAATTATCTTCCCCTAACCCTCATCCCCTTACAAATACAACGGGAAAATTCAATGTAGCTGACTTTAAATGTTTCTTCACCACTATCGTCAAGTGGCAAGACGTCTGTGATTTTTTCCAGGTATGTATTTACAAGAAAATTTGAAATTCGTGGAAAAATCTGCGAAACGATCACTAGTGTCAATTTATTTTTACTTTTTTTCAATATTCCAAAACTCATGAGAATATCGTATAGTTTATTCTAACTGCATATTTGTAACTTCGTTGAAATGTAATATTCGAATATTTAACGAAAATTATTTCTTGTTTTCCATTTTATGTATGCCGGAACTGGCAGTATAAAGACCGAACGGCACCAATAGCGTTCAGAAAAAAAGACGCGACTACTCTCGTGTTAAATGAAGAATTTAACATTATAATTTCTTTCATTTAAGAAGTCAGTTGAACGATTCAGTTTCATAAGTACCCTAACATCGGGTTAATTGAACCCCAAAATAGACAATTTTCGTATATTTTGAAGTGCACTTAATTATAAATGAAAAAAAGAAAAGATTTTTAATTATAACTACTTAAGGGGTCTTGTACCTTTTGAAACCGCCGAAAATCAAAAAAACCTTCAAACTTTGAGTTAGTGTAACTTCTAAACTTTTTTGTGTATAAGCATGAAATTTTGACTATTGATTAAGCAGATTGTGCTTTTTGATATAATACTATTAGAAACTGACTAATATTTTACTGAATTTGTGCATTGTTGAAATTAAAATAGCTCTTTTTTTTACTCCGTAAGTCATTGCGCGCATGATATCTTGAGAACGTTTGACTGGACAGTTATGAAATTTTATGTAGACAATAAGCGCATATGTGTGTTTAAAATTGTTATAATCGACATTAGTTGCGTTGTAATGCAATAGATGGCGCCACATGCACATGTAAATGTTCCCCGGTCGTGATCGGCGATCCGACCTCAGTCTCATGCTAGCCGCGATGTATGCAGGTTGGATCTTGGATCCTCTAATAAACCTATTAAATCTTTATGCCTCCAGCTTAATTCTTAACATAACTTACTAATAGTAATTTAAGAAACTCTTCAGTGGCGACGAGGATTAATTTTATCGATGTATTTTTTGAAAATATAACGTATTTTCGCGTATTTTTAAGAAAAATCGCGACTTCGGTAGATGACGGCGTGCTAAGCCTAATCGACGTTCGACGACAGCGTGGTGGATTTCTTTGCGTGTTATCATGGCATCTTTTGGCTGTATTGGAGAATTCAACCATGGAAACGAGTGCTGGAGCGAATATGCTGAAAGAATTGAGCAATTCTTCATCGCAAACGCGACCGAAGAGGCTAATAGAAAACGTGCTGTTTTCTTAACAGTGGTTGGACCTGCCACGTACGGACTGCTCCGAAATTTGACATCGCCGGAAGCACCTACCTCCAAGACGTTAACAGAACTTATTCTGATACTAAATAGACATTATGATCCGGTGCCCTCAGAAATCGTGGAGCGATTGAAGTTTAATAGGCGCCGTGCGACGCGCGGGCGAATCGGTGGCCGATTACATCGCCGAACTCCGGAAATTGGCGAAATATTGCAATTTTGGAGTCACTCTGGATATGATGCTACGAGACAGAATAATGTGTGGAATACAGGACGAAGGAATTCAACGGAAATTGCTGTCAGAATCGAACTTAACCCTTGTGCGTGCGTCGGAAATCGCCGTTTCGATGGAAGCAGCAGTAAGGGATGCAGTGGATTTGAAGGTATCTCCGATTTCTGAAGTTCAGAAACTGAAAATTACGGCGCAAAGGCCGCAGAAATACGAAAACGCTAAATCGGCATCCACTGCAGATACAGGAGAACATTGTTTTCGTTGTGGAGACCCAAAACATAAGGCATCAGAATGCAGGCATAAAAACACAATATGCCATACCCTCAAGAAACTTGGGCACCTAGCAAAGGTATTTTTATCTAAAAATAAAGTTAGTGACAAACCAAAAGTAAATCTTTTATCAGAATCAAAGGAAAAGTTGGAACATAATCAGTATACTATGTATCACTTATCTGATGTTAAGGAAAATTACCCTCCACTTAAAATCAAATGTAGAGTGCAGGAACAACCCATATCCTTTGAAATTGACTCTGGTGCTTCATTTTCATTAATGCCTGTAAAAATGTTTGAAAAAATTAGAATGTTTTGCCCTCCTTTAGAGCAAACAGGAATTAAACTCCAGTCCTTTACTAGCCATCCCATTGGCATACTGGGAGTGACAAATGTAGATGTAGTGTTCCAGTCAAGAACAGAACATTTGCCTTTACTGGTGGTTTCTGAAGGAAACACAAATTTAGCTGGTTGGAACTGGATTGTTCCACTAGGCCTCATGAATGCATTTGACTCAAATATGAATCACATTTTGCATAATGTAAGTGCCAGTCAACCCACATTAGATGGTCTTCTAAAAAAATTTAGTGAAGTTTTCTCACCAGAATTGGGGTTGGTTAAAGGAGTCAAAGTTCACCTTACTTGTAAGAAGGACGCGGTTCCAAGATTCTTCTAAACCCGTCCTGTTCCATATGCCTACAAAGATAAAATTGACACAGAAATTGATCGCCTCATTGCAGATGGTATTTTAGAACATGTAAAAACCTCAGATTGGGCAACTCCAATTGTTCCCGTGCTAAAACAAGATGGAAGAATAAGAATCTGCGGTGATTTCAAGTTGACGGTGAATAAAGCAACAGAGCTGGAACAATATCACCTTCCAAAGATTGAGGACTTGTTTGAGGAAATGTCAGGTGGTACAGCATTCACCAAGTTATATCTTCGAGTTGCTTATTGCCAACTAGAACTGGATGAAGAGTCGAGACGCCTGGTGGTGATAAATACTCACAGGAGCCTTCTCCGTTACACTCGACTTGCTTTTGGCATTGTCTCTGCTCCTGCGATTTTCCAAAGAGAAATTGAGAAGATTTTACAAGGCCCAAAAGGAGCTTCTATATACTTAGATGATTTGCTAGTAATGGATAAAGTTAAAGAGGAGCACTTGCAAAATTTAGAGGAAGTATTTAGCTGTCTACAAGCAGCAGGTATAAGATTGCACACTGAGAAATGCGAATTCCTGAAATCATCTGTGGAATACCTTGGGCATCGCATAGACAAACATGGACTGCACCTAGTTGAATCGAAGGTGAGAGCAATTGCAGAGGCACCTGAGCCAACAAATGTTGATGAACTGCGCTTGTTCATTGATTTAATAACATATTATGCCAAGTTTTTACCGAATATGTCTACCTTGTTAGCGCCATTATACAAGTTGTTAGAAAGTAAGCAGCCATAGAAATGGGAATTACCACAGAAAGAAGCTTTTAAAAAAGCTAAAGATGTTTTGCAGAACTCTTCCTTACTTGTGCATTTTGAACAAGACAAAGAAGTCATTCTGGCTTGTGATGCAAGTCCTTATGGTCTGGGTGCGGTGCTTTCACACAAAACACCAGATGGCGAGCGATCCATTGCTTTTGCTTCTCGCTCTCTTACAAAAGCGGAGAAGAATTACAGTCACATCGAAAAAGAGACTTTAGCCTTAGTTTTTGGAGTGACTCGATTCAGGAACTACCTGTTAGGACGCAAATTTACTTTAGTCACTGACCATCGCCCATTAGTAACCCTATTGTCTGAAGATAACACAGTGCCATCAGTTGCATCAGCTCGCATACAACGATGGGCCTTAACTTTATCTGCATATGTATATAAGATTGAGTATCGTAAAGGGAAGTTGCATGGAAATGCTGATGCTTGCAGTAGACTTCCGCTAAAATCTGAGTCTGTAGATCATCCAGTGCCAGTCGAGTCAGTCTTACTCATCAGACAGTTGAACGATAGCCCACTGACAGCACACCTAATTGAAAGGGAGATAGACAAGTGTCCTGCACTGAGTCGTCTGAGGTCACATATTCAGAATGGATGGCCAAAGAAAGTGTTAGAAAATTTGCAAGCCTTTTGGCTCATCCGGAATGAACTATCAGTGGAAGAAAATATCATTCTTAGAGGTTCCCGTGTGTTTATCCCAGGAAAATTTCGTGAATTCGTTTTGGATGAACTTCACAGTGCTAATCAAGGGATTAATGCAATAAGGTCTCTTGCCAGCTTACATGTTTGGTGGCCTGGTATAGATCGGGACTTAGAAACAAAGGTTCGCAGCTGTGTTGACTGCCAAGAAAATGCTACAGATTCCCCTTCTACACGAAGCTCTTGGCTTGCACCTGAGAAACCTTGGGAGAGAATTCATATTGACCATGCAGGTCCTGTGGAAGGTCATTGGCTATTGATTGTAGTCGATGCTAAAACAAAGTGGCTGGAAGTGATACCTGTTCCTAATACAAAAGCAGCTTCAACAGTACTGACTTTGCGTAATCTTTTTGCACGCTTAGGGTTACCACAGAGTTTAGTATGTGACAATGGACCTGCATTTCGTAGTGAGGAATTCGCTAATTTCTTACGTCTAAATGGCATTACGCCTATAAAAACGGCACCCTACCATCCAAACTCAAATGGATTAGCTGAAAGAGTGGTGCGTACTGTGAAAGCTGCAATGCGGAAAAACAAGGAAGGAAGCTTTGCAGAGAGGTTGGCTAGATTCCTGCTGAATTTCCGGAACACACCAGCAGCATCAACAGGCATATTCCCTGCTATGGCTATGTTTGTAAGACCTCTTCGCACACGCTTGGATCTAATTCGAGATTCCGGTAGCCCAGCTCCTGCGAAGGCAGAAACCAGTGCAAGAAAATTTACAGAAGGCACCCCGGTTTGGGTGCGCTCTTTTAGCCGGGGCCCACAATGGGTGGCTGGAACTGTTATTTCCCCAGTGGGAAATGTGATGTGCAAAGTGAAAATCAGTTGGGGAGATTGGTCTCGGCACATTGACCAACTTCGCCACAGACTTGAAGGTGCTAGTGACGTTCCTCTTGTTCCACAGCTGCCCGCTCCAACTGTTCTTCAGCCCGAATGCTCAGAAGACTTAACGCCGGCTGATGTTGTAAGGGGAGAATCACCAACTGTGGAAGTTTCAAACACCCCGGTACCTCCCTTTCTGTCTGCACAGGTAAGTGTTCTAAACAGGGAGAACAGTTCGCAAGCAGACCCTCCTGCACTCTCGCCACAAGTGATTAGGCAGGACCCAGGAACCCCAAAGCTCAGACGTTCAAATCGCCCAAGGAGGAAGCCTGATCGTCTGTGATTATGGACATTTGAACTCTTTTGCATTGCTGATTATGGACATTAGAACTCTTTTGCATTGCTGTTGATTTTGAACTGTTCCCTGTTAAAGAACTTTTAAATATTTGCTCTTAGCTTTCTTTAAGAAGGAAGAGAATGTTATAATCGAGTGTATATGTTATAATTAGTTGCATTGTAATGCACTAGATGGCGCCACATGCACATGTAAATGTTCCCCGATCGGACCTCAGTCTCATGCTAGCCGCGATGTATGCAGGTTGGATCTTGGATCCTCTAATAAACCTATTAAATCTTTATGCATCCAGCGTAATTCTTAACATAACTTACTAATAGTAATTTAAGAAACTCTTCAAAAATGATCTTCTTTTACGTCAAAATTATTTCATTAAACATGTAAAACAAATATTTTTGTAAAAAAATTTAAAATTTTACATTTTTTAGTGAATAAAAATAGTCATAATTAAAAATCTTATCATTGTAAATATTTAAAAGTAGATCATTTTAAACACACATATGCGCTTATTGTCTACATAAAATTTCATAACAATCCAGTCATACGTTCTCAACATATCATGCGCTCAACGACTTACGGAATAAAAAAAAAGAGCTATTTTAATTTCAACAATGCACAAATTCAGTAAAATATTAGTCAGTTTCTAATAGTATTATATTAAAAAGCACAATCTATTTCAGATGATCAGTTATTATGCTTTAATTCATTTGCACGTACAACCCCTGATAATCTACACCAACCGGTAATACCATGATATACAAGCTCTAATATGTAATTTATTCGTGGAAATTTCACATAGCATATATTTGTGCTGATATCAGATAGTATAGTGTTACGTCAAATGCGTTAACGTTCCATGTGGTTGACAGGATGTTAAAGTGACATTTACGGGCTACGTTCAATTATCGTTTGACTATGTTAAGCAGTGTATTCCTGTACAAAATTTAGGAAATCGATACAGTTTGAGAATATTTATGTCGGAAAATGATAATAAAATTTGCTAAAATGATAGTAAATATCAAATAAAGGAAACTTTGACTAATTACTTAAACAATGGTAGATATTAATAAGAATTTTAAACAAAATAATCCATAACTTCTTTCTATATCTCATATATGATTTATACCAACGCTGAAAAAAAGACAGATATTTGTTAATCTAGGAAAATAGTTTATAAACGCGACAAAAATACACAATAACCTTATCCGAAATACTAATGATTGTAAAACGCGTTCTGTATCTTTAAAAAACTCAAAAACCAATATATTTTTGATATTTAAAAAAGCATATATAAAAACAGCTTCTTGAAAATCTTTAACTCGGTCTTTCTCCACCTGGAGTAAAGGTTTTTCGGATGCTATCAGTACTCAATTAAATATTTTCATTTTAACAAATATTTTTTTTTGTAGATAAACATGATAAATTAACAGCATTAGCAGCAGTATTATGTTGTTAATCTTGCATGTGTAAATTCAATTACGCAGCTAAAATGCTTAATGGAGAACTGATATTATCCTAATACAGACATTCCGGATTGAGAAAACTGATTAATATACTATAATAAAAAGAAAAGTGCCCAGTTAAACTGATGGCATTGAGCTCACAGGCTATTCACACAAATTGTATATTATACTCTTATTTAAAAGAATAATGCCCCTGGAAAAAATTGAATCGAAAATAAATTAAGGGGGGATTAGCCCCCGTTACCTCCCTTATACTTAACTAATCAACCCCCAAAACTGATCAGGGAAGCGCCTTATCATAATGAACCTATATACAAAATTTGAAGCAAATCGGATAATTCTGCATGAAAAACCCATTTATCTAAATTAAGGGGGAATTAGGCCCTGTTACCCCCTTTATACTTAACCAATGAACCCCCAAAACTGATCAAAAAGGTGCCTTATCACAATGAACCAATAAACAAAATTTGAAGCAAAACAGATAATTCTGCATGTAAAACCCATTTATCTAAGTTAATTGGGATTACCCCGTTTTCCCCTTTATCCTTAACCAATGAATCCCCAAAACTAATCAGGGAAGCGCTTTATCCCAACGAACCTATAAACAATATTTGAAGCAAAACGGATTTTTTAAAAGAGTTATCGCGTTACGTACGTACGTACGTACGTACATACATACAGAACGGACGGGCACATTAGCTCTCAGGCTTTGATAGCCTGTGAGCTGTAAAACTACTCGAAACGTCAAAATGCCGCCAAAAGAAACTTTGTTTTATAAAGGATTCTTTAAATCTCGAAAATATATTGGTTTCTGTTATTTCTAATGATAAAGAACGTTTTTCAGAATTGTGGAAAAATCGGAAAATGACAATATATGTTTTCATTCTTGGTTTTGCAGTGAACCCTCGTTAGTACGTCACTCTCGGATCGCCTTAAAAATGACTTACTAAGCGGAGCTTATATTAAACGCAAAATGAAACTCTAAATGTTTATATAATAAGTATATCTATAGCTCAATTACATTATAGATTATATAAATTAATATAAAAAGAATTAAAATTTGTACAATGGATTTCAAATTAAGGAAAATAGAGTATATTGCGTAGTATTTAATTGTACAATTCAGTATGTACCCATGTGTTACTAGCTTAGAAAAAAAAACTATTTTTGTATTTTTGTTTGATTGCAATTTTCTCAAATAAAATTTTTTTCTTTAAGGTATAGAGCTATCTGCAGTGTCTTTCAAATACGAAATAAAGCTCTTTAGTTCATCAATGTATTCTAAGGCCTTTTTTCCTTGTAACAATCGGTTTGAGAAGTTTCCCTTCTGCATGGTCGCTGTCGGATTCTTCTTCGCTTCCAAAACATCAGCTACAATTTCTGTTAGGTTTCACTTAGAGAACTTGTTGATATGTCAGATAATCTTCGTAAGGAAAAATGCTGTCATGTGGAATGTGGTTAAACTTGCAGTCATACACAACAAAACTTGGTCTTTTTGGAGATAACCTTGACAAAGAAATAAGGCTGAGTATGCCTGTCGCTATCTTAAAAGTGACGTGTTAAGCGGAGTTGTAGAAGAAATAGCGATTCTATAAGCGGAGTGCAGTATGTGAAAAGCATATGAGTACGGTCGAGACTTCAGAAACATGACATAATATTTGGAGTAACGTTATATCCAGGTGACTTACTAACTACTTTTCACTGTAAGGTAAAGCCAGGAGAGATGACGCGGTCGGAGAGATTGCGCACATAGAGATTCGGAGGGAAGGAGTAGAGTGAGCGCGCAGCGACTGCAGGTAGTTGTAGAACAGTAGTAGTGAAGTGTCTACTTGAAAGTGCACGTTGCTGGTTTTGAGCGTCTAAGAAAAACATTGCTATTTTGTTTTGTTTTCCCAAAGTCAGTGCTTGAATTTTCATAGCTATTCGTCAGAATTTCTATACAATGTCAGTAGTACAAAATATTTTAAACTTAAACGATTTCTCATAAGCTACTAATCCAGACTAACAGTGTGAACACCTACGGTTCGTTTTAGTAACGGCCATGTTTAAATAAAAGGCCTCGCAATCTCTCCTACCGAAATTGGAGAGTTTGCTCATCTGCTACTTAGGAGAGATGGCGCATTGTTCCCTATAGTTTCCATGGTAGGAGAGATTACGCAGCCTATTGGTAAATTTGCATAAAAAATGAAAACTGAAAATGGACTAATTTTAAGTTAAACGTGTGATCAAGTAACTTAATGTTATTTTGTAAACTTATCTGGACTTGCTTTTTCGGTTTCTTTAATGTTTTGCCCTTTAATTAAAAATTTTTAATCGTTTTTAAAATTATTTCCTTTTTCTGATTCCTTAATCATTAGGTTGAAATATTTACTCCTTATACAATAATATTTGTTCACAAAAACCTTACAACAATTTCATTTAAGTGTAATTTTTATTGTTAACAATTTAATTGTAGTTATTATTAGTATCAATCTCTCCTACCCATGTGAGCAATCACACCAACCCTCTAAGGACAGATTGCGCAAAATAACTTTCTTAGTTTTATTATAACTGTTCTATTAAATTGCAACATAACAACAAAATAGCATTGGAAATGCATAAAAACAAATAAAGTAAAAATTATTAATTGATAGTTTAGCAAAAAATTAATATTTGGATTTTTTATTGTTATTCTTTTAAATTTTGCGCAGACTCTCCTATCTTTACCTTATTAGATTTTCATATATTAAAAACATTTGTCCTTTTTACAGTGTGTGAAGTGTAATGACATTATGTCAAGTGCTGTGGAAGTACATATTAATTCGGTAGGCAACCCTAAAGATAATGTAAGCTATATTTGGAAATATGGAATGTTAGACACATTTTTGCTTGGGCATGAATGGGGTTTCTTTACAACACTTATCGTAATGATCTCACATTAGACACAAATGGTGGTAAATCTTCTGAAAAATTTGTTTATTTATCAACGTTAATTTTAAAGGTATGAATGATTAACATCTTTACAATTGCTTGTTTCCGTATTTTTTACAGTAAGCGCTCCCTGTGAGCCTTACTCTTTTATGTAACAGTAAATAGCAAAAATATTTTCTATCTTACTTTTTATAATTCACATCATACAGTAAGGATAATGCTACTGTTTCTAATTGAAGTACTTGGAGTTACTTACTATATAAATAGGAATACCGATTTAATTTCAGAAATAATTTAACGCATAATGTGCAAAAAAAACACCCATAGCTAGAGTTACAGATAATTAAAAAACGTGAATTTACGCCATCGATTTCGAATGTGTTAACCGGGTATGGAATCTGCATGAACTAAAAAAAGTTTTGGAACATTATGTTCCTTTGATGTTTATCTACGTATGCTTTATGTATCCTTTAACTTTTAACAGATATTTTAATTCCACCGTGAATATTGCTACATATAACAATAATATACACTATCTTAATAGATATACTGTAACATGTGGCATGTCTATACATTTACACTGCATAAATTTATACAATAGGTACACATGCTGACATCAGATAGCATTGTGTAACGTCAAATGCTGTTAAGTATCCCTTGTGGTTTGAACAGATATAAAGCGAAATATTTGCAGAATAAATTCAACTATATTTTAAGTAGAATCAATTTAACACGTATGTCCTGTAATTTATGTAGGATTTAAGCTGGCGTCTAGGGGATGAGAGTAATAGTCCACACGTTTTTCCAATTGATTAAAACGTTATACTTTTAATTCTTGATTATCATATAAAATATTTACAACATTAATTTAAAAACATATATACACTTAGAATTGATCCGACCGTCTGTCGGGCTTAATCATTTGTTAAATGCGCGGTTCCACCGACCGGCATAGAATTAACAAGAGACCACCGTCGATCCGTCTGATCGAGGCGAAGGCTGTAGCACATCTACTCTGTTCTCACGATAAAATTGCACATCATCAAAATTTATATTGCTCGCGAGGCATCATTCAACTTCACAAGCCCCAATAAAGTATGTGCTTGTGTTTGCAGTCTAAAGTTCAGATGAGAACTCCTGCGACCACATTTATGAAGACAATGCAGTTTTAGGAAATTTATTTAACAATTTTTGTATTCTAATAAATTTCAATTACCTTCCACTTTGTGTGTGTTGAAATATTAAAATGTTTGATTAATTTAAATGTAAATTTATTCTAACGAAACATTTCATGAAAGAATCCGCAGACACTTTCAGCTTTGTCCTGGCACTGACCGGCCGGAGCCTGCCGAGAAAAACTAAATCTAGTCCCAGTCTAATGAGGTCCGTTATTTTTCCTTTTTCGCTAGCTACGCGAAATCGAAAAAATAATTTGTTAAAAATGTCTTCGCATAAAGTGAAAATAAAACTAATCTAAAAATGTTTATTGCTATAATGTTACATGCCGAAATCACTTGCGAAGGATCTCCGTCGTCATAACAACAGGCTTTATGGCAAGAAATGTTTACTGTAGCAATCCAACGCGTAAAGGTTTCATCGTGGGACTTCATTCCGAATTTCAGAATACATTCAACTGCAATTAAAAAAAAAAAAGTGATGAGTTGAATAAACTATTGGTGGTACAATAGCCGCAACCATAAGATGCTGAAACCTCGTACCAACTTTCGGAGCTCTGTTTCATCAATCGTTCCAATTGTTGTAACGAGGTTTCACCATCGTATAGTTGCAGCTATTGCAGAACCAATAATTAGCTCAACCCACTACAAAATGTTTAACATTCTATACTTGTATTGCATGTATGTATGAATTATTTTAAGTGCATTAAAAACAGATTTTCTACTTAAAGTATATTTAAAATGAGTTGCTATAAACATATAATGTTGAATTTTTAAAATCATATTTATTACAAAATTACAAAATGATCCCAAGGTAACCTTTATAAGCATTGAAAAATATTATTAGAAGCTTCAAAAAGTTTTTGTGATAATGTAAGATGGGAACAATTTAACACAACGTAAAAGTAAAGAAACATTTTTGGCCATGTGTTTGTTTAGATCCATAAATATAAAATTTTGCAGAAAAGAATGTTTTCTGCGAATGTAGTGGCCCTACCGTATATTGTTGTATTTCACAATCATTATTATTAACCATTGGGAAAATGGGTGTTGTTTTCGGTCGAGAATGGACCTCTTGACGTTGTCATTTTATTGACGTCGTCATATCATTGACGTTGTCACTTTATTGACGTCATCACTTTATTTTTTTTAAGCGTTTTTAAGCGTTTTTAACGAAATTCTGTAAATTTCGAAGAATTTTTAACGAAATTCTGTAACTTTAGAATTTTTTTTCTTTGAATAGGTAATAGAAATGCATAAAATCGTTACAAAAGTCTTAAAGTTACAAAAAGGATAGATGCAAATTATCAGACATGGAAAATAAAGTAGATATTTGGTACTTTCGTTTTATAGCGGGCCCATGCAAATTATCAGATATGAAAAATAAAGTAGAAATTTGGCACTTTCGTGTTCTAGCGGCCCCGCAAGGATGAAATATTTTTATTTCTGTTTCCATTAATACATTGTAAATTTGGTACTTTTGTGTTATAGCAGCCCCCAAGGATGAATCGCCAAGCGACCTAGATTTATCGCCAAATTATAAAGTATGTATGAAATTATAATAATATATGATATATATATAACATTTCTTGACGTACACTGTAAAAAAAATGGGCAAATCTACTAAAAAAATTTTAGTTTTTCTTACTGATCTGTGCACTTACTAAATTTTTGTTTATTCTTACTCAGTTACAGGAAAATCTGTAAGAATTACTACAAAACAGCTAGCAACATTACTAGAAAACAGCTAGCAACAATTCCGGTTTATAGTTCCGGTTACTAAAAAAATCTGTGGAATACAAATATACTAAAAAAAAATTAGTAACCTCAGGATTTTTTTTACAGTGTATGTGGCCAAGTTATAGTCATATATGATGCATATACGGTATGATGTATATATATATGACATGTGTATATGATGTATATAAGACGTAAATAATATGTGTATAATGACGTATATGGCATATAAAGGTGTGTTTGGAATATATATAGGCGTATATAGGATGCATATATAAGCTTTGCGATGATTGTGGCAAAATCATAACTGCAACCTTGGCATAGTCATAAATGTGGGGGCCGTTATAACACGAAAGTTCGGTACTTTTTCTTTCTTTTTTTTAAGCTTTCGGAACATTTTCCCAATGGTTATTGTAATTTGTTAAATTATATATTTTTACTTTCTTCTGTCTATAATAGAAGAAAGTATTGTAATCGAAATTTTTTTCGACTTCCGGTTTTCGACGAATTTACACGTTTTAGGGGTCAGAGATTCCGAAAAACATGTTTTTACAAAATGTCTGTCTGTCCGTCTGTCCGTCCGTCCGTCTGTCCGTCTGTCCGTCCGTCCGTCTGTCCGTCTGTCCGTCTGTGTGGCTTTTAATTGTACCATCTAAAAGTGTATGAAGTTATGCTTCAAATTGAACCTAATTTTTTTCTATGTTTTTGGCTATGGCAAGCAGATTCTATCAGAATTTGGGGATATTTCGACGAAAGGGGGCGCTGTGATCGATATTTTCGTTCCATTTTCACTATTGTACCATCTAAAAGTGTATGAAGTTATGCTTCAAATTGAACCTAATTTTTTTTCTATGTTTTTGGCTATGGCAAGCAGATTCTATCAGAATTTGGGGATATTTCGACGAAAGGGGGCGCTGTGATCGATATTTTTGTTCCATTTTCACTATTGTATCATCAAAAAATGTATGAAGTTATGCTTCAAATTGAACAACATTTTTTTTCTATGTTTTTGGCTATGGAAAGCAGGTTCTATTAGAATTTGGGGATATTTCGACGAAAGGGGGCGTTGCGATAGCCATTTAAAGATTTCAAATTCAAAAAAGATGTGCAAATTCAAAAAAATTAGAAATCCTAAAACTTATTTTTCGTTAAATGTTCGGCAAAGATCTGGAGAATCCGGAACAATTTTTGCTTTGCCTCTATGTTAAAAAATGGCTGAGATATAGCAGTTTGAAATTTTAGGGTGGCTAACATTTTCAAAGAAGACAGCAGAATTCATCCATAAACGGGTTTAATTTATGAGCTTTAGTTAACATGGTTTCGGCAAATTTTCTTTCATTGTTGTAACCATTAATCCTATTATTTGCTTACCACTATATATTTATATTCGCCAACGTCAAATTCTCGCCAAACTTGGCGACGGTTGGCGGAATATCGCCAAATTTGGCGACCAAAATAAGTTGCCATAAATGAAGCCAACTTGGCTGTAGAGGACTAATTTGGCGATATTCTCATTCAAATTCAATGTTGACGAGAACTGGGATTGAATCTTCTTTATTTAGGTTCCACGCGTTTTACCTTCGTGTTTTCCATTAAATTAATTAGCTAAAATCATAAAACCAAGGAATAGGAAGGCTTTGTGTTCCTGTCGGTTCAGGCCAGAAGGACTTTTCGTAGTTTAGTATACATCGGTTGTTCGCATCCTTGTAACCCGACCATTCGCACGCAGCTGACGTACAACAGAATGGTGAAAAATATTGATTTTATTGGCGATGTGATAGCGAATTTTGAAGTATTAACATGACTGAGATAGAAGAAAGTTTTGGGATTGGCACATCCGACTAGTTTATACTTTATACACAGAATACAAATAACATATGTACAGTTTGCTGGGAAGTCGTTTTTGCATACATCCTCATATAACATAACCAAGCGGAATAGGATTAATTAAGAAAAATAGATCTCTTAAGCTTTTAATTAAAAAAGACAATGCGGTTTCAGACAATTTATTTGATTAATTTGATATGCTAAAAAATTTCATTTAGGTGCAACTATGTGTATGTTAAAATATTTATTTGATTAATTTAAGGTGAAATTTTTTCTAGCGATACATTTTACGAAAGAAAATAATCTTTTCTGTCTGGAAATGTTTATTAATCTAAGCTAAAAAAATTAACTAAAAATCAAAACATAATTTGAATTCATATTCTGGGAGATTAAAGATAAATTTTAGTTAGTAACTCAAATGGTCCGTTTTTCAATACCAGTATTTCCTGAGATAAGTTTTCGGTGTAGTTTTCTATAACCTTTTAATAGAACAAACTTTTAAAAAGATTTTTTAAATTTTGCAAGAAAACCTAAAAGGAAGATTTTGGTTTAAAAAAATTGTATTCATAAAGCAGACCATTTGGGAATGTTATGTTAAAATCAGTCTACATGTAACAGATATTTTATATTTTCGATATAAATTAAAGTAGTTCAGTACTATACAGAGCGTAACTGAATTGATGGTGAGAATTATTTACTTAAACAGCCAGAAAGTGCCGGTTGTGTGGGTCCAGATGATACGTTTAAAACAATTCAACAAGAAAATGCCCGCAAGCGCGCAGAACGAAAAGAATACATTAAAAATGCTTGGGACAATAGAAAAATTTCCTTGGCTAAGCTAAGACCTAGTCATACTACGATGGTATATGTGGGACTTTATTATTTCATCACTGGTCTGCTGGCTTATATTATAGTGCCTATTATAAATTATAACTGCTGGCTTATACTTAAACTCTTTGTAGCGGATTGTTTTTTAGGCTATCCATATCTCTATGATATTTCCAGAAAGATAAGATCCACTCCAACTTGGTTTATGGAGAGATACGTTTATTAATAGGTTTATGATATAGGCCGTGACGCGTTCCAGATATGTGCACCTTTCTGATTCATTTTTATGTTTACAGCTGGTTTCCTATCTTCAGCAAATACTTGGGCCGCATGCGTAATAATATCTCCCTCTAAAAGAGGCTTCTTTTCCTTGGACTTTTTGATCGCGTACAAGTTAACTGCTTTGGTACCATCGTTTAGAGTTTGTGCTTTTTTTCCCCACATCCAGGTAATCTCTTTGGGTAATAAAGGTTTAACCTCTTTGCTGCGTAGTATGGACTCTATTTGGTTCATCTCTTCAGGCTCATAGGCTAATGCATAAGGGAAGGAGTATTTGCAAAGCCTTTTAAGTACGGATTCCTTAGGCATGCACTGTGTTGTTTCCTAGTCTGTTTGTCCTTCTGGAAGAGTCGCTCCTATTGTTTCTTTTTCTTTGTTCAGTAAGAAGCTATTTACAGCTTCTAGTCCAGGACTATATACATTAGCTTCTGCTACTGCTCAGAAGCGCAATTGTGCTACACCCTTGAGTATTTTTCTAACGCGTTCCGGATTGGTAACACCTGGTAGCTTTATTTGAATCCTTTCACTGCCAGATAGCTTTTGAACCCTGGTTTATGTAGCGCCGAAGCGATCTAATCTAGAACCTATAATCGTAATCGAATGATCTAATGCATTTGCGATTGCTTGATCAATTGTCTTTATAATATTATCCTCACTAGAAAAATTATAAGACCTTACTTGAGCGGTGGTAAAAATATCTCTTAAATTCTTGCTTGGAGCGAGCTTTTTTTAGGCTGCTACAAAAAACTTTCCAAAAGAGGCTCGTTTATCCTTTTCTTCTTCCCGTTGTGCCCATTGGAGGGCTTCTAAAAACCAGCATCTGTATTATAAGAGGTCAATCCTTTTACAAGCTCCACAAGAATAAGTTCCATGGTTATATTCATACCACCTTGAAGATCTAAGCCTAGTTTAAGTGAGCGCTCCTTTACCTCTTCATAGGTGTGAACAGAACCAAGTAGATTGTAAACAGGCTTTTTCACATACCCATTAAATAGGCTTGACTTTTGTCAAAGTCTATTCTACCCTGTTCATCCATTGCTTGTTGTTCCGCTTGGCGTTACACCCGGTATTTTACAAAGGTAAAGAAATGTAAGGGTTGGTAATACAAATGTCAAGACAAGCAATTTTTGTATAGGAAACAAGTGTCGAAATCTACTTATTAAATCAATAATACAGGGTATCTCACAGCAATCTCATTGCACATTTTCATTCATAACTGTAGCAATAATGAAAATATTTTAGCGCATAGTTAAAGTAGCATAGTTACATAGATAGACGTTTCAAAACTCGGGAGGTAACTGATAATGCATACCATGTCACTGATCGAATTACATTGGAATCCCAACAATTCACTTGATGAAACGCCATTTCACAGAAGAAAAATTTATTGTGTTGAAGATGTTGCTAAAATATTTCCATTATTGTTAGAGTTATGAACGAAAATGTGTATTGGGCTTGGTGCGAGACACCCTGTATTATTGATTGAATAAGTGGTATGCAATCCTGGTTTCCTATAAAAAATTAGCTTGTCTTGGCATGTATTATCATCCCTTATATTTCTGACCGCTAATTCAGTTTCACCCTGTATAGATTTTTAAAAAACATTTTATGTCGCCAGATGTTTTAAAATAAAAAACTACCAATACAGGGTTATGGATGAATTTCTTTCGGAAGAGCTTGAAGTAACATTAATTTAAAAATTGATAATGCTATAATAATAAAGAATATCATGCGGAAGAATGATCCTTATATATTATTTCTCCTGTCAACATCTCTTTTTCTAAGAAAATATGAAACGCAGAACAACGAATGAGATACCATATGAAAGGTTTTAGAACCGGCTTCTGACATAGCCCACTTAACAATTCGTTAAAACATGTTTTTGATTAAAATTTGCTGCAAATTAAAAATTAAATCGGCATTGTTTTCATAAAAGAAATGAAAGGTTTTCCTGAAATTTTTGTTGCCAAAAAAATAAAATATCACATTATATGATGCTCATAGCAATTATTATAAAAAAACACCGCACGGGTTTATTTTATACTTATGATTAAAAAGCGAAATTGAAATTGAAATGTTTAGATTTATATTTCTAAGTCCCATGGTTTTCCCGAAGCGGATGACGTCATCCTCTAATGCAGTCAAAATACGATTGTTAATTTTTTTTTCTCGCGCGTGCATTTTGCAATCTTGGATCAGTTTTTACTCTAACTTTGATGGAATAAATGAGATGATATTCTGGCGTGACTAACAACTAAATGTTGTTTGCAGATATTTTTATCCTTGCTTTTTCTTTAGAAGTTTAAACCTGCATCTAATAACTATTACATATTGATAAAAAATGATAATTCTCTATTATCCCGTCGACCATTTTTCATAACAAAAAACTATCGCCAAATAAACGGGAGAACGTTGCCATTGGAATATCAAAAAATAAATAAATAAATAAAATATAAGAATTTAAGGACACAATTGTTATTTTAATTAATGAAATAACTAATAAATCAGTAAAACATAATGAAAAATACACGCAAATGTCGAATGTAAAACCACTAGATAACGTAACAAACACGCATAATGATTCTGACATCAAGTAAATGGGACTGCATTTTTGGCGTTTAATCTTACAGTTTGGCGGTAGTTTTTTGTTATGAAAAGTGGTCGACGGGATAATAGAGAAGTACCTAAAAATAATAGATTTCAGTGCGACATCTTCGCACGAGCCCTCTGGTAAAGAAGATAATTTGAATAATTTATTTGAGAATTGTTTTAATTTTATTGAATTTCATTTAGGCTGTATTTTGTGTAGGTAGAGTTGTTTAAATCATTTCATCCCTTTAAAGGGAAATTTATTATAACGATAAATTTTATGAAATAAATAAAATCTTATGTAATTTATTAATTTAAAAGAAAAAAAAAATATATGGAAATGTCAAAACATTTTTTGCAATACACGTTTTGAGGGAAAAGAAAAGAAATATATATATTACTAGCATGCTACGCACACTGTGCTGGGCCATTTTTCTAAATGTACCTTAAATCAAACGAAATGGCTTTGTATTTTAAAGGAATGTGGATCTTTACCTACAGATGCTACCTTAGTAAATATTTCAAACGAACCTTGAATCAAACGAATTATATCAATGGATTTGAGCATGTATTTTAAAGCAATAGGGACGTTCACCTGGATTTTCCTTCAATATTGCTGTAAACGATGTGAACGACATTGCGTTATATTATGTCATACATTGGACCAAATTTGGGCTAAAAGAAGCAACTCAATTAGTTGATCATTTATAGTAGAGTTTGGTAGGGAAATGGGGCCATTATGAGATTATGACAACAGGAACTGACATGTTCTCTAGTCAACATGCTACTAAAAGAGAAAGCATTACAATGATTGCATAGATTGACCATTGAACTTAAATAATGTTCGGGTGATTCATTTTCGTCTGTAAGTTATTGAACTCCGTCCCTCTTTCTTGTCTCCATGTGAGATTCTGGTAACGTAAGTACAATCTCACTCTACGTTAAGTTATATTTCGCAATATACGTCCTCTTCTGGTGAGTCTACTACGGTTTTTCATCTGTCGATTCCAGCAGAGTAAATACAGTGAAAATTGTAATAAATTGTTTTCACATAAAGAAAAGTGTTTAACTTTCATATTTAAACTAGTCGGATGTGTCAATCCCAAAACTTTCTTCTATCTCACACAGGTTTCGCATACACTAAAAAGAATCAGCACGAATTTATACCAAGGTCTAACTGAATCTAAAGTTTTATTAAATTCCGTGCAGTATTTCTTGAGATATGACTATCGCCAAAATCGTGTAAATCCTTCAAAATGCTGCATAGCAGCGCCACCTGCTGGGTGATTTTTACCAAAAACTAATCAGCACCAATTTATATCAGAGACAAACTGAATCTAAAGTTTTATTAAATTCCGAGCATTAGTTCTTGAGATAGAGCTATTGCGGAAATCGCGAAAAATGCTGCATAGTAGCGGGCGATTTTTACCAAAAACTAATCAGCACCAATTTATATCAGGGACTAACTGAATCTAAAGTTTTATTAAATTCCGAGCATTAGTTCTTGAGATAGAGCTATTGCGGAAATCGCGAAAAATGCTGCATAGCAGCGCCACCTGCAGGGCCATTTTTACCAAAAACTAATCAGCACCAACTTATATCAGGGACTAACTGAATCTAAAGTTTTATTAAATTCCGAGCATTAGTTCTTGAGATAGAGCTATTACGGAAATCGCAAAAAAAGCTGCATAGCAGCGCCACCTGCCGGGCGATTTTTACTAAAAACTAATCAGCACCAATTTATATTAGGGACTAACTGAATCTAAAGTTTTATTAAATTCCGAGCATTAGTTCTTGAGATAGAGCGCCCACAATTTTTTTGTCACATACAGACAGACAGACAGACAGACAGACAGACAGACGGACAGACAGACAGACAGACAGAGTCACAGACAGACCTTTTCTCAAAATAGTCAAATCGTGTTCAGGACCTTCTAAAACGTATAAATCCGTCGAAAACCGGAAGTCGAAAATTTTCATGAATGCAATACTTTTTTCTTGTAAAGATAGAAGAAAGTAAAAATGGTGAAACATAAAAAAGTGAATTTTTAAAGCTGAATATGAATAAAATTAAAATGACGCCATTTTCACTGTCTTTCCATTTTTTAGACTAGTTGCATTCGTGTAACTGTTAATCTGAAAAAAAAAACAATGATTAACTCTGGTAGAAGAATAAACCTCTAGTTTGTATCCAATAAAATTTTCCTAATCTTCCATAATCTTGCCGATATCCAAGTTTGACGTCAAACGTTAGAAGTGCTTGAAACGATATGGTTACTAATGTACCAGAGTTAGCTACAAAACGAAGTTATTTACGTACCAAGCTATGTTCCTTTAAATAATGTAAAATTACTGTTAATTCAATTATAGATCTTTCATTAACAAAATTCCATACCTTAAATAAAACAGACAATGATAAAGTTAGTTATACAAAATGTGTAGTAATATTATTTTTGGGGAATACTTAAACCGAAGATTTTTTTGCATTTCTCTAAAGAGCATAATAACACGCAGAAATAAGTTCATTTCTCACTATGTTTAGCTGCTAGGGCTGTGTGTAGGTCGAAAACGTTTTATAATGATCGAAAACTTATCTAATCAAAATTTCAGGTACTCCCTTTTTCCTTATTCAGCCTGAAATGATAAATCGACAAATATTATTTATTCCATTCGCCACCATTGACGTTACAAAATTTTCCGTACATTAAAAGCGCCAAAACAGTGGCTGAGATGTTCTGCTCTCAAAGCTGGCATACGGGAAGTGCTGGGTTCAAACCCCTGTCGCACTCGTTGACCTAACCGTTCGGAGTTTTCCGTCGTTTTCTTCGAACCTGCAAAGATACGGGTTAAATACGGGTTAGGATCCCTTAGAAAGACCCCCACGGAGGGCACTCCCCTCAGGGTCTATATCCCTTGTGTAGATAATCGGCCGTCATAAAATCAACCAACCGTACATTGGAAGCATTGCTTTTTTGGTAAAACTTTGCTTCATAATGAAAAAACCCCATAAATTTAGCAATCGCTAATTTAAAAAGTCGTCTAATCTTCTGTAATCTGAATCGTCGTCCAGAATAACCTTCAAACATAAACGAAACATCCAATAATATATTAAAAATTAAAAATGCCAACTGGCAGGTGACCGGAATACGGAAAATTAGTCCAATGTCTTTTAAAAACCTTCCTGAAAAAAGGGAAGAAAGATATGCAGAAAAAACTAAAAAGAAATGACGAATCAAAAAGAGCATCGAAAATTTATTTCAGCAAACAATTTTTATTGCAAAATGTAGCCTTTTGTGATAGTAATAAAGCATAAATGCACACACGTCCTAAAGAATATTCTTTGGTTCCTAACTTTTGAAACAGTGAATCCTAATAATATTATAAATCTCATTGTGTGTAAATGTTAGGCTGAAGCCAGCGTCAAAATGGAGCATTTAATGATCCTGTATCTTTGCATATAGGTTAATTATAACCCTCATATGAACACAGGCTGGTGTTTGTTTATTTTATTCAAATATTTTTCTTAATAATTCAAAATTTCTTTATTTTCATAGAGAATAAATGGACATTTTTTTCGTATAATATTTTAAAATGGTTAAATTTACTTTACCGTTGCTAATAATTTATCATTGCCAAAACTAATTCAAAACCCGAAATAATAATTTTTAATCAACAATTTGGTTACAATTGAAAAATTTTCACGTGAAAAATGAAAATGAAATAAAACAAGAACGAAAAATCATGCGTCAAGCATAGATTATGTAGCACTTTCCAACGCTTCCAAAATAATTTTACAAATCATACCGTTTAATAAGCTAAAAGATAACATCTAAATAAACAATTTGGAAAACGCATAACATATTTAAAATTATAATTTCAGGAATTTCCAACATATACAATATTCGGAAAAATATCCGAATACTTTTATTCAGTCCTGTATAGGATCTATAGGTTTGTATATATACTACATAGAATGCTAAATTTTAGTTCAGTTAGGAAACGCGTAGCACAGTTTAAAATTCTCCATCTGGAGTTTGTCAATAAACGGAAATGTGTTCGCGGACTTTTGTACTTCCCTGTATATGATCTACAAAATTTATACACACCACGTAATAAACAAAAAGTGAGTTAAATTTAAAATCGCGTTCAGTAACTAAAAATGCACTTCCAGGAATTATTGTTAACAGGCAGTAGAGAATTCTTTTGTGTGTCCCTGTAAATGAACGATGACTTCTATGTACACAATATTCTGTAGTAAGCCTCTTGTAATGCACATTAGTGATATATATAAATTTCAGTGCGTTTTAAATAGTGAAACATTACTTAAATAAACCGCAGACGATTTTTCTCCATAGACGTAATGTAACGGACTTTTTTGACTGTCCCTGTAAAGTAACTATAAGTGCTATGCACACACTATTCCATATTAAGCTTCTTCTAATGCACCTTAGTGATATATATATATTTCAACGCGTTTAAATTAGTGAAACATTATTTAAATAAACCGCAAATGATTTTTCCCCATAGAACGCAATATAACGGAATTCTTTTGAGTGTCCCTGTAAAATAACTATTAGTGCTACACACTTCCGTTGAAATAGGGAACATGCTATAGATGGCGACAATAACATATAAAAATTGCAGAGCAATCCGAGCATATTTACGGGAGTTAGAGCACGGACAGACGGACAGACGGCCAGACGGCAGACGGCCATATGGCCAGACAAACCGAAGTCATAAGCAATTTTCAACTAGGTTGGAAAGTGCTAAAAATTAAAGAATTAAAAAGAAGATTAAATATTATTATCACTACATAGTATAAAACAAAGTCGCTTTTTCTGTCCCTATATCCCTATGTACGCTTAAATCTTTAAAACTACGCAACGGATTTTGATGCGGTTTTTTTTAATAGATAGAGTGATTCAAGAGGAAGGTTTATATGTATAACACGACGCTCTACGTAGATTAGTTCTACAGACAATGTATGTTCTACATACATTGGTTGCAGAATTATGATAGAAAGTTTTGTTATTTTGGCCGAAAAGGTTACCATTGCTATTTTTTTGTCGATCATTATTGTTGCAGAAAGAAATGAAAAGGCTATACATCTTCAAAAATAAAAGAAAAACTGTGTTAAATTAATTAAAAAAAAAAAAAAAGAAAAAGAAAAAGAAAGAAAAAAGAGTTTTGATGAGAGAATATTATAAAACGAAAATATTTAATTTAAACATGATTGGGAATGTTCGCAATGCTTAAAAAATTATTCAAGGGGCAAGATTGCTATCGAAACAATATTTCGCGATTTATCTTTTGTTTTTGGCGATTTTGATTTTACTTTTGATCCTAAACAATTTGATTTTAAGCCAAAAGGTGTCTTTTTTTTTTTTTTTGATGCAGAAAGAATTGAAATGGCTATACAGCTGGAAAAATAAAAGAAAAAGCTGTTATTAATTTTATTTTAAAAAAAGAAAGGAATTATAGGGGGAAATTCGAAAATCAGGTGATATTTTTTTTTATCAAATATTAGCTTTTTCAGTATTTGATTCGGATTATGAAAGATTAGCCTTCTGAAAAAGTTCTACTGGACGGATTTTGATGAGAATTGTATTGTTAGTCAGATGCTATTTCAGGAATGGTTTTAATGTACTACACATTGTTCTACGCTGCTTAGTAAAACAGTTGTGTGATTAGCTTTTTCAGTATTTGATTAGGATTATGAAAGATTAGCCTTCTGAAAAAGTTCTACTGGACGGATTTTGATGAGAATTGTATTGTTAGTGAGATCCTATTTCCGGAATGGTTTTAATGTACTACATATTGTTCTACGCTGCTTAGTCAAACAGTTGTGTGAAGGTTATACAGTCAGGAGAACACGATTCCGAAAGATTAGCCTTTTTAAAAGTTTTTACTGGGCATATTTTTTGCGACTTGCATTGTTAAGTAGATAATTTGTAAGGATGGTTTCAGTATATTTTATATTGTTCTGTTTTAGAATTACGTGGAAAAGTTCTATAATCAGATGAACCCTATTATAAAAGATTAGCCTTTATAAAAACTTCTACTGAATGGATTTTGTTAATTAGTTTGCATTGTTAGTTCGATAATTTTTAGTGATGGTTTTAGTATATTGCATATAGTTTTATCATTCTTTAGCAAACCTTAACTGTAAATGACCAAATAAAAGAGTTGGTCCTTAACAGCTAAAATTTTGACTGCACATTAGAAAATACAATAGCGCAATCACGTCATTTTTCAGTAATGTGGAAGGATATTCCAGGTAAATATACAGATTGCTTTCAAATACAAGGTCAAATTAAACGATATATTTCGTTTGATTCAAGGTTCATTTGTAGAAACTGACCAGCGCAGCGGGCGTAGCTTGCTAGTATTTCTATAAGTGAAATTGGCGATATATTAAAAAAATAATAAAATAAAAATAAAAGAATAGACAATGTTCGCTGATCTGAGTTCGAGGCTATAAAAATAACATGTTTGGTGAAAACAAACCGGCATGTTTCCGTAGTAAATTTTTAAATGTCTAAAGTTTAATTATTTTACATTATGTGTTTAAGTGGCAGACATTCACTAAAATTTAAGTATGTGATCCCATATTCATAACAATAACTGCTATTTATACAATTTGCATTTGAATATAAAAATTTTCTCCAAAAAGGATCTTGTATACACGAAAAAACACTATTATTGCTAATATCGCTCAAGCTGATGTCACGCTTATGCATTTTTTGCTTAAAATCACATTGTTTGGCGACAAAAGTAAAACCAAAACCGTAAATAAAGAAATAACATGTAATTTATAAATGCAGTCATTTTTACAATTACATCTGCTAGTTCCTCCTGTAAGACACATGATAGGGGAGTTATATATATAAAAAAATAACAGAAAGAAAAAAAAGAAAAAAATTACTCATATTTTGTTAAATTAAATTTTCAGGTGTATCTTTGTTAACCTGACGCAAACGATAAATTGCCAAATATTAACTTAATCTGAATTGCAATCTCATGCATTGCAAATATTTTTAAGCATTACAAAGATTCTTTTGGGGTTTAAATTAAATATTATGCCTCATTAAAACTGTTTTTTTCTTTCTTTTTCTTTTTTTTGCGGGGAGGGGGGGGGGGGGGTAAATAAAATTAATAACAGAATTTTTCTTTTATTTTTCTATGTGTTTGCATTATTTTCTGATATAGCCGTTTCAATTCTTTCGCCAACTTAATGGTTGCCAAAAAATGACCTATAGTAACCTTATCGCCCAAAATAGCAGAACTTTCCATCATAATTCTATAGCTAATCTACGTAGAACTATGTGTTATATACTAAAACCTTCCCTGAAAAATTATCTATCCGACAGTGCAAGTTCCATCAAATTCCATTCAGCAGAACTCGAGTTATAAAGGAACGGAACGAAATTTTCGTTTGTGTTTTATATATATAGTAGATTTCTTACAATTTCAAAATAATTCCTAGATTAAGATCTTACGTAAAATTTAAATAATTGGTTGAAATAGATTTACACAATGTATGAACGGGTGAGTGGAAAAGTGATAATATATCATCTGATTGATGTAAATATTGAAAAACATAAAAAATATTTATGTAAAAAAACTATTGGTTTTACGCAAATGTTCACCATTATTCGATTGTAATTTTAGTCGATTAGGGTTCATCCTATACATTTCATGGGGAAATACTCATTGATTTATTTATTACTAGCTGTTACCCGTGACTTCGTTCACGTATCATTAAAATAAGAATAAATTCATTAATTAAGCAAAATATTTCATTCCCGATAATTAGAAACGTAAATAATTAACTAACTCTTGATCACATTCCATAGGAGACAATGCAGTATTTCTATGTTATAGAGGCCTTGACATAACTAAGTTTTAAAAAAGTGAAATTTTGTGACAAATAATCACGAAAAGGAAACTGCAACCAATAAAAAAGGCGGGCCAAATAAAATCGTGGAAATCGGCGAATTGTGTAAAAACATATGTCAAGTTTACCTGGTAAACCATTTTACTTTTAACGCCTTTGTGAAACGTTTTAATAGCCATCCTTCAAAGATAATGGAAATAGTATGTTCTTTTTCATTAAATTCAATTCTTGTGAATAGGGAGCAATAATTGTAGACCTAAATGCATGGAGCTTAAATTTGCCTTCTTGATTTCATCTATAACTACAGTGCCTATATTCTAGGCGCTGTACTATAACTAAAAAAAAAATCTTTATTTCTAAATGAAAATATGTTGACAAACGATATTTGTTCTCCAGAATAAATTGACTCATGAAGTTTGAATATGTGAAAATACGTTTTTATTTAAAAAAAATTTTACTGTAATCAAGATTTATTTTTTCTTTCACCATCTATTCAAATTGAAAATAAATTCTTTTTTTCAGTTTTAATGAGAAAAAATATATTATTCCGTTTCAATCCTTTTTTTTTTTATCCACAAAATTGGAATAATTTAGTTGCCATTTTTAGAGCAACTTCGTTAAATTTATAAAAAAAAAATAATAATAATCATATCTCGGAATTTAAATCATTTTTAGGTGCGTTCGTAATTATATAAATACGTAGCACCTATTGTCGTCGCTTGGTCCGTCCGTCTGTCTGTCCGTCAGTCCGCATATAACAACGCAAAAACTACCCAACCGAATGGTTTGAAATTAAATATTTATTATCTTTGTAGAATTTTGTCGACGCATTTCAAATTTTATTAAAATCGAATCAAAACTTTAGGAGATATTAATAAAAATATTTTTTAAGAAATTTGAATTTTTTTTTAAATCGGTGCTTTCTTGTTATAGGAGCTTCCGCAGTTTAATAGTCAAGCGACCGAGATACTTATTCTATTACAGAAATTAATCTGCAGACGATATCATTCATTTCACAGAATTAAAAATCATCAAGATCTAAATATTTATATAGCTAGCTACAGTACGAACGCACCTCATTTGTCACGTTTGACGTACAATTTCCAGCTTGTTTTAAATTCTGAGAGTTTATGACATCCTCTGCGAAATACAAACAGGCGGTCAGATTTTAATATAATAGATTCGTAATTATTTTTATTTTCCTAATAATCATGGTGTGGTTTTTGGCAAAAACTCTCATCTGTATGTAACTGATATTCATGCATAATAATCGCTAGCTAAAAAAAAAGCTAAAAACAAATATTTAAATTTTTCGTTTTAAATACGACGTGAAACTCATCTACTTTCTAATCTTACCGATTCTTGTATTATTAATGTAATGAAATGATTCACGTTCCTTCTAAAACACATTTGAAAATTCCCATTTTATTTCAAATATGACGTCACTTTTTCCTCAGAGAAATCTCTTTTAAATGCCATAATTCTTGTTAATTTTCTTTTTCTGGCAATCAGGACGTAAATTTTAACGGAAAACTCACATTTGTATGTAACTGGTACTCAAGCTAATTATTAATCAGTATCGATAAAAAATATTTCGGTTTTTCTTCTTAAATATTACGTCCATTATCTTTCTACTTTCATTATACATTGATATTCATGCTCCTTGTATTATTACGACTATTTGAAAGTACATGTTTTATTTATGACGTCATATTTGTCCAAGCCGAGGAGGATCTTTTTCATAGTTCCATGGTCAAAGCGAAATCTATTTTTAAGAATATAATTATTGTTCATTTTTCCTTCTAATTATAACGCAGTTTTTTGACAGAAAAAGATCTTTTTAATATAACCGATATTCATACTTCATGTATAATAACAAATACTCTATATTTTTGTTTCAAACATCACGGAATTTCATCTTCTTTGAATTCTTTTTCATTTTCATTCTTCACGTGAAAATCGTTCAATTGAAAATTAGTTGTTGGGGAAGAATTATTTTTCCGTGTTTTCATTTATTGTCAACGATCAAAGCCCTAGCAACGATAAAGTAAAATGGTTAAATTTTATGGTGAAAATGTCCATTTATTCTCTATGAAAATAACGAAATTTTGAATAAAAAAAAATATATTTGAATAAAATGAACAAACACCGGTCTATGTTCATTTGAGGGTTATAATCAACGTATATGCAAAGATTCAGGATCATTAAATGATCCATTTTGACGCTGGCTTCAGCCTAACATTTGCACACAATCAGATTTATAATATTATTAGGATTATGATTATTAATTTAAAACGGTGGAATGCTATCCTTTTTCCACTCAAATTATTGAGAACGACTAGAATTGCAAATAACACATTTTTATAACACTACATCTTTATTAATCAATTAAAAATGAAAGATAATATTTACAATAAGGGTAGGAAATAGCAATTGTAGGTAATAATAGTAATTATTATTATTATTACTGTTTTCAAACATTTAAAAGCGGATATTTTTTCTGTTATCTGATTGTCACTATCTCCAGTGTTGTTCGTGGGATACTGAAGTAGTGTGTCTCAAAAATTATATATTTTTCTCCAGTTATAGAGTGCATAATTTTGGAGATGTACTGCAGTTTTTTATGCTTTCATTGGAATGTACCATTAAGTTGATCATTATATTAAGTTGATTATTTTCTCACTATTATTTCCCATATACGATGAAGCTGTGAGAATCTCCACATGATCTTGTTTCTTCTATAACTTGAAAGTTGCATGCGTCAGACCATCAATACAATTCATAGACTTGACGCAACCCTTCATCTCATCAGTTTAAATTACTTCCTAATCCTGAAAGTTCCTATTTTTCATCGTTATGGCTGTGCAGCTTTTCTTAAAATACAGGGTTATTCTAAATGATGGACCCATTTTCAAAAATTTTTATTTATTAAAGTACAAATCCAAAATGAATAATCTTTATACCAATGAAAAGAGGAAGTTTCAAAGTTTTTTAAAACATTATAAGTGTTTAATGTGTCCACCGTTTGTTGCACGGTAAACATATACGTGATAGCCAAACTCGTCCCACACACGAGAAAGCGTATCTGCTGTTACTGAGTGCACAGCTTTCAAAACGGTGATGGTTCCAGAAGCGGCCGGTAGAGGTCGCGCGGCAATAGGCCGTGATTTCGTTTCACTGTCAGTTGTGAGTGAGATGGTTACTGTGGAGCACAAGGTTTTCTGCGTTTTGAGTTCGCAAGAAGTGAGCAAACGGTGGACACATTGAACATTTATAATGTCTTAAAACAAACTTTGAAGCTTCCTCTTTTCAATGGTATAAAGACTTTATTTTGGATTTGTACTTTAATAAATACAATTTTTTGAAAATGGGTCCATCATTTCTCATGTCAGCATGCGTACCTGTTATATAAATTTATATGGCTTAAACATATTAATGTGTCATATATTAGAATATGTCTATTATGTAATTGTTTATATTTGTTATGTATAGTTGTACCCTGTATCGTAATCACCAGTTCTTTAAATTGTGTATCTGGTTGTTTATGAGCCTCTTTACTTGATACGGCGTTCTTAATAGTTCGAATGATGTTACACAGCAGCGTCGTCTTCAGTGGAAGAAAGGGTAACAATCCAGGTATGTTATCCTTCTTTCACTCAACGTAATCTTCAAGGCCAAATAAATCGATAATGAGAGGCAGTTATGTTACTATTTTTCCACTCATAGATAGCTTACAGTAAAACCTTCAAAATGGCTATATCAGCTGATTTTCTATATTTTTGTAATGCTATTCTTTTTCTACTCACCCATTCATGTATTTTCAAACAATTAAGTGTCTACAGATTAAAAACTTAAAACTACCATTACAAAATTACACATGAAATTCTTTCATAATATCTTTAACTAATAATATTAGTTTAAAGTTGAATTAGTTTTCTTATTTTTATAAGTTCTTTATATACAACTATACATAACAAATATAAACAATTACATAATAGACATATTCTAATATATGACACATTATTATGTTTAAGCCATATAAATTTATATAACAGGTACGCATGCTGACATGAGAAAACACTGTAAAATGTCAAATGTTCCAACTAAGTACCCCTTGTGGTTTGTAGGAAGATGAAGTGAAACATTTGCACAATACATTCAATTATCTTTTAAGTAGGATAAATAGAACGAACGTCCTTATTCTCTGACTTACGAAGACAATTTATTTGGGAAATTAGTTGCGTTAATACATTTCAGTTAAATTCTATTTTGTACGTATAGAGAGAAGTAGATAACTTAGTTAAATAATTTAGATGTCAATTTATTCTAGTTGAAAATTTCTTAAATGAATTAATGTATTTATACTATATAAATTTATACAACAGCTACACGTGCTGACATGAGAAAGCACTGTGCAATGTCAAATGATCTAATAATCCCTTCTGGTTTGTAGGAAGATGAAGTGAAACATTTGCACACTGCATTCCACTATCTTTTAAGTAGGATAAATAGAGTGTCCCTGTCCTCTAAACTAAGAAGACAATTTATTTAGGGAATTCGTTAAGTTAGTACATTTCAGTTAAATTCTTCTATTTTGTATGTATAGACTGAAGTGGATAAATTATCTAAATTATTTAAATGCTAATTTATTTTACTTGAAAATTTCACAAAATGAATTATCTTACTTACTAGGGGGCTCTGCCCGGGGCCTCCGAGATGTCGCTGTGTGTCTAACACCGGGCCTGGTACAAGTGACGTCACAACCTGCTGACATCAAAACAGTGATCCATAATAACTTAAAAATTTTCATGTACTTTGTTCGTTTGTACGTATTGTTTACGATAGTATTTTGAATTTATTTATTGTTTTATATAGTAATTAATAATATTTTTCAGTGTATTTAGATTATAATGCTATCAATAATTATTGATTATAATTATTAAAGAAAGTGTAGATTATATCTATAAAATAATGAGAAGAAAATATTGTGCTCCTAGTTTCTAATCTAAGTCTTCAAATTCGCTACTGATAATGAAAAGAAGAAATTTTAGCTACGAAAATTACCTTGTGATAATTATTTTAACATTTCAACAGAAGTAGTCTGCATTAAATGTTTCGATAAACGTTTCAATTCGTGAAGCTAGAATTAATATGATTGTATTGAGCTTGTTGTGCAGAAGAAAAAAAAACGTAACAACAAATGTCTAACCTACTGTAATGGAAATATTCTAGCATATTTGAATGAATTTGTACTTCCAAATCGAAAAGAGTCAAATGATCTTTAGAAAAAAAAAATAAATAAAAGAAGCAGACGATAAACAGTTTAAAAAATGATTTTGAAAGAAATACTGTAATAAATTGACTAATATCTGGATACATTTAGTTAGAAGTGAGTGATGTGCTTTGTTTATAAAACTAAAAGTAACTGATTTACACAACTTAGTAATTCTACGTAGTTCAATTTAACATTTTAGCTAACTTAAGTGTACAAATATATTATGAAAATAAATCTTTTCATAAGTTAATTTGAATGGTTATTAGGTCCTAGACCCAAGTACAATAAATAGACAATTTTTAAAATATTACAAATCAGTTACAAAGTCAAGATAGAAAATTGGGTACTTTTCGGTTAGCCGGGCGCCAGTGATATATATACATATATACACACACATATATATACACATATATCTACACACATATATATATATATACACATATCTACACACACATATATGTATGAATTAATATATATATTTATATATGTAGATGTATCACTGGCGTCCGACTAACCGAAAAGTACCGAAAAAGGCTTATGGCGAGAGAAGGAAAGTTGCAACATATTTTCTGGCAACCTATTCGTAGTTTCATATAAATAAGTATTTTTTTTTCAATCTACCCTATATATATAAAATCCTAATGAAACGAATTTGTGAAACGATTTTATGAAACGAATTTATGAAACGATTTTATGAAACGACTGATTAAACGACTGATTATGTTTCAGGGCTATTTTTAATAAAATATTAAACGCATGATGGTGAAATTAATACCAATTGTCCATAAAAATCCGCGGATGTCAAAACTGGTAATAGAATTTTGAAATTGGAATTAGTTTTCGAGATATTAATTTTTTTCTAATTTTAATGACATTTCTGTAATGATGGCAACTAATTACTCAGTTTTTTTGTGACAAAAAAGGGAAAAAAATAAAAAAGGATCCCGATAGGGATTATTGATTTATTTTTATTCGTCATTTTCAAATTGAAATTGAATTTATCTTTTATTTCAATCGAAAATGAAGACAAGATTGTGATTAAATTATGTTTTTCAGGAAAAAAAAAAAAAAAAAATCATATTTCTATCGTCAGGATTCAATCGTCTGTCAGCATTTAATTTAATTTATAAACTGAAAATATTTTGAATAAATTCATCCAAATGACGTCATTTATGTAAATACGTCATTTATGTTTATACAATTTATTTAATATAAAGAAGCCATTTATCTATTTTTATGTACAAAAGGAGGTAAATTGAACGACAATTATAAATAAATTGTATATATACATATAAATACATGTATAAACAAGCATAAAAGTTCGGTGCTTTTCTAGTATATGGGGCCTTGACGAAACAGAGAAAATAACCTTGGCAAAAAAGGAAATTTGGCAACATACTTTCTGTCAACCTATTCACTTTGTCATTTCGTATACAGAAGCATTTTTTCAATATTTATACAATTTGTTTAGCGTAAAATGTCATTTATCCTATTTTATATATAATCAGAAGTAATTTGTATAGAAAAAACAATAATAATAATATACGTATAATTAAAATACGCATATAAACAAAAAAAATCGTCGAATTTGTTTCCATGGCTGTTTATGTAATTTGGCACCAAATCTCACTTTCTGATGCCCGAATTGCGCCAAGCTTTTTAAAAAAGCGTCAAGATCCCTATTATAGAAAATCACCAAAAGTTTATTGGGTTTGTTTTCATAACTTTTGGCAACAAATATATGTATATTAACGAATCTATTCGTTTTTGAAACTCGAATTAAGACAAACCTAAAAGCAAAGGATCATATAATGGAAAAGTACCCGATTTTCTTATGGACAATATTCAAGTGACATAACATGGTGTAAAATTATCGCGGATAGCGAATTTGTTTAAATATCTCATCAATTGATGCCGAATAAATGCAGGCATGCATGCACAAAATATTTAATTAATTTTGTATGATAAATAATTATTAGAAAATTCGTATATACATATTAATTAAAATAAATAATTTACATATTTAAAATAACATGAAAATATGCATGATGGTGCACTAAAATACAGAGAAAATTAAAACCTGTTACTGAAAATGTCTGTAACATAGTACTTTTCAATACCGTGGTTCTTAATGTTATTCACAAGCAGATGGAATTTTTCTCATCCTTAAACGCAAAGGAAGAATACAGATCGTTGTTATAAAAGTGCGAGAGGTAGCCACAATTTAAACCTAACCATTTTATACAAGCTGGTTTTCAAGGTGTAATTGATTTTACTTACCAATCCCTAAAACAGTCGTCAGTTGTCGCAACAGCTGTGTATGAGGCCATGATAATAAAAAAATGCCCCATTAAAACGTTAAAAGCATGGCAACCCAATTACAGATTTACCAATATTTTTAAAACGAAGCACGCTGTCATGTTTTTAGAGGTCTCGAAGTCTGAGCGGGGGTTGGCGAGCGTAGCTCGCAGGGGGTAGGCCCCCTAGTATTTATATAATTTATTTAACATAAAGAAGCCATTTATCTCTTTTTATATGCAGGTAGAACAGAATTGTATATTTAAATAATTTTATATATATATAAATAAACATAAAAGTACATTAGGTTTGTTTTCATAATTGTGTATATAATTTTAAAACATATCTAACTTTCTGAAGCCCGGATTACGCCAAAGCGTTAAAAAAAGGGGCCAAGGTCTCTATAGTTAAAAAATGTCTATTTCTCTATTTAAATTGACATTTATTGTGTTTTGATGGTTAAATTATGGTATGTAGTTGTAAAAGACAGGAATGGGATTGATTTTGTAAAGTTTTTGGTAGATTTATTATATTTTTTGTACGTATATTTATTGTAAAATAATGTGTTTAGGAAAAGGTAAGTCAATGGGTTCAATCTGATTTAGTAATTTTAGCATTTTTTTTAATTTAAAACTTTTAATTTCCTTTAATAATACAAGTGTATTGATTCCCTTTTATTTCATGATTATGAAATTTAATATTATTTATGTAATCACAAATTATAAGAGCGGAAATGCTCTTTTTATTACATCTTTCTGCTGCAATACATTGACCAAAGTGGATCACTACTGTGACGTCACTAATACTTGTAGCAGGCCCGGTGAAGGACACACAGCGACATCTCGGAGGCCCCGCACTGCCCCTACGAGCTACGCTCGCCAACCCCCGCTCTGAAACCGCATGATTTAGAAACACTCTGATTTGATCAACTCTAAAACGGTTACGGAAGATTGTATTATAATTAAACGACTGGTGGTGATCTGCTGTAACCATTCATTTTATTTTGACTGGGGGATTTTAAGGTCAAATCAACTGCTATCGAAACAGCTAACACCTGTTTTTCTGTTTGATTAAATAAGATCAATTAAAGATTTAAAAATCAACTTGTGTGATATGGTTAAGTATCAATGTCTCCGCATCGGAGAATTTTATAACGATGTCATAGGAAATTAGTTACTTCTCCATTATCCCGTCGATTACTTTCCATAAAAAGAAAATAATTGTCGCCAAAATATAGCCAAACGTGCATGATCATGGCGTCGCGTCACATTCAGTTGACATCAGATGCGTTACGGGTATTAGTTGTTTTATCGAGGGAATTTAATTCAACGTTTATTTGTCTTTTTGATACTTCTACATTACCCCGTCGGTCAATTTTCATCAAAAAAAAAAAAAAAAACTATTGCCAAATTATAACGCCAAATAAACAAATAGAAGAATTTTGCCATTGAAATCTCAAAAAAATAAAAATTAAATAAATAAATAAATTGAAAACAGAAAAAAAAATCTTGGATATTTATTTACATTAATACAGAGATAAATACTTAATTATCTCTCTCGGTTCGAGAATAAATGTTTGTGACGTCAGGTGAAACTGATATATTGTGATGTAACTGTTCATCGCAGCATTTTTCAATGACTTTTCTTTTTTAATATCATGACACTGCCGTTTAAGGATGCGATTGTTTTTTAATTAAAGAAATAATTAATAAATCAATGAAACGTAATGAAAAATATATCTATATGTCGAATTAAAAACCACTTGATGCCATAACAAACACATGTAATGCCTCTGATGTCAAGTGAATGTGACGTCACATTCATGTATTTTTGGTGTTAATCCTATAGTTTGGCAATAGTTTTTTTGTTATGAAATGAGGTCGACGGGTTAAGGAGAAGTACCATATTGTTAATGATATTTTAACAATTTATTAGTTATTTCGATATTTTAAAGGTAATTATTAAACGTAAAAATATAGTTTTTAATTGAGAGGAAATATTTTTACGCTGTTTTAAAATTTGCAATAATAGGTAAAAGATTTAAATTCGAAATAAATTGATCTCTCCTGTAAATATACTTTTTAATTGAAATTGTTTGGGAATATTGTTATTTGAGCATTTTAAATATGGCGTAAGTTTCTCTACTTAATGCTTTGAAAACGCCAAATAATTTAATTATTTCTCTTTTTAATATTCACGCGCAAATATATTTTTTCTTGCGTAATTTTCTACATTTACTGCTTTTAACACGTGAGCATTTAATTATTATTTTAAAGTTTTATTTCTGTTTTTAATAGTCACGTGTAAATTCATTTCTTAATTGAAAGGGATTATTAATATGTGCGCTATTTTACAAATTGACAACAATTCAAATAATGGATTTTATGAAATATGAAATAAATCTTCATGAAAATAATGAAAAATTTGAATAAAAAATTGAAGTATAACCAAAAAAAAATTACTCAAATAAAAAAAATAATTTCAGTCTGCACACCGCAAGCCTGTCAACTATATCCTTATAAATTATGGTTATATTTCTGTGCGTAGTTTTCGTTCCTATAAAACTTTTTAAAGAAAACTATTTGGACCAAATTTAATATTAAATATCTCTTAATATAATTCTTCGATTTAAAAACTGTCTGCTTCAGCGTGTTTATCGAACATTTCTTTATAAAACTACCTTTTTTTAAAATTTTATATATAATAGTTTTCTAAATATTAGTCCAGAAAGACTTCAAGGCACAAAATCGTCATTGACAACGGCTGCGGCTGCGGCTGCGGTAGTTACTCTTTTTTAATACTACGTTGGAAAGTGTTAAAAAGTACTTACAATTCAAAAAATAGTAAATTAAAATGTTTTGCATGTTTTTGATTAAATAATAAAATTCCAGAAATAGAGATTCGCGTTGAATAAATAACGATGAGTCACAGTGCTTGGCACCGTTTTATGTAAAAATTATTTGCACATTCAGGGTTGAAATAAATGGCGCATTAGCATACATTTTAGAATGATATTGGTATAACGGAAAAGTACTAAAAGGTATCCAAAAAACTTCATTCCAAATTAGATCAATTCTCTGTAGACTCTATTATGGAATAGGTCAGCTTAAAAAAAAAAAAATGAATAATTGTGTTAAATTATGGTATCTATGGGGTTTACACTATGATGTCTTTGGAGAAAAATCATTTCCGTTGAAATTTAATGAAGTTACAATACTTCAAATATAATGAAGTTGATATGCCTCACTGAGGTGGACTAAAATAGGCTATTTGTCGAGAATTAAATAAAAATCATGCACTCCATTATCTTTTTATGCGTGAAGGTTTCTCTATGGTAGTCCATTGTAAAATTTGGTAATTTTTTTAATTCAATATTTGAAAAACGGCATAATCATTAGATTTGAAATTTATATCAAGAAAAATACAATTTTTTACCTTTCTAAAGCAGTTTCTCTAACAATTTTCTGAGAAATATTTTTCGAGCGATTAATTTTTTCAGTAACTTCAAATGTTTCATTTTCCGAGATTAATCTGTGGCAACGATTAGAGAAAATCCCAGTCGTCAGCAACACATAGCTTTTTATTAAAGAGGATGTCGAATTAAAAACCACTTGGTGGCATAACAAACACATGTACTGCCTCTGACGTCAAGTGAATGTGACGAAACGATCATGCATTTTTAATGTAAAATCGTATAGTTTGGCGATAGTTTTTTGTGATGAAAAGTGATCGATGGGATAAAGGGGAAGTACCATATTGCAATGATAATGTAACAATTTATTAGTTATTTCGATATTTTAAAGGTAATTATTAAACGTAAAAGTATAGATTTTAATTGAGAGGAAATCTTATTATTTACGCTGTTTTAAAATTTCCAATAATAGGTAAAAGATTTGTCGAAATAAATTGATCTGTCGTGTTAATATAATTTTTAATTGAAATTGCTTGGAAATATTGTTATTTGAGTATTTTAAATATGACGTAAATTTCCCTTCTTAATGCTTTGAGAACACGTAATAATTTAATTATTTTATTTTTAATATTCACGCGCAAGTATATTTTTATTACGTAATTTTCTACATTTACTGCTTGTAACACGTGATCATTTAATTATTATTTTAAAATTTATTTCTGTTTTTAATAGTCACGTGTAAATACATTTCTTAATTGAAAGGGAATATATTATTATGTGCGCTATTTTACAAATTGGCAACAGTTCAAATAATGTATTTTATGAAATATGAAGTAAATCTTCATCAAAATAATGAAAATTTTGTATAAAAAATTAAAATATATCCTCAAAAAATGAGTCAAATTGAAAAAATAATTGCAGTCTGCACACCGCAACCTTGTTATATCCTTACAAATTATGATTAAATTCCTGTGCATAGTTTTCGTTTCTACAAAACTTTTTTAAGAAAACTATTTGGACCAACTTTAATATTAAATATGTCTTTAAATAATTCTTCGATTTAAAAACTGTCTACTTCAGCGTGTTTATCGAACATTTTTTTATAAAACCACCAATTTTTAAATTTTTATTTGCAATAGTTTTCTGGGTATTTGTACAAAACGACTTCAAGGCACAAAATCTTCATTGACAGCGGCTGCGGCGGCGGTGGTTACTTTATTTTTAATATAGAGAGATAGAGAGATACTATATAAATTTATGCATAATCTGCACGTTCTGACATGAGAAAGCACTCTGCAGTGTCAAATGTTCTATGTATCCCGTGTGGTTTCTAGGAAGATATGTGAAACATTTCCACAATACATACATCTATAATTTAAGTAGGGTGAATGGAACGTCTCTTTCCTCTAATTTAAGCAGACGATTTATTTGACAAAGTTGTTAAGTTAATACATTTCAGTTAGATACTGTTTTGAGTGTATAGAGCGAAGTACATAATGTATTTAAATCATTTAAATGATAATTTATTCTACTTGGAAATTTCATAAAAAGGAGCAGTCTTTTCGACCTATAATTGCTCATTATTTTAAGCTAATGAGAATAAGTATAGAATTTCAAATATAATTTGCAATACAAATTCAGAGAAAATAAAAAAGAACATTAATTACTACTTGTATTTGCAATTACTAATATTTGTAATATTTGTATTTGTAATTATTACTTGTAACTACTAATGGTAAGTAATACTAAGAAACTACTCATTTTTTCAATTTTTAAAATAAGCACTTAAAAATAAGGTCTAAGTTTCTCAACTTATCATTGTTCCAAGTTTCTATATAAATTATTCAAATGTACCATTTTCTTTACAATGAATGGTTAAGAAAGTAAATTGAGTGAATTATTTTAAAATCATCAGAAATTCTATTGAAAAATATTATAAGAAGAAAGAAAACATTTTTTAAACAAATTAACGAATTAAAATTAAACCAAGACACCACGAAGACCCCACCAGCATATTTTGTTATCATTAGTATATTTAGTGCTTTTCCGTTATACGAACACCACTGTCGTGAACCGTAATTGTTGGCGCCAAATGATACATTTGAAAAAAAGAATTATTAACATTGTTTATGTGAAAATAATCATATAAAAGTTATAATATTTGGAAATTACGGACTTTCACTAACTATTTCATTAAATAAATACAAATATATGAGTAAAATATAAATATTAAACAATAAAATAATAAAATAGAAATTAATTTAAACTGCAGACATGAAATAGTAAATATCGCTTAGCATTGCAGTAAACATTTCATTAAAAAAGGACGTCGCGTCACCACATAAACTCTATGAAATAGAATTATAAATAATGACGATCACTGCCGCGTTGTCTTTTATTACGCCATCTTGTGATGCTCCTTAATCTCCCAACAGATTGAGTATGACATCCAGTGTTAGAGTCAACAAAATCATATTTTGGATTTAGTGTGAACTGTTCGTAGTAAATAAAACCGTGTTTATGTATAACTCCACAGCCCTGAAACATTTGTATTGCAGCTTCCTCTTCATCGGGTAACTACCGAATGGTAAAACTATGCTGGAGCCTGAGGGGCACCCGATGCATTTTCGACCACCGAACCCAAGTCCTGAGGGGCTTATAACGCGCACGACCGGATTTTTAAAAAAATGTAAGCTATAACTTAATAAAAAAATAGTTTCTATTGGAAAAATAACAAATTAAGATGAGAAACAGACAAATGGATTTATCTGAAAAATTAAATTCACTCCTGAAAAATTATTTGAAAAATTAATTGGAATTTACTTGTATTGTCGGATTTACGATCAGTTTAGCAAGGAAAAAAATCCCTTTGTCTGTTACTCATTAGATTCGGGTGAATTTCACTCCTGAAAAATTAATTGAAAAATTAATTGGAATTTACTTGTATGTGTTGTTTAAGCTGGACTTGTTATGAAAAATGTCGTCTAAAATTTGCCACAGGGTTTGTGTGCTCTGGGTAACAGTTTCCATCCTGTGCTGCGGGTGCAGCCTATCCGACATATACAGGGTGTCTCAAAAGGTCGTTTACAAACTTAACATGCTGGTCTGTCATATCATGATAAACAAGATTTACATAGGAACATGTATTCAAAAATGCAAACTGCGACCGCTAGAGGGCGATGAACGCAGACTTACGAGCGAGTGGAAATCGCAATCATTTCAGGCGAAGACGTTGCAGGAGATGGATGAATCGGTTTAGTAACGCAGAATTGGCTGATATGCATTACGTATATGACGACGCGGATGGAAATGCCCGAGCCGCGGTACGGATGTACCTTCAGCGCTTCCCAAGCAGACGTCAGCCAAGTCATGTTTTGTTTGTACAATTGCACCGCAGATTGCGTGAAGCAGGAGCTTTCCAAGTACGTAGCTAGCTACATCGGTTAAGAACGCACAACATGCACGTCTGTCGTAGAGGAAACCGTGCTACGGGAATTTGACAGGAACCCGCAAACAAGTCGCCGAGCAAACGAACGCGTCTTGGGTGTACGTCGTTCCAGCATTATGCGCATACTGCATGAGGACACGAACCACCCCTACGACTTACAAAGAGTACAGTCATTGTGCGTTGACGATTATCGCCAACGCGTTGCATTCGCACGCTGGTATTTGCAACAACGGGTCCCACAGCCGGATTTTCCCATTTTGAACGGGTCCGTGAATTCATGCGTCGACGTTGTGAACATGCATTGCGGCGAATGGAATGAATTTTGAACATCTTGTGTAAATTAAACCATGTTCTTTAATAAAAGTCATATTAATACCTCTTTCGATATACTTTCTTTCTTCCCCTCCACACCTGCGATCATCGCACTCTAGCGGTAGCAGTTTGCATTTTCGAACACAAGTTCCTATGTAAATCTTGTTCATCATGGTATGAAAGACCTGCATGTTAAGTTTGTAAACGACCTTTTGAGACACCCTATATATAAGAGTGAGAAATGCCGAGTTGGGATGTCGTTCCTTGTAGCTCTGCGGTAGAGCCTCAGAGCGCTAATCTGGGGTCCCGGATTCGATTCCCGTCTTGGGACATTTTTTACTCTGTCGGATTTACGTTCAGTGTAGCAATGAAAAATCCATTTGTCTGTTACTCACTAGATTCGGGCAAATTTCACTCCCGAAAAATTAATTGGAAAAATAACAAATTAAGATGTTTGCGTGGTTACGATTAAATAATAGTAATAAACTATTCACGTTCAATAAATATAGAGTCACAATTTTTGGCACGGTTTGCAATAAAAATCTTTTGCACTCTAAAATTGAAATAAAAAGACCATTAGCATACATTTTGGCATTGTGCCAAAATATAACAAAAATTAAGAAATAACGAAAATCTTATTAACAGATATACTAACACGGAACGTTTTTGCGTTCGTCCACAATGAGCCCCCAACTGACGTTTCAGCAATTAAAAACCTGACATGAAAAACTGACGTCATTTCCAAATATATTTTTTTACCTTTCGACTAAATAAGAATTTTCGTGAATTTTGCTCAGTGAATGTCAAAGAAAAAACAGGGAAATATTTGTTTCATCGTATAATACGAAAGGAAATAGATTAGATAATAGAAACAATATCACAAATAATAATAATAACAACAATATTCACGTATCAGAAATGTATAAGAACATGCAAATATTTGTCAGAGTAAATTTTTGTAAAAGGATCATAGAAAATTTATTTTATACAGATTGGAATAAAATCGAAGATTTTTAGTAAGTATTCTTGAAAAAAATATATATTACAAAAATATATTAACATTTATTTTGTATATTTTGCACGTATACCTTTAACACCTTTAAGAACTTTTTTAGAACGGCAGAAATAATTTTTTAAAGCAAGGTAAATAACGTTTATACGTTTAATCATTCTTTCTAAACAGATTTTTTACGCAAAGCGTGTTAAAATCCTTCTCACACTTTAAAATTTAACTATAAATAATGTATACTTTTAATTGCTAAAAGGGGAAACAATTATTTTTGTTTAAATAAAAAATGTTTTAATAGACTGTTGACATGTTTCGGCTCCATCGAAGCCGTTATCAAAACAAATAGAATAGTCTATAGTTGCACAATCTATGGTGTAATGATTTCAAATGCCATCATTCAATTTTCCCCGTACTCTTTCAGATTACGTACGGTATTTTTTATTTTTACTTGGATGTTTATTTCCATACTCGTAAGCATGGACTAACTCTAGCCATCATTCGGGTACGTTAAATAATGCCGCATCGTTACATATTGTATTTTTACGTGTTACAATCTCTATGGTTTCTCTTATAATGGATGGATATTATAGACCGGAGGGAAGAATTATCTTACTTTCATTGAAATTTATTTGGAAAGTTTCTACTAGATATGATCTTTCGAGTGCTGTGTTTTTCTATTATACTTTATATCAGCTACACAGTCAAAAAAAAAACGGTAAAAATGTCAGCATAATTTGCTGTAAATTTATGCACCCAAACTGCCATCATTTTTTGCTGTAACATTTAATATGATTATAGTCATATTTGCAGTAAAATTAACATGTTTGAAGCACATTTTGAGGTAAAATTCCAAACATAATATTATTTAAGACCTATTTAGCTGTAAATTTACAGTAAAATATGCTGGCAATTTGGGTGCATAAATTTACAGAAAATCTTGCTCTAATGTTTGGCGTTTTTTCTTAAAGTGTATATGTTCCTTCTTTCTATAACTAAATTTCCTGTTAGTCATGCCAAAATAGCCGAAAATCATGTAATTGGCGTAGAAGTGCACGGTTTGGACGAATATGCGTTTCGTGATCTAAATTTTGTTTAAACAAATCCAAAAATTAGTTCCAATAACTGTTCATGGATTGCGCTACACCTGCAAAACTACTCCAAAATGCATCAAAATCTTAACATAAGCCAATATTTGATCATAGAAGACGCCACTATATATACTTCTAAAGAAATGATTTAACTATAAAGGCAAAACTTAAACTAATCACGTAGAAATAAATCACAGTAAAAATGAGAAATCATTTATACTAAAATTAATTTAAATAATTTTTAACTGTATTAAAAAGGAACGAAACATGACCATTACACCGATCAATACCTAACACGTTCATTTTTGAAGAGCGTCGCCAAAAATAGTTAAAACTTTAAAACATGTATTTATCTTTAATTAAAAAAAAATTAATTATTTAATTGCATTTGCAATATGTGTTAATTATTTTTATTAAGAAATAATCCTCATCATAAAAATTAATTATCATTCACAGTTTCTCTGATTTATTTATGCATGATTCAGACAAACTATGTTAAGTTCTGATTTCTTAGTGAAGCTTTTTGCCCTAGAAGCCCACCCTTTTGAGTCACAGCGTCAAAAACTATGAAAAAACAAAAAGCAAAACAAAACAAAACAAATGTGAGAACAACTGGTGCCATCTATGATATTTTTTTTCTTATCTTAAATTTTTCATGCATTTTGGGGTAGCTTTTCAGGTTATATATTCGTATTATGTATTGGAATTGTTTTTTTTTTTAGGCTTTAAACAAATTTGACGATCACGAGAAGCATTTTCTTCTAAATCGTATTTTTGTACGCGAGTTATTTATTTTTTATTGAATTCTAAAATGTGCCAAGGACTTTTGGCTCACCCTGTAATTGGTATTTCTAGTTATAACATTATTTTAGGACTTAATGACTTGCTAAAAATTCATAGAATTAAATAATTTACAATCCCCACGATCATGTGTCCTTGGACTTATAGAAGTAATATTAGCTGCTAATCTTTCAGTATTATACGGCAAAATAAACATTCTTAGTATTAGATTTTTTATGGATGAATTCTAATAAGTAACACGAAGGAAAAAAATATATTATATGAAATTAAATAAATTTTCTGGTTTCATTCATGAAAAGAACAGGAAGGTTAGCAGCTATAAATGGATATTTGCAGGGTGTCTCAAATATGACGGGTGCATTTGAAAATCGAAATAAAAAATTACAAAAAGTGACAGAAGTATGCCATTTGCTGCATTCTACGTAGGAAAACAGTAAATTTTCATTCACAAAAAAATTCAATATTGTTTATGAAGCTTCGTTGCTTTATTCGTTAGAACAACGAATATTTCTTGCCTTGGAATTTCACCTTCTGGACCCCACTATTGTTGAAGAAACAGAACGCAATTTTGAGAGGAAATTTTATTTTATTAAATAGCCGAAAAGGGATACAATAAATGCTTTGTTTGGAAAATATCAACGGACTAGGAACGTTAATGAGGATCGTCATTGAAACGTCCCTGTGTGGCAGTTACAGAAACGAATGTTGAGGTCACTTAGAAAGTGATCCGTGCACCGTGTTGAAATTCAAATTGGACTACCACACATGCCCACGCATCGTATCATGCGCCACAGCCTCCACATTTTCCATACAGAATTCAGTCCAGCCAACCAGTTAGTGATGCTATCAATAATGCACGCGAGACGTTTAAGAACATCATGCTGCAGCAAATGAATGCTGCCACAATCGTCATGGCAAACATTTGGTTCTCTTATGAAGTGTATTGTCACCTGGACAGTTTCGCCAATAAGCAGAACTGGTGCATTTGGGGAACGTAAAATCCACATGTTGTCGTAACATCGATCCCGCATCCCCTAAAAATTATGCTTTGTACCACTATTTCCTCCAAAGGACTCATTGGGCCATATTTTCTATGCCAAATTATTACTGTAGCGGTCTATCTGGACATTTGGAGGGGTACAAAATGCCTTGACAGACATCGGGAAAACCTTGCGATTCCTGCAAGACCGTGAGTGTCCACATTTCACGACTGAAGTTTCTCATTTCCTCAACGAACTTTTCGTTGATCTTGTCACTGTCCTAGATTATTGAAAGTATACGATAAGCGACATGGCTTGTCCACTATATCCACCAGATTCGACTCAATGTGACTTTTTCATGTGGGGTGTACCTGAAAGACGACGTTTACCCCCAAAATAAAAAACAACAGCCGAACTGAAACCGTACATCTCTGCGGCAGGTGATTTCATTCTGGTGGAAAAGCCGCCAGTATGGGTTTCTGCGAATTTTGCTCTTAGACTGCGCGATGCTGTTGTTGCAAATGGTGGATATATTAAAAATATCGTTATTTAATTTTTGAAGTCATATTCGCAATATGTTCATCCTGTTTTTTTGAAAGTTTTCCCACCTAGCAGCGCCATCTGTCGGCAATTTTTCAACTAAATTTGAAATTCTATATGGCACAAAATTTACTGATGGTTTCTCAAGTAGAAAGTAGCAAACTATGTATTTCTATCACTTTTCGTTAGTTTTTTGTAAATTTCATTTTTCAAATGCACCCGTCATTTTGGGATTTCACTGTATATTAATACTTAGCCCTATCTGTATATGTGAGGATTATTCGTTATTTTATTTTTTATACATGAAAAATATATGTGAAGCTTAGAATTTGCAACAAAAAAATATTAATTGAAACAAAAAATAATGTTAAAAATATTTGTGAATTGGAAGCAGCATTTTTTATCCGTTTCTCGTACGCTATCACTAAAAAATCTATTGTTTCATTGCATAAAAAAATCTTTATAACCTATTAGTACTTTTTGTAACATTTATTATATTAAATAAAAATGCATTGTTACTGAAAAACGCCCTTTTTTCTGCAATAGGGCTAGTCTTCGGTTTCAGTTTGTTTTTTCTAACTTAGGAACTAATGGAACATTTTCTATTTTTTATTTTGTTCAGTTTTGTATTGTAAACTTAAACTTACTTTTTTCCCCTCTAAATTTTCCTTTTTTCTATATTTTTTCTATTTTAATTTCTTTAAATTGTTTAAAGTTATCATGTAGCATAAAAGCAATCATCTCTCGTGTAGTTCTATAACTACAGTTAAACTTAATTTTTCAATGGCTCCCTAATATTACTGCAAGTAGCTTACATATCTCCTGGATGTAAAATTGCACCGCAATTAGGATGTCCACCAAAAAGCATGCATTTTTCCATTGAAAACTATATTCCTAGAAGAATGGCATCATATGTTACTAGTATTATAGCGCTTAAAATATTTATTATCAGATGTTAGAAAACATCATTTTAAACATGTAAAAAATAATAAAACAATTTAAAACGTAAAAAAAAGTAAGAGGTATTTTTTTCCAAATCTGAAACAAACAGAAAATTGCGCACTTCATATATATATTTTGTCAATTTTCTAATACAGAATTATAAAGTATATGAACTTAACTTTGTAAAAAAAATTTGGACGTCTCCAGCCTTTTTAATTTTACAAAATTTATGAAGTTCATTTTAGCAATAACGATGTAAAACTGTTAAAATGATAAATAAAAGTTTAGCAAGAAAAAATACCTCAGTATCGCCACCTGTTGAGAATTGAATGAATAATTTATACTAATTGCTGTGTTGGAAGATAGCAGCAATAAATAAAATCGTTTCTTAAAGTCTACTGTATATCTGCAACATTCCCAAAGGTCTATGTTGCAGATATGGAAAGCAATTATACAGACCGTTATTAGCTATGAAAAACAAAACGCCAATTAAATACAAAAAATCTAATTATTAATTACTTTATAATATATTTTAAATTCAAATCAATATGCTTTTACAACACATAAAAGCGACGAAGTTACACATCCTTCTGTAAAATCAAATTACCTTTAAGATCCCTTGTGGTTAAACTCATAGTTCATTTAACATTAACAACATGCATTAGAAGTATCCTCTAAACTGTATAAATAACATATTCTTGTCTCCTAATCTAGGATGATAATACATTATCAGACAATGCATTAGGGAATCTTGATGAGTACATACATCTTTATTTGGCGGCAATTTTACGAATACTTAGAATTTTGATCTGAAAACTTAATACACAAATTTTACTATTCAAAGTATATATTTTATTTATAAAAACAACATCTGCGTTTAAAGTGTTCTATTAATTTTAAATAACTAACTATGTTAATTTTTTAGTTTTAAACACATTAAATTCTTTTTAGTGCATTGTCCTACTTTAAATTTTTTCCTACCATGTTACAAAAGACATCTGACACTCATTATATCGATCGTTGAATATATCATTCTATTACTAGAAAATCTACAGATCAGGCGTCTCAACGTCAGCTCTGAAAATCATTGTTTTTAAATCTCATTTTTCATATTATTTAGCATCTTACAATCCTCAATTTAGTTTTTTATACTACATACATAGTATTTATAGGCATATAAAACACTTCGAATATTTTCAAAAATTAAAAGTGTTAAATTAAACATGGTTTATGCAATGATATTCTGAAATCCTTATGAACTTCTTATTCTTGTAATTTTTTGTATAAAAAATACATTCCTTCAGGGGGGGGGGGGGGGTCTGCCCCCATAAACCTCCGTAATCTTGTTAAATTTACATTCGTGATTTCCTACTGATTGTGTGAATGATTATAGTGTATATTGGATTTCGTTTTATACTATGGTTTTATTTCGATAAGCAACAGTTTGGAAAATAATTTCGTTATCTTAATTCCCAAATAGCAATATTTACTTACCTTCCAACCACGAAACACTCGCATTTGATGGATAAGTTGAATAATATCTTTTGTACAAAAGCAACTTATGGAAATGTAAACTGAATCTACTATATTTCACTTGTATCTATTTTAGAAATCTAGTGTGATTACAATTTTTGTTTCGGAAAAACTGTTTTAATGATCATTCTATAATATTTAGATGTAAGATCTTATCTAAGCACACCCTGATCTACTCGATGGCAATAGCATACTAAAAAATCCTTCAGCCTCCCACCCCCCCCCCCAAAAAAAAAAAAAAGTCATATTCGGAAAGTTTTAAATCTATTAGGTAATTATTCCTAATCGTATCCACTTCGAATTCACTAAATAGCATACGTGATTTGGCGCTATAAAGTATTTTTTGTGATAGCTTTTTATGATCTCAGTTTCCAGTAATTGTGCTATTTCAGGATGTATCGATGCGTTTTACTGCGTTAACTTCTTTAGATTAACCATTTCGTTGTACGAGAGATTTTATCCTATTTTTAAAATAATACTAATTTTCAACCACGAAAAATCCACATCTCTTCCAGAAAATGAATAATATCTCACGTAAAAATGTTTCGGTAACCATTCTATAGTAGTTAAAAGATAACTTGTATCAAAATAAATTCTCATTTATTTCAATAAAATACTAAATCACCCGAAAATATTTTATTTTGCGAATAAAATATTAAAGCAAAATAGTGAGAGTTATTTGAATTTTATTATGTTGATATTCTTTGAAATATAGTTGCTAGGTTACAGTTAAATTAAAGAAGAAAATAAAAATAAATGCATTTTAAAATTTGTAAAAAATAATAAAATAAAATGCATTGTATTATTCGAACAGATGTATAAAATTTTAATATATTTTATTTTTTATATTGTCGGAAATATCTCGTTTTACATTTCTTAGTACATGGCTTACGCGATATTGTACCACTTTTTCATGCACGGAAACTAAGTTGCAATCCGTTGTTAATTTTGTTGTCCAAGATCTTTATTCTCAAAAATTCATAAAAACTCCCGCATTAGATAGACAGCAAAATATTGTAAAAGCTATGTTATCAAAAGAATTGGAACAAGGTTAAAATATGAAAAGTTCCAGATATTAAATGTAGGCCCGATATAAAACATGTTGGAATCCGTCGTCATGATTTTTTACAGTTCACATTCTTCATTATGGATATCCTCACTTTATAATCCAGGTAAATACTGTAATATTATGTTAATACCGAAGTCGTAAGCCTCTGAGGATTCAGATTCATTCTCTGATGTGTACGTGTCCTATAATATTGCTTCATTTACCAACATGTCCATTTTCAGTTAGAAATGCTAGAAAAACAAAAAATTGCACCTTTTTCTATTAAAAAAATAATACTGCTTCTAACATTACGCAAAATGAAAATAAAAATAAAATCAAGAACCGATATCTTTACTCAAGAAGCTATTAACCAATTTAAATTTTCTTGCCTTGAAAGTGCAAAGGTAAAGATCTCTAGGACATGCTTTCCTGACGAATACTATGACTACGCAGAATATTTACTTCTTTTTTTAATATTTTTTGTTTGTAGCCTAAAAGTATTTAATATTTTTATTTAAAGTTTGATGTTTTATTTGTATATTTTTTATAAGGCTTATGTGCAAGGACCAATTGTTTTGTCCCTAACACAGAATGGTCACAGGCATCAAACTTTTCCGCTCATTGGTTTAATTCAATAGTTTAAAAGATTACTGGATTTTAAAAAAACTTTATAATTTTTGTGATGCAAAAAAAAAAAAAAAAAGTTTTCATAACAAAAATACGCTTTCTTTTCAAGCGTTAGTAAGTGAATTCACAGTAAAAAATATAAATATCTATTCATAAATAAAAGAAAAATCTATATTTAAATTTCCTATTTGAATAAATAATTAGCTGCCTAGAATCCAACAGTTTTTTTTTTAAATTAATTTCTATTATCTCATAGCGTGCTGAGTATAATCCTTTTTGTAAAATAGGCAGAAATATAAGCAATATGCAGTCAATAAAACTAAAGAGCAGAAAATACAGTTTATATTAGAGACTTTTTTAAGCTTAATAGGCAATATTTTTATGCCTTTATCATATCCACCATAAAAAAAAAATACATAAAAATGTTTTTAATAGGATACATTAAAATGAACAACACGTGACAAGTATCGTTAGACTATAATAAAAACTGATTAATTAATTATTTTAATAAAAATATTATAATGAATTTATTATAGAAGAAATGAGCAAAATATTTTGTTTATGTAAATTCAAATTTTTATTAAAAAAATGGTTTTTTGCATTAATTTCTATTTTCTCATAATGTACTGGGCAAAATCTTTTTTCAGAAACAAACAAAAAATTAGCAGTCAATAAAACAGAAGATACAATTTATAGCAGGAATCAATTTTAAAATAAATAAGTAAACTTTTATGCTTAAGTTTATCATATCCAATATGGGAAAAGAATAATGTTTTTTATTAGAATACATTAACAGAAACAATGTGTAACAAATATCAGTAGAATTTAGTAGAAAACGGTCAATTTATTATTATAATTAACACTTTATAAAAAATATGATTTATTTCTTTAGAAAGGTACTTATATATTATCTGTGCCGAAAAGTTAAATCGCCAAATGTGGTTGTCTATCGCCTATTATCTTCAAATCGGTAATTTAATGTACATTAAATAAATACATAACTTCGTTAAAAATGATAAATAAGAAAAAAACAAATTAAAATAATACAAAACAGTAATTTAGTATATGTTTATTGTCTGAACGAAGCTTAGGCTAATACACAATGCAACAGTACTTTAGGGCACATATAGCTACGGTATATATTACAACATTTCGTAAAATATAATTAAAAAAATATATTTGACGAATATCGTTCTAATTATCACAGATAGTACCTATGAGGGTGACAACTATTTTGATAAATTTCCATGAATAAATTCAAACCTTTCGGAAAGTATATCAAAAACTTTGATAAAAAAAATCACAATTAAAGTACATATATCACGGTAGATCAGTGCGGACGTCATTTTCACCAGCGGAAGATTAACGTAGGCAGCACATGGAGCAAATAAAATACGCACCATCTAATCTCCAATATCCCTTTTCTTTAGCAATAAGATCCTTGAATGGCAGATAGGGTGAACACATATCGTCGCTACCATGTCAAACTTTCGATGTGAAAAAATGCATATTTCATAACTTTTAAAAATGGGCCGATTGTCACCAGTAAATTTTAATTGTATTCTTCACCAGGCTTGAAAGCCTGGCAACCTTTTTCATTCAGAAATTCCGAATTCATACCAGGAATTTTAAACAGAAATTTTTGATTTATTTAATGACAGACATTTTTGAATACTTAAAGTAAATATTTTTCTCTCAAAATTTCCGATGTGATTTCTGCATCTCCATATAAATAAAAAATGCCAGAAATTTTATTAGTATTCATACTAAGCGTTGAATTCTAAATACAATTTAGTGGTGTTAATCGCCCCATTTTTAAAAGTAATGCCAAATGCATTTTTTCACATTCGATAGTTTGACATGGTAGCGACGATATCGTCACAACTACAAATCTTGAGCACAATGGTGTTGATTTCCTTCTGGGAACAAACTTCAAACTTTCTGGCTTTTAGAGACTCTACCAGGAGAAAGCTACAGTAGGCAAATCTACTACGTCGCTATATATAATGCGTATATGTGATACTATAAATGTTATGTGTATATATATATATGAAACAAATTAAAAAATTTCGCCGTTGACCTCATTAAAACTATAATTCTGTGTAAATCCCATTATTCTAAATTATTTTCTCGCTCCAGTATTTCGATTGTCAAATTTACACCTAGCAAAATATAGTTTATTCCAAATTCATTCTCTTAAAAAATGGCGCTGATAGATGCTCTATTAAAATTATGCACTTTTATTTCTTTAAATAAAATGCATCCTAGAATTTAATTCTTCTAAAAAACACCAATCTCCCTGCTAAAAATATTTTACTCTTTTGAAATAACAACCTATGAATTTCTTTTCTTTATTTTTTATTTCCCTACGATTCCTGACATAATATTACTCCTCAAATTATGAAAGACTTTAGTCTCAATGTAAAAATTATCTTGGCATCTTGCCATACTTGATAAAACCTATGTATTCGTTTTTCTTTGCTTCTCTTCTTATTTATTCGAAAGGAGTACATTTCACGAGATTGTTCTCGAAGCATTTGTTGCCGCGCTTTTTCCAACTCACGGTAAATTCGCTTCCATATAAGAGCGCCGGAGAAATTAATCCGAACGCGCTGATTGATGCAACCCCGTCATGTACTTCCTGATCTTCGAATGTTCTGCTTGGCCGCCGATAGATTCGATAAAATACCTGCCTATACGAACCAAAGATGTCTTCTTAATATAATAATTTAAATCATCAAGTCTTCCTCACGGTCTTAAAATCAGCATGGATAGATATAGCTACGTGGAAAGTAAAGCATAGCCAAATTCTTTGATTTTTCGAATAAAATGTGAACCGTAACGAACTGCCTCTTATTTTGAGTTCTATATGTACACAATGAAGTGGTTTTTCGGCGCTCGACTGTAAAATTCCTCGGAGAAACCCTTGCCTTGAGTATGAGTCTACAAAAAGTATGGTGATGCAAGTAGTATCGTCACATTATTTATTTTAGTCGACAGGATGTTGCCATTATTTTTATTTTAGTCGACCAGGATTTCGAGATATTTTTAAAAGCCTAGTGGATATGCCAGGTGTTCTTGTTCCACCGATTTAGTTCAATGCTTATGATGCTGGTGTATGGACTTCAGCTGTGACGGATGGTACGTCGTTTTGGTATGTGGTAATCTAGATCGAAATATGTAATGTCACCGATTTGGAGTGTGTTATCATCGGATGAAATTAAATGGAACTTTAATGACTTATTGTTTTGATGCTGATTTATTCTATGAGATGCGGCCAAGTAAATAAGAGGACACGGCAGTGTAAGTTATTTTTTCATGGTTGATATTTTTATTTTGTGACTTTATGCTATTTGAATATTTTTATGTGATTTTATTTTATTGTTAATGATTATTTAAATTCTATTGTTATTTAAATGCTACTGAGATCGGGGCTTTGTAAAGATAATAGAGTACCTTCTTATATTTATATTGATAAAAGTAATAAGAATATGGATGAAATTAAGATGATTGCATTTGACCCTGATTCGGGAATGGGGATTCAGCAGTGGCTAGAATATTTCAACAAAATTTGTAGAAGAGAAAATAAGAATGAGGGATGGAAATTTAATCATATATCTCAATATCTTAAAGGTGAAGCTCTTAAAGTGTATGTTAATGATTGTTTAAATTGTGATGATTATGAACAAATTGTAAATATTTTAATAGAGAGATTTATTGACTTAAAATGCCCAAAATTTTCTGAATTTACTACACTTAAACTTGATAAATTGAGTGATTTAGAAGATTATTTTAGAAAAAAGGTAGAGATAGGTAGGCAGTTAAAATTATGTGAAACTATTCTGTTACAAGGATTGACTGATGGATTACGACCAGAATATCAAAATTCCATCAATGTAAATCCTCCTGAAAATACCACTGACTGGTATGGAGTTGTAAAACAATTTGTTGAAATTTCTCCAACGCTCAATACTAAACAACCAATCAATCAACCGTATCGTCAGCCAAATTTTTCTGCTCCCCGTTTCCCAATGCAATCTTTTCGACAAAATTATCAGCCTTTTCGACCACCTAGGCAAGAATATGCTCCTCGGAATTGGCTACCAGCACGACAATTTAATCAGAGATCTCCTAATTACAGGAATCCTGTACAAAACAATCATTTTCAAAACCTTTATCCAAGCAGACCATGCAGAATTTGCACCAATAAGGGGGTCAGAAATGCTTACCATTGGGAAAGAGAGTGTGTTTTTATAAGTAATACTACTCCCTCTGATACTCATAATGCTTCTTCTTTTGATTGTAATCCTGGTAATGAATGACAATTAATAGTGTATGGATACACCCCTGGTTACAATTTACCTTGTATTGTGGATAGTGGCTCCACAATTGCCATTTTACCATTGAAATTTGTAAGAAAACTTAATGCTAAAATTGAAAAAATTCCTACTATTATTGGTCAGGCAAAAGGGTTTATGGAAATTAATCAGAAATGCAGAGTGCTCATCAGGGTTGGGAAAATTAGTAAATGGGTGGATTTTCTAGTATGTAATATCGATCTAAATTATGAAATATTGGGGTTAAGAGAATGTTCAAAATTTGATTTAAATTAATTGTAAACATTGTATTGTCAAACAAGGGAAAATAATTGTAAATAGAGGTGTAGCCATACAAAATGAGAAAGCACACCATTTTCATGTTATTGATGTTAATAAAGTACAAGTGAATAATGAAAGTATAAAATGTGAAAATGACAGTAGTAATTTTGAAAATAAGTATGATCATTATAACAAGTTTAATTTTTATCAAGTAAATAACAATTTTGAAAGTAATGAAGAGCAGAGTGATTTGGATTTTTATCATGATGAACAACAAAATTTTGAGAACTGTGGTAATAATATAATTATGCAGTCAAATTAGGAAAATAATGACTATGAAGTGCAACCAGATTATAGAAGACTCATGACTCCTCAAATTTCTCGCGAAGTTAAAAATTCTAATTGTGAACTAATGGGGGAGATAAATTTGATTCAAAATGGGGATTTAAGGGAATTAATTCAAGATTACATGGATATTTTTGCTAAACATAAATATGATGTGGGTAGAATTAATATTGAACCACAACGCGTTTATCTTAAATCTGACCTACCAATACCTTTGAGGCCCTACAGAACATCACCTGCTGAAGAAAAAGAAATTCAAAATCAAATTCAAGGGTTGTTAGAAGCATCATTAATTAAAGAGAGCAATAGTCCTTATTCGGCTCCTGTCACTTTGGCTATGAAAAGAGAGGAAGGCAAAAAGACTAGATTATGTATTGATTATCGAAAATTAAATTCAATCGTAAAAATGATGCCGAGCCATTACCTCGTATTGATGGGATCTTGGATAAATTGAGTGGTGCTCAGTATTTTTCAACTTTGGACTTAGCCTCTGGCTACTGGCACATACCCATACATCCCGCAGATACTGAGAGATTAGCTTTTGCTACTAGCTCTGGGTTATTCGAATGGTTAGTCCTCCCATTCGGGTTAAAAACGGGGCCCTCGATTTTCAATAGAACTATTAGAAGAATCCTAAATAAATACAAAGTAGATTTTGCTTGCCACTATTTCGATGATATTATAATTTTCTCCTCCTCTCTAAAAGAACATCTTGATCATTTAAATCAAATATTCAAAATTTGTCAATTAGAAAACATTAAACTCAAACTATCCAAATGTAAATTGGCTCAGACTAAGATTAACTTTTTAGGATATGAAATTTATGATGGAATTCTAACTCCTGCAAATGCAAATATTGAAACTATAAAGAAATTAAAATCCCCAACAAATATTAAACAATTGCAAAGTTTCCTAGGATCAATAAATGTTTATCATAAATTTATAGATAAATATGCTCAAATTCGACAACCTCTTAATAAATTACTTAGAAAAAATACAATATGGGAATGGACTCCAGAATGTCAAGATTCTTTCAATAAATTGAAAGATGCTTCAATCCAAAAACCTATCCTTAAAATTTATGATGCAAAATTACCACTTCATATGTTTGTTGACTTCTCACAGATGGCAGTAGGTGCAGTGCTTAAACAACCAGATAAAGAGGGGTTTCTACATCCAATTGCTTACCATTCAAGGAATTTGAAGAGTTATGAACAGAATTACTTCATTACAGAGTTAGAGTGTTTAGCGATTATTGACACTCTTGATAAATTTTACCATTAATTCCATGGAGTCAGATTTACCATCCATACTGAACATGCATCTCTAGTTTGGTTAAAAAATGTTAAGAATCCTAGAGGAAGATTATTCAGGTGGTCTTTAAAATTAGGCATGTTTGAGTATGAAATTAAGTATGAAAAAGGGTCAACAAATGTCGAAGCTGACATGTTGTCTAGAAACCCTGTAACTTTTTTCAACCAGCATATTAATTTATTGTTAGATAAAGATGAAATAATAGAGATGCAAAATAAGGAAAATGTAAATGATAGGAAATATCGATCAGAGAATGGAATAATCATACTTAAAAAACATGGAATTCGAAAAGTGGTAGTACCAATGGCTTTAAGAAAAAAATTATTACACATTGCACATGAGAATTATGGACATTTAGGTATACAAAAAATGCAAAATTTAATTTCTCCAAACTATTATTGGCCTAATATGACAATAGATATAACCCAGTATGTAAAACATTGCGACACTTGTCAAAAAAATAAAAAACCCAAAACAAAAAGATTTGGCTTATTACAAGCTTTACCAGCCACAGATCAACCTTTTGAGTGCCTCTCTATTGATACTGTGGGTGGATTTAATTATTATAACTCAACAAGGATATTTCTACACATAATCATAGATCATGCCACAAGATATGTCTGGGCTTTTCCATCAAAAAATGTTACATCAGCAGCATATATTAATTGCTTAAAACAAATTTTCAATAGTCAGGTTCCCCAAACAATACTCAGTGATCGGCACAAGGCATTCCGGTCACCTCAATTAAAAAAAATTCTCAAGACACATAATATTAAACAAAGATTTACCTCTTCACATCATCCACAAACGAATGGGAAGGTTGAAAGGGTTAACCAGACAATAGTCACAAGATTAAAATGCAAAGTAAACTCAATCTCATCTAAAATTCCATGGACTCGGTTATTAGATCAAGTCATTCAAGAATACAATAATACTCCTCACTCCATAACTAATTTCCCACCAGCATATCTGTTTTATGGAAAATTACCTTATAACTCTCCTTTAAATCAAAATTATTATCCACCTGTTCAAGAAACACTAAAAATTGCTAGAAAGCGTACTAAAGAATTTCATTTCAAAAATAAAAGGTTATATGATAGAAAATTTGTTGAGTGTCCTTTAAAACTAAATGATTTTGTAATTTATGAAGAATTTAAATATCCCAATACTAGGAAGTTGGAACCCACTTTTTCAGGTCCATACAAAATCATAAACAAACTTTCAGAAGTAACTTATGAAATAGACAGATTTAATTATGAAACTAAAGCCAATTCAGTAATTGTACATGTGTCTAAATTAAGACCGTATTTTCCAGATGACTTCAAATTATTTCATGAAAATACACAAAAACCAACACAAACAACTTCACATACAGGTTCACAAAATCAAACTAAAGTAAAAACAATAGATTAAACTCAAATTCTTTAAATATCTCTTATTACCATAATTTCAACATTATCAGGTATGTTCTTGGTTGCGCAACGAGAATATTACTTGTTTTTGAAAGTTTTTGAGTTAAGTAGACACCTTATGCAGGCATAAGATGTGTATTTTGATTTTAGGAATTTCCAAATTGATGTTGAAAAATGAAATTAAAATTTCTATATAATTACAGTTTTTAGTAAATGTTATTTATATTATTTGATGTATTCCCAATAGCTATATTTATTTTGTTTAATACAATAAAAGTCTTGAATTATTCTTGAATGCTGATATTCTGTATTAGTCTAAAAGTTGATATTGTAGTGAAATGTTTTGAAGAGATTAGTTGAAAAATAAGTATTGCAATAGTGTAACTATAATAGTTTATATTCCAATTCTCTGCCATCTATCTATCTAACAACTATTATTATTATTTTTTTGTTATTATTATTAATATTTTGCTTATTACTTAAAAAGTGTAAAAAGAAGTAGAAGATTCTACACTTAAATTTTGGTAATTAGCTATACCCGATTATGTCACAGATTGTAGTAGTTAAAAGAAGAGTATCAGAAAGGGATATTATTGTTCAGAATTGTTGGTTGAGTGAATCCTATCTAAATATTTGTACATCTAAATTATTTAGTATTGGAAAAATAATATATTGTTAATTTTTTTTTTTTTTTTTTTTTTTTTTTTTGCACAATTCGGCTAGCAAAAAATTATTTCCTTATCTTTTCAAGTAAGGAAAAAAACAGATTTTGCTATGTATTTTTTTTTCCTCAATCAAGAATTTTATATGGAATGTAATATTTACTGTGATATATTACTAGAGTAGTTATTGAAGTTTGTTGATATTATTTATTATTTGAAGAAATTTATTAATGTTATTAGTTATTAAATAATGCATTAGAAAAAATGTTATTAGTAAGATAAAATAGAATTATATTTTAAAAAATGTTGACAAATTGATGAAACTGCTTACAATGAATTGTAGTTATAGAATATTCGAATTTTGGTACCAAGGCTGTGATATATCAAAGTAGTGTGTATACCATGAAGTGCAATATGGACATTTATTATTTCAAAAAATTTTACTGATTGTGACAAAAGATAGCTATCGCATGGAATAAATAAGTTAGCTCTGATCTTTAGTGTGACCACAAAAATGAGTGGCACCACAGATTAGAGTGGGGTCAATCCCAAAACCACAATGGAGAAAGACTGAAATTTAGTCAGAACTGTTTAAGACTATTGAAGCTTCAGTATTCAGCTATTCAGTATCATTGTTATTCAGTATCAATGTAATTAAGTTTTTTTAATGTAATTAATTTCCAGCTTTATTATTTATTATTTATTATATTGAATTCTTTATATATTATGTTATTAATATTATTTATTATGTTAGTTATTTCTTAGTTTATCTTGATGTACTCTCATTTATTTTACACTTGCAAAAAGTAAGTGTTGTTGTAAAATTTATGAATTTTAGGTTATGCTTTACCCGAAAATTTTTTTAATTTTTATTCTTCCAAATTTTTAAGGCAATTGCTTTGTTCGTGATTCTTGGTGATTTTAAAAAAAAATAGAATTTTTATAATTTAGGAAAATTTACAATTTTTATTTTTGTTTGTCACTTATCTGAACTACTGTTAGGTAAATGCTGTTCAGATAAGCTTGATTTTTTTTTTGGGGGGGGGGGGATATTGAAACAAATTTAAAAATTTTCGCCGTTGACCTCATTAAAACTATAATTCTGTGTAAATCCCATTATTTTAAATTATTTTCTCGCTCCAGTATTTCGATTGTCAAATTTACACCTAGCAAAATATAGTTTATTCCAAATTCATTCTCTTAAAAAATGGCGCTGATAGATGCTCTATTAAAATTACGCACTTTTATTTCTTTAAATAAAATGCATCCTAGAATTTAATTCTTCTAAAAAACACCAATCTCCCTGCTAAAAATATTTTACTCTTTTGAAATAACAACCTATGAATTTCTTTTCTTTATTTTTTATTTCCCTACGATTCCTGACATAATATTACTCCTCAAATTATGAAAGACTTTAGTCTCAATGTAAAAATTATCTTGGCATCTTGCCATACTTGATAAAACCTATGTATTCGTTTTTCTTTGCTTCTCTTCTTATTTATTCGAAAGGAGTAGATTTCACGAGATTGTTCTCGAAGCATTTGTTGCCGCGCTTTTTCCAACTCACGGTAAATTCGCTTCCATATAAGAGCTCCGGAGAAATTAATCCGAACGCGCTGATTGGTCGAGAGACTTCTTAGTAAAAATGTATTCTGGAGCGCTCAGAAAATGATATACGGCGTTTTCCCGCGTTTTGAGTCAGAAGGTTCCGGGATTCGGCGGTGTAAGCAGCCCCGTCATGTACTTCCTGATCTTCGAATGTTCTCCTTGGCCGCCGATAGATTCGATAAAATACCTGCCTATACGAACCAAAGATGTCTTCTTAATATAATAATTTAAATCATCAAGTCTTCCTCACGGTCTTAAAATCAGCATGGATAGATTTAACTACGTGGAAAGTAAAGCATAGCCAAATTCTTTGATTTTTCGAATAAAATGTGAACCGTAACGAACTGCCTCTTATTTTGAGTTCGATACGTACACAATGAAGTGGTTTTTCGGCGCTCGACTGTAAAATTCCTCGGAGAAACCCTTGCTTTGAGTATGAGTCTACAAAAAGTATGGTGGTGCAAGTAGTATCGTCACATATATATATGATACAATAAATGTTACCCCTACAATGCACGAATTTTTCTCTTGGAAGTATGTTTTTTATACTCATATTTAGGATTATCTACATCTTTTCTTTTTTTGATAGTAAGTGAACTTCTGGGATTATATAAAAAGAATAGTTTAAGATACATATAGTGGTAATAAAGAAATAAGATTATTTATTAAAGGTTAAATTTTAATTGATTTATATGTGCATAACAGTGTACTCCAGTTGTCTGCACTGGCGGTATTTTCCAGTTCCGGACTTGGCCCGGCCCGACTCCACCCGTGCAAAAATCAATGAAGACAGGTCCAGCCCGGTCTGGTCCGTTCAAAAATGAATGAAATTAGCATAGATGCCAACCTCTCATTAATATTCCGTAATATGCGGGTTAATTTGACCCAGTTTAACAATGCTTCAAACCAGAAAAATTATTGGATGAATCTTTATTTATTCAATTTCAGGTTTCTACGTGGAATTTATTTAATTTCATCTCTTCTGGTGCGAAACATGTTAAACCTGGGTCAAATTAACCCGCATATTACGGAATATTAATGAGAGGTTGGCACCTATGAATTAGGCTCGGCGCAGACAAGCCCGACTCAAGCCAACCATAGCTGCCAACTTTTACGCTCTTTTCCTACCACTAGTAAATTGATAGTAAATTTTATCTTATTAAATCGACAAAATCTTGCGATTTGATAAGCGAAATTTTTTTATCAAATTTTAGTGGTAACAAAGAAGCGTAAAAGTTGGCAGTTATGAGCCAACTAAATTTCTACAAAATTTCGAGTTTTCCTAACATACAATTAAGATTATCTTAATGAATACTGCATACATATATTTATGGGAAAATTTCAGAGAATATTTTAGATTACTATATCTTCACAAGCCATAGAATACCGAATAGCAACGTTAATGATCGCTTAGACTCTTACATTCAAATAAAAACACTATAAAAAATAATGTAGTTTAGAGTAAAAGAAGAAAGATGGTTTAGAAAATCATAACTTTTGCTGCTGTACAATAAAAAAAAGTAGATTTTTGAAAATGTTTCGCTATATTTTATTAAAGTATATTTCCAAAGATTCTGTTAAAAAAACGCATTATCACTATTTCTCTTTTTACAAAACAAATTGTTTTCTCAACACGTGGGAATAATTAAGTCCAGTTCCTTCTTGCCAGAGTAGAATCCTAATCCTAATATCCTAATCCTAATAATATTATAAATCTGATTGTGTGCAAATGTTAGGCTGAAGCCAGCGTCAAAATGAAGCATTTAATGATCCTGTATCTTTGCATATAAGTTGATTATAACCCTCAAATGAATATAGGCTGGTTTTTGTTTATTTTATATAAATATTTTTCTTAAAAATTAAAAATTTCATTATTTTCATACAGAATAAATGGATATTTTTTCGTATATTTTAAAATGGTTGGTTGGTTTGGTTGGTTTGGCCCAAACGGTCCCGGTTTTGCAGCTTTTTTTAAAATGGTTAAATTTATTTTACCGTTGCTAATACTTTATCGTTGCCAATATAAAATAAACCCCTGAATAATAATTTTTAATCAACAATTTATTTTCAAGTGAAAATTTTCCACGTGAAAAATGAAAAGGAAATGAATTATTTAAGAATTAAACAGAATATGAAATGATGTTATATTAGACATAAAACGTGTGTTTTCAAATATTTGATAATAATACAAAGTTCCATACGAGTAAGTATGGAAAGCAAGCGAATATGATGTCATATATAGAAAAATAAAACAGATTTGTTTTGATGTTGAAATAAAATGATCTTGGGTTATCAAATTATTTGTGATTAATTTCTCTTTTTTTTTCTTTTTCTTTTTCACATGAAAGGAATTATTTTAAATCTACGTAATATATTACGTACTTTATTTACGTGCATTTTAAATGTATGTGTTGTAAATTAAAGTTCTGTGTTTTAAATGAAATGAGTGAAAGATGTATATTTTTAATGAATTCAATACGAATGATGGGATAGGTTGGCGATTTATCGTCTGCACACGGCTAACATAAAGATACCATATTTTTAATTTAAATTTTAAAAAGTAAAAAAAAAAATTATATGCATCGCAAAATTATCCGTATCGAAAATCAGAAAATCTTAATAAAAATAACTATATTTTTTAAAAGAAAGTTGCTTTTCTCATAAAAGCTAAAGATTTAATATGATTGTGTCGAAGTAACAGCATTTTTCCTCTATCATTTTCCCACAATCGAAACAGTTTTGTAAATCGTCGTTTCGAACCGGAATTTAATTTTATATTTCTTTTAGTTTTAAAATAGGAAAAACTTTGTTGTCTTTTTTAAATATAGCTTTTTTTAAGGTTGTTTCATAATAGATTTTTGTAAAGTCTTGTAGGATAAAAAAAAATTGCATAGATTTTAAACCTACGTTTAAGTAAAATTACAATATTTTTTAAACTTAAAAAACAACAATGTTATCGAAAAGAAAATCGATTTTACCAACAAATTCGCGTAATGCAAAAGCAAAGAAGAAATCAAAAAGTAATGAATCTTTTCTTCCAGACGAATTGTGTAAACTTGAACAAGCCAATCGTGCCAATTCATAACATTATAAACGTGAAAGCGCGTTCTATATAGTAGATTTTTTTTTTACATATAGGTAGAACATTTCCGACAATAGGAAGGTTAGGGGTCTGTAATTAGGTCCATAGATAATTTGCTTTTTTTTTATCAAGTGAAAATTGGCGCAAAATTAAATACATTTTTGTAACCAGATTTGTTTTTTGCGTGGTAATGGTATTTTAGATTATCATTTCCCCGCTCACCTTTGATGTCAACTATGACTGTAAAACATATTAAAAAATATCAGACGATAATTTTCTAATTTTCTTATTGCTTCATGATGTAAATAGACTTCCTGGTTCATATTTTAAACCTGAATTGGTCATGCCATTGTCGTTCAATTTTAATTCCTAATTGTAACCCTAATCGTATCCTATCCTAATCCTGATAATAACTTTAAAGAATATGCTTTGACACGAATAGGTAAATTAAATCAATATCCATAAATGGAATGAATGGAAAATAGAATAAATAGAAATGGCAAAATAAAATAACAAGAAAGTACATTTATTCGACACATAACCCTAGAGAAAGCGTAAAAAATTTCAAGCGCATGAAATAAATTAAAATAATCCTATATATACTAACAAAAATATGTAAATTTAGATAATCAGATTTGTGTCGTGGGTATTTATTTGCTAATAGTGTTCTTGACGCGATAGAGAAAATATCGAGGTTAAATTGGGCAGAATTTAAAGTACTTTCTAGCAACCTTTATTTACATTTTAGAATCGCATCAGATTGTTATATCTTTGTGAAATATCTATCAATGTATAAAATCCACAAGCAGTTTGTTCACTATTTACACCACTTAGCGTGAAACACTTAATTTAATATATACATAAACAAGATAATGTAGTAAGAAATATATAACATATGTCTATGCAAATAAACAATATAATAATGCCCATTTAGCAATGCACACATATACAAATTGTACACCAAATACCACCTAAAATGCACTGTTGTATAGAAGAATTCTGCCAGTGTTGTTTTTCGTTTTACGAAGAGGAATTCCTCGATTTTCACGATTTTACTGGGTCCTCCTTTTTTCATTAGTTGCAGTTTCATTTTCGCGATTGTATATATTATTTGGCATGAAATTTCACTTTTTTAAGACTGGGTTATGTCAAGGCCCCTATAGCAAAGAAATACCGTATGGTCTCCTATAAAATGTGATAAAGCTCTGGTTAATTATATATGTTGTTAATTATCAAGTGAAATGTTTTACTAAATTAATGCATTTATTCTTTTTTTAATGTTACGTGAACGAAGTCACGGGTAGCAGCTATATATTATAATATTATAAATCTGATTGTGTGCAAATGTTAGGCTGAAGCCAGCGTCAAAATGGAGCATTTCATGATCCTGTATCTTTGCATATACGTTGAATATAACCCTCAAATGAACATAGACCGGTTTTTGTTCATTTTATTCAAATATGTTTTTTAATAATTCTAAATTTCGTCATTTTCATAGAGAATAAATGGACACTTTCTCATAAAATTTAACCATTTTACTTTATCGTTGCTAGGGCTTTGATCGTTGCCAATAAATAAAAACACGGAAAATAATTTTTTCATCAACAATTAATTTTCAATTGAACGATTTTCACGTGAAAAATGAAAATAAAAAAGAATTCAAAAGAAGATGAATTTTCTTGATGTTTGAAACAAAAATATGGAGTATTTGTTATTATACATGAAGTGTGAATATCGGTTACATTAAAAAGATCTTTTCCTGTCCAAAAAACTGCGTTAAAATTAGAAGGAAAAATGAACAATAATTATATTCTTAAAAATAGATTTCGCTTGGACCATGGAACTATGAAAAGGATCCTCCTTTGGCTTGAACAAATATGACGTCATAAATAAAACATGTATTTTCAAATATTCGTAACATTACAAGGAGCATGAATATCAGCGTATAATAAAAGTATATACATAATGGACGTCAGATTTAAGATGAATAATTGAAATATGTTTTTTGATACTGATTAATAATAAGCTTGAAAATCAGTTACATACAAATGTGAGTTTTCCGCTAAAATTTACGTCCTGATTGCCAGAAAAAGAAAATTAACAAGAATTATGGCGTTAAAAAGAGATTTTTCTGAGGAAAATGTGACGTCATATTTGAAATAAAACGGGAATTTTCAAATATGTTTTACAAGGCGCGGTAATTAATTCCGTACATTAATAATACAAGGATCAGTAAGTATAGAAAGTAGATTAGTTTCACGACATTCTTAAAACGAAAAATTGAAATGTTTTTTTTTATCTATACCGATTGTTAAGGATGAATATCAGTTATATACAGATTAGAGTTTTTTGCCAAAAACCACACCATGGTTATTAGGAAAAGAAAAAAAACCACGAATCTATTATGTTAAAATCTGACCGCTTGTTTGTATTTCGCAACTACTCTTTTCAGATTGTCGAACGCAACGCGATTTACTTAACACCGGTTATCATTCATCCGAGGATGTCATAAACTCTCAGAATTAAAAAAAAAATTATTTAAATTCCGAGATATTATTATTATTTTTTTTTATTTTTTTTTATTTTTTATTATTTTTTTTTTTTTTTTTTGGAAAATGGTAACTAAATTATTCCATTTTTGTGGATAAAAAAGAAGAAATAAAACGGATTAATATATTTTTTCTCATTAAAACTGAAAAAAAAAATTTATTTTCAATTTGAATAGATGGTGAAAGAAAAAAAATTGATTACAGTAAAATTTTTGAAAAATAAAAACGTATTTTCACATATTTAAACTTCATGAATCAATTTATTCTGGAGAACCAAAATCGTCTGTCAACATATTTTCATTTAGAAATAATTTTTTTTTTTTCAGTTATAGATTAAATCAAGGAGGGAAATTTAAGCTCCTTGCATTTAGGTCTACAATAATTGCTCCCTATTCCAAGAATTGAATTTAATGAAAAAGAGTATACTATTTCCATTATCTTTGAAAGATTGCTATTAAAACGTTTCACAAAGGCATTAAAAGTAAAATGGTTTGCCAGGTAAACTTGACATATGTTTTTATATAATTCGCCGATTTCCACGATTTTATTTGGCCCGCCTTTTTTCATTGGTTGCAATTTCCTTTTCGTGATTATTTGTCACAAAATTTCACTTTTTTAAAAATTACTTATGTCAAGGGCTCTATAACATAGAAATACTGTATTGTCTCCTATGGAATGTGATAAAGAATTAGTTAATTACTTACGTTTCTAATTATCGGGAATGAAATATTTTGCTTAATTAATGCATTTATTCTTCTTTTAATGATACGTGAACGAAGTCACGGGTAACAGCTAGTAATATTATAAATCTGATTGTGTGCAAATATTAGGCTGAAGCCAGCGTCAAAATGGAGCATTTAATGAGCCTGTATCTTTGTATATAGGCTGATTATAACCCTCATATGAACATAGGCTGAGTTTTGTTTATTTTATTCAAATATTTTTCTTAATAATTCAAAATTTCGTTATTTTCATTGAGAATAAATGGACATTTTTTCGTATAGCATTTTAAAATGGTTAAATTTACTTTACCGTTGCTAATACTTTATCGTTGCCAAAACTAATTCAAAACCCGAAAAAATGATTTTTACTCAACAATTTTGTTTCAATTGAAAAATTTTCACGGGAAAAATGAAAATAAAATTTAAAAAAAAATAAAGAATTAAGAAGATTAAATAAAATTATTAGAAATAAAACGTACTTTTTTAGTTTTTGATAATAATACAAGGTTTCAATATGCGTAACCATAGGAAACAGACGAATATGACGTGATTTATCGAAAATAAAGCGAATATGCTTTGATTGGTGAAATAAAATGATCTTGGGTTTTTTCTTCACTTTTTTCTTTTTTTTTCGTTTGTATGCTAACAATACTTGCTTGCCGTTTTACCGTCTGCGCACGGCTAATATAACTATACCGTATTTTTTATTTAAATTTTAAAAAAGTAAAAAGAAGTTTCAAAAGAAAATGGTTAGCAAATGTCAATAATATGCTCCGCAAAATTATCCATGTCGTAAATGATGTCATGGATAGCGTGAAATAGTGATTTTTCATTCTTAAAACTAAAAGAAATAACTCGATTACCTAAAAAAAATGACGAATGTTAATAGTTCCATTTTTGTTGATAAAACATAAGATTTAATATTATTTCGTTAAAGTAACATAATTTTCCGTATGCCAGTATTAAAATTAATTGCCTGGAAAAGAAAATTAATAAGAATTATGTCATTAAAAAGGGATTTATCTGGGGAAAAAGGATACGTCATATTTGAAATAAAACGGGAATTTTCCAATATGTTTTAAAATGAGTGTGAATCAATTCCTTACATTAATAATACAAGGATCAATAAATATAGAAAGTAGATGAGTTTCACGCCATATTTATAACGAAAAATTTAAATGTTTTGTTATCTATACTGATTATTAAGCATGAGTATCCGTTATTTCGTTATTTTGTTCCGCATGAGTATCCGAGTTTTCTGCTAAAAATCACATCATAATTTTAATAAAAGGAAAATGAACACGAATCTATTATATTAAAATCTGACCGTGTGTCTGTATTTCGCAACTACTCCTAGACTATCGAACGCAAGGCGATTTACTAAAGGTTAGTTTACTACCGGTTTTGCGAACACCGGTTATAATTGATCCGAGGATGTCAGACAAACTCTCCGAATTAAAAAAATTAAATTAAATGCCATTTTTTTTAACGAAGTTTCTCTAAAAACGGAAAGTAACTTACTCCATATTTGTGTATAAAAAAGGAGAAATAAAACAGATCAGTATGTTTTTTACACCATTTTCTCATTAAAACTGAAAAACAGAATTTATTTTCACTTTGAATAGATGGTGAAAACAAAATCTTGATTTCAGTAAATTATCCGAAAAATATAAACATATTTTTACATATTCAAACTTCATGAATCAATTTATTCTGGAGAACAAAAATTGCCTGCCAATATACTGTCATTTAGAAAACAATATTTGTTTCAACTATATATTAAACCAAGGAGGCAGAATTGAATTTAAAGAAAAAGCATATACTATTTGTAATTAATGTTTTTTTTTTTTTTTTTTTTTTTTTTTTTTTTTTTTTTCATGGCTGTTTAAACGTTTCACAAAGGTGTTAAAAGTAAAATTGTTTATCAGGTAAAATTGACATTTGTTTTTATCCAATTCGTCTATTTCCACGATTTTATTAGGCCCTCCTTTCTGCATTGGTTGCAATTTCATTTCCGCAATTATTTGGCACAAAATTTCACTTTTTTAAGACTGAGTTATGTCATGGTCCCTATAATAATAAATACCGTAGTGTCTCCTATGAAATGTGATAAATAGTTAGTTAATTATTAACGTTTTTAATTATTGGGAGTAAAATATTTTGCTTAATTAATGTATTTATTCTTCTTTTAATGTTGCGTGAACGAAGTCACGGGTAACAGCTAGTAATTTATAAGCTTGATCTCGCCTTTCCCGAGTCTGCTTAAAAAAAAAAAAAAAAAAAAAAAAAATGGCACTTCGGGAGTGCCGACAGAAGTGAAAACTTGAACAATTACGTGTCTATTTTTTTAATCTTTAGGAAATGTTTTATTGTGCAGGAAATACTTTTAAATGAAGTGGTTTTTTTATTCATTATTATAAACTACTACTACAAAAATTATATTACAATTTTCATTTAATGCACTATTGTACATGGAAAGTAATGCATATTATTTTACATACGAAAATTGCAATCTATTGCTTAAAACGTAAATTTACAAATACATAAAATATGAAATTTAATTAATTGGTATTCTTTGAAATGAATACCAATGAAACTTATAAATTTTCATCCACAATTTTAACAACTCCCAATACATTCATCATTTCTTCCATGAGATGTAGTTTCATATCTTTTGTAATAACATTTATCTGCAAAATAGGGTTCCCGCTTCCTATCACTCCAAAAATTATGACTTCTTTGCTGCCTGTCTTGTTTACGGTATTCGTGAACATTATGCTTTTTTTCTATCTTCATACTGCGCGTATTGTTTGCGGTATCTATAATTTCGATCAACAAACTTTTCTTTTCTATAAAATGATTTCACTTCATTCCGTAACCACGTTTCTTAAAACTTTGGTGAAATATTTCCTTATTTTAATTTTTACTTTTTATATTACTTCCGTCTATTTGATTTCTCGTGCTAGTTAAATTATAATATTTTTCGTGTTTTGTTATTTCATTTCCATCTTTTGATTTGGTCTCGCGAGTTGAGTCACTTTTATCTGTTTTCACCGCGCGTGCTAAATTTATCTTGAAATAATTTTCTGAATTATTTTTATTCATAATACCAATCATTTCGTTTTCTGCACGTGAACTATTTCCTTTTGATACTTTCGCTTCATTGTATGAATTGGCAACATAATTTAATTTGGTGTCGGTAACAGTAACGGTGACGGGTCGCGAATTCAATGTTTTTTTCCCATCTCAAAAATGCCCAACGCGCCTAAAGAAGTTTTCACTTCAATAAACCCGAACTGATACACCATGTAACTGTCCGACGTCGATTTGTACGCTGGACATATTATATATCTCTATTGATGTTTTCACGCATACTTATTTTCGTCCCAATCACGTCCATTGATTATTGGTTATATTTTATCAGCTTAGTTTGATCCTTTTAAATTTGTTATATCGCGCCAGTCACCCCGCTTAATTTTTATGTCCGCCTGGGATATCAATTAATTTTTTAATTGACCCGTACAGTCCGCTTATTATTGTTATCGTCCCGGACCATCCAGTCAAAATATCCCTTTATTCTGCGGGGCCGATTACGGGCCTTGAACCAGGCCCGGGCTCGTGCAGACCTCTACCGTACTGTAGGGTTAGAAATAAGATAAAAATAAAGTATATATTTAGAATTTTAAGTAAACACCGATAATATTATAAAATAATTTATTTATTATTTTAATGCATTTAAAATTTTGTTTAACAAGAGTTGTTTTTTACAACTTCTTTTATAACTCTGTGATGTCTCTGCAAGTCACTAGGAAGTCCACCAAAAAGTCTTACATTGTTCTAATTTTGAATTATTTCGTCCTTTTTTGCCACTTACCTTTTTTCAAAATCTTTTTAATTCAATATGTGTGGTGTATTATAGTGAAACCTTTTTTTAACACTTGAAAGGAGCCAGAAACAAAAATGTTGTTGTGCATAGGTAATGTACGTACATTCCATTGGATTTCTAAGGATTCTAGCACAACTGTTTAAGCTTAGTTTTTCTATTTAATATTTAAATAGAAGAAGCCGTAAACACTGCATTTATTTACAGAATTTGTAATATTTTTCGGATATTAAACAAAGAGACAATTTAACCCCTTAATCGTCGCGCCGGATAAGCGTAGGCTACTTTTTTAAAATTCAGATTGCTTGATTGCCACCAATTTTCTTAAGTAGAAATATTCGGATTACTTAATGGCAGAAAAAATAATGCGAGTATAAAGCCAATTACACTATTTTATAAAACTGGTGGGAATTAAACAATCTGAATTTTAGAAAAGTAGCCTACACTGCCAATGAATATATCGGGCGCGACGATTAAGCGATTAAATTTTAAAAAAATTGCTAAAACAGTACGCAACCAGTATAGGTTTTCTTTTATTGATTGATTACGCATTTTATGACATTTAACCAATCTTAAAATAATAGTTTAACGTTTCAGAATAACGTGAATTAATAATCTGCGAATAACTGTGGTGTGTTTTGTGAACGGTAAAATAAATATATATAGTAAAAAACGAATGAAAATCCGTTAATTTATCATTTCTACAAATTCTTATGTACATTCGAAAGAAATATCTCAGATATATTTACAAATTAAAGGGATTTAAAGTAAAAATAAATGAAGGTTTGGATAAAAAATATATATTTAAGATGGATATAAATAAACTGTCAAAAATATTGGAAATGGTGCTTAACCAGAATTGATATAAAACCGAGATTTCATCGGACTTTTATATTGAAAATCACTTCTAAAAGTACTATTTGAAATTGAATTTAACTTAAGTTTTTTTTGGATAGAATTGAAATGGAGTTTTACTGGAATTATTTTTTGATAAATGCGAAAGAATAAGGACTGTAAAAATAATTTTGATATATGCTCTATATTGATCTTGATTATAATTTCATAAAGTTATTTATGGATGTTTTCTATATTTAAATTTATTTTGCCTATTTATCTATCTCATGTTTTTTATTTGGGTGTAATAAATAATATATTTCAACTATATACTCGAAGGTAAATAATAAATTTTAATGTTTTCATCACGACTAATGAGTTAAATCGACATTTTTGTGATGGTTTGGTGCATAGAATTTATCATGAGAAATATAACCATTTATTTCTATTAAGTATTTAAGCAGTCTGAAAATTGGAGTTATTAATAATAACAAAATAATTTTCTTTCTCAACACAATATTGGTCACGAATATACTCGTGCTGATATAACCAAACGTTATTAACCCTTAACGAACGAATGCCACCGTACTCGCGACTGACAATTGTTATTGTCCAAATGTGTTTACCCAGTTATTAGAGTTGAAGCACCACTTTTTCTGACAATTTTTTTTTTGCATTATTTAATTGCTGAAATTCTGAGATTAGATAAGGCGAAATTTTCTGTGCAAAAATACTGGTATACAATGAAAGCACCACACTTGAACAACAAAAAGGTTGCCACGAATATGGCGGCGTACGTTCGGTAGAGGTTGACTAAAGGCGTGCACTGAATCCTTAGTTAATTGTCGTGTAAGAAAGCAAATATTTTTAATTATAGTATTGGCATTTGTATTTTAGTATTCTTGTGTATTATCGTATTGGATTACAGTTTTGACTGTATCATAATTTAGAAAAAAAAAAGTATCTGATAGACCTCCCCCATCAATCCCTCCTGCATTTGCTGCTTCTGAATCCTACATCGTCAATGCTCGCGGAGTATAACTACACAATGACATAGGTGCCAACCTCTCATTAATATTCCTTAATATGCAGGTTAATTTGATCCAGGTTTAACACGTTTCGCACCAGAATTTTTTTTTAAGAAATGAAATTAAATAAATTCCATGTAGAAACCTGAAATTGGATAAATAAAGATTCATTCAATAATTTTTCTGGTTTGAAGAGTTGTTAAACTGGATCAAATTAACCCGCATATTACGGAATATTAATGAGAGGTTGGCACCTATGCAATGACAACATTCCTGTGTTCCACTCCACCACAGCACACATGAGACGAACTTTAAAGTTCCAATTAATGTGTAATAATGTTTCTCGACTCAAGGTAAACGCAGGCAGTGTAGGCCCTTAAGGAACAACGGACATTGTCGCATTGAATCCGCCGTTCCGTCTATGCACCCTTTCTTGTATAAAATATTGGTACGTTTGTATCAGAAAAGATACGTATTTGAATCATGCAGTTGACTAAAATTTGTTAGAGTATGAGAAATTTCAAATAAAATGAATACTTAATAAAATATTTACTGATGCTTAAACTTGGGAAACCTATCTAGGCATCCACTTTTCAAAATTTCAGGAGAGAGCGGTGCTTATGTTGTATTAAAACAGATTTCATAGGAAATTTTCCACCAATAATGTGTTAAATGTAACATATATCTTTTTTATATTTTTTGACGTATGTGTACTTATTAGTCCGAGTGGTTTATGAATTTGAAATTTACTTAATGCAATTTCATCTAAAAGTTAACATTAACGAAATACAACACTTAAAAAATTAGTTTCGCATTATGTTTTCAATAATTTTTTGTAGTTAATGTGCCAAAACTAAAAGAGAGTAATTGTGAAAATATCGTTTCAGAAAATTAAAAATTAGTTTAAGAAGACCTGAAGCTAAGAAGAACGTTATATACAGAAAAAAATTGTATAGATAAGCAAACTTTTATGACTTTCGTATTTTTCCTAAACAACCCCAGCTACTAATTACACTGATTAACAAGGTTTCTATTCCTCAATAAGTAAGTGGTGACTTTTATGTTTTAGGGGGTATTGAAAAAGAATATGACATTAAAATTATTCCATCACCCACAGATTTTTTAAAAAATTCAAAATCTTGAAAATCTCACTTTTTTAGCATTTATTCAATACATGTACCTTATAAATTTTGCTATTTTGTATTTTAGTAATAAGAAATGGTTAAATAAACACTTATAAAGCTTAAAAGTAATATTTAAAACCCTGAAAATAGACATTGTTTATAAAGTTTCAGAAAAATGTAAGAGAATTTTTGTGAAAAGAAATGATATTCGTAAGAAATTTCCCAAATTTCATATAATATTTAGCGGTAAATGTCTTAACTATGGATGCTTTCTTATAGACACAATCACTGGCTTCTCTAATAAGGTTACAACAGTAATCTCCGATCATATTAGGTGCCTACCTGCCTTAATATCGTGTTTCTATTGCAAAATATCCTAGCGGAAGCGCTCTCCATGTTCTTCGATCACAGCTGCCATACTTTCAGGGGAAAAATTAAATGAGACACTAAAAAGAAAATTTTAAATGACATTAAACATCCTACACTTTTATAACTTTTTAACATGACTTTAATTAACTTTTCATGGTTAGAACTTCGATTATTTCCTAAGAAATCTGTCACAGCATTTTAAAAATTAATCCATGCTGCTTTTTCTAAATCACTTAATGTATCTTCAAAATGTTTATCCTTCATAAGGAGCCTAATTTGTTTTCCAACAAAAATACCATCCTTAATTTTTGCGTAGCTTAGCGATGATCCAAATATTTCTTATGTCTATCTCGGTAAATAGATATGTTAGTGTTCTTTTGGAGGAGATTCCAACCTACAATCTTGATCCAAGTAATTCTGAGAATTTTTTTGATAAATTTAAGTCTCTCTCAAGTTAATTTATTCTTCTTGAGTAATTAGATGTGGTTCTTCATTTATGTCAGGAGAATAGTTTATATCGGATGAAGTAGAAGAAGTTTCACCTTCAGCAATTTCCATTTTTACTGCTGCATCGTCATTTGTAAAATTCTTCGGATGTTTCGGTATTGGTAATTAATCATTATGAAATACTGGTCGCATTGCTGAAAGTTCGGGTATTTAATTTCATGTTTGCTTTTTGCAGATAATCCTTTAATTTTTTAATATAAAAGTAGCGGTTATTTATATGATCCTTCGGCTCGTGCCATATCATGGTTATAGCGAATGGCTTACTCATTTTTGTACCTTTCACCCACGCTCGGAGGTTCCTAGCACATCGTGTACAACAAGAATGAAGTGCCCATTTCTTATCTTGTTCACCTACTTTACATCCAAAGTACATGTTACAGCCAATCTTTATTAGCGGCGAAAAAGCGCATTGATGCTTTTTCAAAGTTAGCTCCTTGTACACATAGAAAAAAAAATCAGGTTCATTAACACAACACCTCTAGATTTTTCACATATTTTAGAGGAAAATAGGATAAATAGAAACAAAATATATGTAAAAAGACTTAACATCAAAGAAATATCAGTACACGCGCGCCGAAAGACAAGTTATACTGCTATACAATAGCCTATATAATCCAAAACGTATAAATGAAATTAATTAAAATTGGAGGGTGATAGAAAATTTTTACAAACATATTCTTTTTCAGCACCTTGAAATCAATCAGAAACACTCAATGTATATAGAGGAACAGAAAATTCGTTAAGATTTGTTTATCACTGTTATTTTTGTTCTGCGTAAACTATGTTCGTTAACTTCCGTAGAAAATGTGTTTTTCTTTAATGATTAGACTTATCGATGCGAATTATATATTTAAAAATTAATTATTACAGATTTTTACTTTTTCTTTCTTAAAACAACTTAACCTCCAAGTGGAGAAATCTCTATCTCTATAAAAGAGTAATTGTCTGTCTGCCTGCCTGCCTGCCCGCGGATTTCTCCGTAATTATAACACCTAGGACTCAGAAATTTGTGTCATGTGTAGATGTTGTCACCGGATAGTATACCTCGCGGCCGGATTTTTAAATTTTAATTTAGATTTTTTAAAAAAAATTAAAACGTGTATATGGAATTTTGGGTTCGAGGCTATTTCAAGCTCCTCCCATGAAATAGCCTCGGCAACGAAGCAGCCAGCCAATGAGAGCAGTGTAACGACCGAAGAAATCTATGGCCTAGCCTGACTCGTGAGTTGCTGGCCTAGAGTTGTCCAGTTTTTGTCCATGGTTTTGTTGCCTAGCTTCGGAGGTTGACTGCCGTGTAAGCCGTGTAATCGAATCGAAAGGACAGTTTTCGATATGCAAAGTGACTGCAAGAGATGTTAGTTGGCAGGTCAAAAAGAAGTGAACCGAGCTAAGCTAAGAGAGATGCAGAGAGAGTTGAACAGACGATGGTGAGCGGAAAATGATGTGTGCGCGTGAACAGTATATGATGGTTGTGTACGCTGGGGTTTTGATGGCAGAGTGTAATGTTTTTTAATTGTTCATCTTATTTTAACTTGTGTATCAACGATGCCTAATAAAAAGTGCTGGATGTTAATCATCACCTTGGATCACTGGAGTTCGTTAAGTCATTACAGTATGGCTCTTTCCACCCGACATCAATAGAGCTTACTGATTTTAGTTCGGATTTTCACCACAGGGGGCGCTTTCGTATCTTTGGTTCTATGGGCTGGATCATGACGGGGTATGCCTCATTCGACTCGACATCGATAACCTTAATGAATTCTGTTATGTTCGTATAGAACATATTGTGCCCCCTGGTGGTGGAAGGTGTAACTAAAGGATTTTGCAGCTAACTCGGGTTCTATGGGTCACATCACGACACGGTTTGGCTCATTCGACACAACATCAATAGAGCTTACCTATTTTAGTTCTGAATTTCACCACCAAGGGGTGCTTTCCTATCTCTGTTTCTATGGGCTGGATCACAATGGGGTATGGCTCTTTCCACTTGACATCGATAGAGCTGACTGATTTTAGTTCGGATTTTCACCACAAGGGTGAAAAGCATTGCTTTCCTATATCTGGTTCTATAGGCTGGATCACGACGGGGTATGGTTCATTCGACTCTACATAGATAGAGCTTTTCGATTTTCACCACCAGGGGAGCTTTTCTATCTCTGGTTCTATGGGCTGGATTATGAAGGGGTATGGCTCTTTCGACTCGACTTACGGTAATATATGAGAGTGTGTATGGCACGCCCAGTGTTTGCTGTCTAAGGTAGTGGTGCCCCCAACATTAGATTTGTTTAAAAATAAAAAAATGTTCAACACTGATTTCAGGTACATTTAAGGTTGTTGGCACGGGCAATGCCGAGCGGGTAAGCTAGTTTATTTATAAGATGCTTGGAAGGCATGAATCAAAATCGAGAGTTGTAAAATGATCAATAATTGATATTTTATTTAAAGTGAAGAGGAAATATTTTTCTGAATAGGGTTAATGAAAAATAGGGATTTATTTTTTTAATTATTTTATTTTATTAAGGCAATGTCACTTCTGAATGTGCCCATACGCCTCGCACGCATTCTATTTTTGTATACTTAAATACAGAGAAAATGGATAGAGTATGATTGTAAGCTTTGTAGAAGTCTGTTGTCCTGCCATATTACTGAGTTTAAAGGTTGTTCATTGTAATGCAACATTTTTTCAGCTAATTTCAAGTCCGTCATACGCAACAGGACTGTACCTTGATCTACACAGTTAATTCCTTGTCAAAATTACGCTTACTAGAAAGTTTGTAATAGTTAAAACTTTAACCATATACTTTTTCCGGTGGCAGTAATTTTGACAAAATTAAATTTTCATAATATATTTGCGTGCTATTGAAATCCGTAAAAAACAAATTCATCCACTGGTTAATTTACCTCTGCTATTGATCAAATGACAAAATTCTAGTTGGAATGAATTGAGTTTTTATTGAATCTAGAATATTTTAGACTGTAGGAAATTTGAAATTAAAACTTTTTGAATAAGGAAATGGGAAAACATTTTAAGAACGCTGTACATATTCTTTTAAATATAAGATGTTATTTGATTTTGTAATGTTCATAACTAATAACAGTTTTTTAAAGCAGTATCTGGAGGCACGGCAGTGCCTCCGCCAAGTCGAGAGAGGACAGCCGTAAGCATACTTTTCTGGAAGCAGCTCAGGGCACTTTTGACCCCCCCCCCCCCATATCTCCGCGCTGGAGTATCCCAAAAATTTGAAACTTCGTTTGTCTAGATTATCTGGTACACAGGACCAAAATTTAAAATTACAACGATATATGAACTCAAACATTCGATTTTTGGTCACTCACTCACTCACTCGTTCACGCGTCATCAAAAAGATTAGGTAGATCCCGTAGCCCTAGAAACTTGACATTTGGAAAAATGGTAGTGTTTAGGATACAAAGAAAGAAAAACTATAAAATCCGGAAAATTCGAAAAAAAAAACATTCGAAAATTCAACAAATTCCATCAAAATTGAAAATTGAAAATAATACGATCTTGAAGTCTTAGAAACTTAAGATTCGGTGTAAAGGTAGTCAAAAACACCAAAAAAATCGAAAGAAAAATTGAAAAAATCGAAAAATCGAAAAAAATCGAAAAATTTCAAATAATCCGATTTTGTTGCGCTAGAAACTTGGAATTCGGAATAAAGGTAGTATTTAAGATGCAAAATAAGGAAAAATTAAAAATTCCTGGAAAATTCGAAAAAAAAATTCAAAAATTCGAAAAATTCGAAAAAAATTGAAAAAATTAAAATAATTTGATTTTTTAGCCTTAGAAACTTAAAATTCGCAGTAAAGATAGTGTTTAGGATTCAGAATAAGTTAAAATAAAAAACGCAATAAAATTCGAAAATAAAAAACGCAATAAAATTCGAAAATAAATCCAAAAATCGAAAAAATCGGAAAAATCGAAAAATAAGGAAAATTTGAAAATAATTCGATTTCATAGCGCTAGAAACTTGAAATTTGGAATAAAGGTAATATTTAAGATACTAAATAAGGTAAAATTCAAAAATATGGATAATTCAAAAATACTTATAAATTAGTGCAGACGATATATGAACTCAAAGTTTCGATTTTTTGTCACTCACACACTCACTCACTCTCGCGTCATCAAAAAGATTGGGTAGATCCCGCAGCCACAGAAACTTAAAATTTGTAATAAAGCTAGTGTTTCGGATACAAAGAAAGGAAAAATCATAAAATCCGGAAAATTTAAAAAAAAAAAATAAATAAACATTCGAAAATTCAACAAAATCGAACAAAATTGAAAATTGAAAATAACACGATCTTGTAGTCTTAAAAACTTAAAATTTGGTGCGAAGGTAGTGTTTAGAATTCAGAAAAAGAAAACATCAAAAACACAAAAAATAAAGTGAAAATAAAATCGAAAAATCGAAAAAAAATCGAAAATTTTCAAATAATTCAATTTTGTTGCGCTAGAAACTTGGAATTCGGAATAAAGGTAGTATTTAGGATGCAAAATAAGGAAAAATTAAAAAATCCCGAAAATTCGAAAAAAAAAAATAAAAAATTCGAAAAATTCGAAAAAAAAAAATAATAATTTGATCTTTTGGCCTTATAAACTTAAAATTCGCGGTAAAGATAGTGTTTAGGATTCAGATTAAGTTAAAATAAAAACGCAATAAAATTCGAAAACAAAATCAAAAAATTGAAAGAAATCGAAAAATAAGGAAATTTTGAAAATAATTCGATTTCATAGCGCTAGAAACTTGAAATTTGGAATAAAGGTAATATTTAAGATACTCAATAAGGAAATATTAGCAAATATGGATAATTAAAAAAAAATCGAAAATTTCCAAAAAAAAAATAAATAAATAAATAAAATAAAATAAAGAAAGAAAGAAAGAGAGAAATTGAAAATAATATGATCTCGTAGTCTTAGAAACTGAAAATTTGGTGTAAAGGTAGTGTTTAGGAGTCAGAAAAAAGAAAAAATTAAAAACACACCAAAAATTGAAAATAAAATAAAAAAATCGAAAAAAAAAACGAAAATTTGAAAATAATTCGATTTTGTAAAGCTAGAAACTTAAAATTTGGAATAAAGGTAGTATTTAGGATACAAAAAAAGAAATAAATAAAAAATCTGTAAAATTCGAAAAAAAAAAAATTCGAAAATTCGAAAAATTGAAAAAAAATTCGATTTTGTAGCTTTAGAACTTAAAATTCGACGTAAACTTATTGTTTAGGATACAGAAAAAGGAAAAATTAAAACACAATAAATTCGAAAATAGAATAAAAAACTTGGAAAAGATTGGAAATTTCAAAATAGTTCGATTTTGTAGCGCTAGAAACTTGAAATTTGTAATAAAGGATACAAAATAAGAAAAAATTAAATAAATCCAGAAAATTATAAAAAAAAATTCGAAAAAATCAAAAATTTAAAATAATTTCATCTTGTAGTCTTAGAAACTTAAAACTTGGTGTAAAGGTAGTATTTACTATTCAATAAAAGAAACAATTAAAATATTCGTTAAATTCGAAAATAAAATCGAAATATCCTTAAGAAATCGAAAATTCGAAAACAATTTGATTTTGTACTGCTAGAAACATTAGTTTTAAGATAATTGTCCTATTAGCTAGTACAACGCCCCTAATTGTTTTATGTTATTTCCCCCGGATTATGGTATTCTTTTCTTTCGTTTACGAATTTCGTTATAGAAAAGTTCCGCTACAGATTGGCTACGACATAGGCGATTTCTTTATAGACAGGTTTGTTTTCTTTCACAGGTTGTACTCCATTTATTTCATATATGAAATATGGATTGTTAAATGATGTTAGCCCCACAAAAATTTTCACAGCTCCCCCTACCCTCCCGACATTACTGGCTGGTTATGGCTTGATAGTCCTTTCTAAATAAAATCATGGTGACTCTAAGATTCACTTGATTTATCTCTAAATTTAACCTAAATGATCCTAAGAAGACGGATCAAATAATTACTATATTGGCATGACAATCAGGTAACTTAGAATTAAAATCGAAAAATCAATAAATTTATAAAAAGTCGAAAATTTGAAAATAATTCGATTTTGTAGTACTAGAAGCTTGACATTTGGCAGAAAGGCAGGGTTTAGTACACAAAGGAAGGAAAAATTAACAAATCCGTAAATAATAAAAAAAGACTAAACAAACGAAAAAAAAAAACATCGAAAAAAGGAATATAGTTTGATTTATTGGAAATTTCCTGAAATTTTAATTTTGGCTTTATTTTTATACTAAAAAGTTCTTTTATGTTAAATATCAAGTATCTAGGGCTGCGAGTAATATCTCAGATGGATAGCACCTATCCTGGAAGCAAATGAGAGTACTTTTGACACACCCCCTCCCATAACTTAGTGCTTGCCTAGGAACCTGAAATCTCTTTTTATCTACAGTACTTTGCAAACGAAACTAAAGCTTCAAATTTTTGATACCTGTAAATAATAGGGACAGAGTGTGGGCTCAGCGAAAATCAGTGGATGATCTCCAAAAAGAACCCAAAACAAAGAAAAGGAGGATTACTTACAAAAAGAAGTGAAATCTCATCAAAAAATCCCCTGTAAAAAATGCAGCCAAGTCTCGTAACTCATTTACCGTAAAAAGTACTGAGATCGTATAAAGCCAAGTTTAACTATCTTATTAACTCTGAAATTTTCATTCACAAATCACTCCTAGTCTCTACATATTTAGTTAATTATTATTTTGTGACTTGGCAATTACGCAGCACAGGGAAGTTATTACACCTTACTATGTTATGGGATGGGATGGGATAATTTAATTAAGGCAAATTATATACGCACAGGGAAGTTATTACACTTTAATTTGTTATAGTATTATTTGATTAAGACTAACTATATACATCACATTCTCGTGCTACGTAATTGCCAAGTCACAAAATAATAATTAACTAAAGATGTAGAGACTAGGAGTGATTTGTGAATGAAAATTTCAGAGTTAATAAGATAGTTAAACTTGGCTTTATACGATCTCAGTACTTTTTACGGTAAATGAGTTACGAGACTTGGCTGCATTTTTTACAGGTGACTTTTTGATAAGATTTACCTTTACAGAAAAATTTTAAAAGTATTAAAAAAATACGTTTATCATTTTTTTTCACTTTCTTCTATCTTCCCGTGAAAAATTTCGACTACCGGTTTTCAACGGATTGATACGTTTTAGAAGGCCATCCATGTACACGGTTTGACTATTTTTAGAAAATGTCTGTCCACGAGTTTATGTGGCACTCTGTGTGTATGTGACATGAATTTTTTGGGTGCCCTATCTTAAAATGTAATCTATGGAATTTAATCAAACTTCAGATTCAGTTATACCTTGACATAAATTGGTGCTAATTAGGTTTTGGTGTAAATCACCCAAAATGTGACGCTGCTGTGCTGCATTTTCCCCTGTTTCCGAGATAGCTATATTTCAAGAACTAGTGCCCAAATGTCATCAAACTTCATATTATGTTAGACTGTGATATAAATAGACGCTGATAAGGTTTGTGTGTAAATCGCCCAAGGTGCTGCTTTAATACTATCTTTATTCCAATTTCCGCGATAGCTATATCTCAAGAACGAATAAGTTGTCATTTAATTTTGGCTGCATCCGATTTGATTTATATAGATAAAGTATTGCGATGCCCACAACATACTAGTTTTATCGTGACATTGAAGTAAAATAAATTAAGTTTTATCTGATGGAAATTACTTTTAAAAATGTAATATACGAAAAAGAATATTAATAATGTAAAATGAAATTAGTTTAAAAAAATCATTGTGAATATTTGTTTTTCTTCTACAGTAAATTTGAATTTTGTTGTGAAGTATTTTTTTGGTATTAGATAAAAAAAAAAAAAATCCTGATGTAAACCGCAGTCAATAAATTTCAAATTATTTATGATTCGTATTTTACATATTTCACACATTGTTCCCAAAAAGATTTATAGTAAAGTTCCAAACAAATAATCTAAAGCTGAGTTCACTACTCAACCAATGCTCTCATTTGTGTAGTCACTCGCAGCCGAATACACAGATGGTAACAGTTCTCTATTATTTCGGAGTCTGAAGCAAGTCAAATATTCCAAAATTATTTATACCAGAAAAAATATTCAAATTAATGTGTAATTTTACTTAAAAAATATATATACGTATATATACATATATATATATATATATATATATATATATATATATATATATATATATATATATATATATATATATATATTATATATATTTAGTCTGCTTTAGTAGCATTTGTATTTCTTAAATTTAATTGTATGGTCTCTGTAAAGAGTCCTTTTTCAGAAAGGTTCGACCCTTGGTTATGTTTTCGTTTGTCTTTTTTCATAACTAATGAAAAAATTCTTCTTCATTTCTCTTATTTTTAATTTGTTAATTTTTTTTAAATGTATAACATACTTTTCTTTCCTTTTATACAATTTATAAACTTTTTTGTACTATTATTTTATCTAGATCTTTACTTCAATTTATAAACTTTTTTGTATTATTATTTTATGCAGGTCTTTACAACAAAATATTTTCGTTTACGGCTCCCTTATATTGGATGTTAAATTGCTCCGCAACTAGGTAATCCATACAGATAACTACATTGTTCTTCAACATAATATTTTCTATACTTGGTATATTTATATTTTTGTCAATTTAAAGGCATGGCATAAAATTGTCCTTATTTTAAAGAAGTGAATATTCTTTAACATATTTTCTTTCCTTGCTCATTTTGGCTATGGTGATTGATGATCTTGAACAGTTTGAACTTTTATTTTCTATACTATCGGATAATTACCATCGGGATATCCATCAAGCCTTTTCGGTTGACTGGGATAATTTCGCATATGTTCTCATGAATATGGAGACTACGCCCACTGAGGTGCACTCTGCCGATAACGTAACATGTTTAATTCATGAATTTTGAAATACCCTCGATAATGCATTCTACGAAGTTGCGAAACCACGGCGAAGGTTGTTGACTGCTTTCGACTACCTGAGCACATCAGGGACTTTAAAAGAGAAAGAAATCATTTAAGACGGGATTGGCAGATGTACAGGGACGCCTCTTAAGGTCCTAGCTAAATCGTAAGAATCATCAGATAAGTGCTGTAATCAAGAATTTTAGTATGTCAATTTGGAACACCTATGTTGAGTCCTTATCGACTTCTGAAAACACAATTTAGTCGGTAACGGCCGCATTCGTGGAACAGGATCACACATCCTAGTCCTTAACGACTCCAATGGAATGGCGTATGTCAACTCTAAAAAGGCTGAAATAATTTCTAACAGTCTTAGAAGCCAGTTTACTCTAAATCATGATATTCTCAATCCGATAATTACTGTGCATACGCATTAGACGAGTGAGGATGAAAATACGAGTATTACAAGTACACAATTACGAGTACACATAACTTCCGGAATGTGAGTTGCCATATTTTGGACAAATATTGTGCATACGCATTAAGCGTCTTTCGCCATTGTTATGTATAAAGGCATTCTACCTTTTCGATCGCTTTCCAGAATAACCGCCATCTATGAGAAATTTTGGAACTAATTTTTTATTTGCTTAACCTTTATTTGCATGAGTTTTTCTTTTACAATTGTGTTTTTTTACACATATATTAAATATTAGACACCAGAAATTTTAAGATAGATTTTTAACTTTGTTCAGCAACATAGTTCACGGGAAATTTACTGGATTAATATTTCTATATAAATATAGTGGTGGGGAAGAAGTTGATTTATTTATTAAAAGTTACATAAACAGTGATGGAAATTTACATCTGTTCTCTTTCTTTCAAAAATTAACTATACTTTAAGTAAAAGGTAAGCAGAGTACGTAGTGGAATCTTTAGGTTTGGAAATGCATGAATGTGGAAGACAGCAGAAGTACAGCAGGAGTAACAAGAAGATGATTTTTATTGGTGAATAATATACAAATGACAATCCAACGTTAGCATTACTTTTGCCGAACAAATTTAAAAATAAAAACAAAATAAACTTTCTTCAATAAACTAACAGCCGCCAGCAGCCTTCAAAACGTAGCCAAGCTACGACGTCGCAATTAGTTACATGGCAGAAAACAAAGTGTGCTTTCAAGCGAGCTACGTAGGAAAAGCAAGGCAAAGCAAAAGCAGACAAGGGCGAAATCCAAACATCTTGAACTGCTACATATATCAGACTGTTCTGGAAAATTTGCATACAGTTGTTGTCATTCTATAAAGAGAAAAACGCACGCGAAATTCCATTGGCTTCATGGGCTATGACGTCAAACGACGACCAATCAGAGCGGCGATCGTCAAACGAGAGCTCTGGGTCGAAAGTAACAGCAAGTAACAGCGATTAACAGTGATACAAAAGCACAGCGATAGATCGTGGATGAATCGCGTGTTTACCTGAAAAACCTCGTGAAGCAATGGAGTTCGTTTGTACTTTAACGTAGGCTTGGGGATGGTAAAAACAAATGTATGTCATGTGAAAAAGATAAATATTTAAATGAATATATTTTACACTTAAATTTTAATACATGACATAACAATCAGCCCCCTTTTTAGCATCCCCAAGTCTTTACAACAACTTCAAAAAAAATATTCAAAAATTTAAACATGAAAAATACACATTATACTTAATTAAAAAACAGCCAGTCTAATCATAACCAGGTCGGGGAAAACAAACTCACCGGCCAGACACTGATCAAAATGACCAAAAATTGTAGTTTATTTTTTCTTTTTTTTACCTTTAACTATCATCTCAAAATTTTAACTCTCAAAAATATTTAAACTTTTCTAAAAAAAACACAGTCTAATCAATGTCATGTCAAAAAAAGGCATGGCAATGAAAAGAGTGGCAAGAAATGTAATTTAAAAATTTAAACTTCAAAAATTTGCATAAAAAATTTCATTAATTGCTCTTTAACTTGAGGTTTTGTGAAAGGATCAGCTAAATTTAATTTACTTGAAATATACTTTAATTTAAACAATTTATCATAAATCAAATTTCTCAAAAATAAATATTTAATATGAATATGTTTAGTCCTTTGATTCTCAATAGGTGAATTAGAAAAAGCAATAGCTGCCTGATTATCACAAAATAATGAACATTCTTTAAGATTTAAATTTAAACTTTCATTTTCTAGAACATTTTTAATCCACATTAACTCTTTTGAAGCTTCAGTGAGAGTTACATACTCGGCTTCCATAGTTGAAAGGCTGATGCATTTTTGCTTAAAGATTTTCCAAGAAATTGGTGACCCGTCTAAAAATAGAATAAAACCTCCTATGGAAACACGATCATCTCTATTTGCTGCAAAATCAGAGTCTGAATAACAAGAAATTTTTAATTCGTTAATTCTAGATAATTCCAATTTAAAATGTTTAGTGTATTGTAAATAGCCGAGTAATCTTAATAAACAGTGCCAGTGTTTCATACCTGGGTTAGATTGGAACTGTGATAAAAGATTTACAGCATACATTATATCTGGCCTTGTTCGACCAGCAATAAAACTTAAACAACCAATTAAGTTTCTATAAGGGAATTCAGACATCTCATTAACTTCATTCTGATTTACTGGAGAGTCCATTTTTGACAAAACTAGCCCCTTAGGTATTGGGACATTACTCAAAGGAATGTTATAGTTTGAATACAAGCTACAAACTTTATCAATATAAGATTTTTGATGAATGTACAGCTTATCATTTACTTCTTGAAATTCAATACCTAATAGCTTTCTTGTTTTCCCTGAAACTTTCAGATTGAAAAACTTATTTAACAAACTTACACCAAGTTCCAAATCCCTTTCTGTTTTACCGAAGATGACCATGTCATCTACATACAATAAAAGAACAAGTTTATTTTCATAAGTATAAACACAGTTGCACCAGTTAAGTTTAATAAAATTTAGTTTTAAAAGTACATCATCTATTTCAAAAAACCATTGACGACCACTTTGATTGAGGCCATATAAAGCTTTATTTAATTTACAAACTTTACCTGTTTCAAATAAAATAAGTTGAAACTGGTGTGAAGCACTAAGAACTAAAATAACTTCTTAAAACACCATAAAAACTTTAAAAATTCGCTAGGCCTTTCGAAAGATCTGAGTCTTTCTTCGTCAGGCGCAAAAAGACGTGCGTCTACTATGAAAGCAGGAGCAAGACTGGCTGTTATATTGGCTTCCTATTGGCTGTTGTTTTCTATTTTCCTATTGGCTGTTGCATCAGCTTGTTTCCTCTCCCTTACCACCTCTCATTTCAGTCTTGCTGCTGCTTTCATAGTAGACGCACGTCTTTTACTTAAAGAACAATTTCGCTTCCTTGGACAATTTTATAACGACGCTATAAGATAATTGTTTTAAGTAAGATGTTTTAAATGTATAATTCCCAATATGAAGTAATTTTCAACACTGTTTCCTTTCTATTGTTAAACGTAAAAATACAGTTTTTACTTGAAGGGAAATATTATTTGTGCTGTCTTAAAATTTGTAACAACATGTAAAAGATTTTTTCGAAATAAATGAATTTCTCGAGTATATATATTTTTAAATTGAAACTGTTTAGAAATATAGTTTGATCATTTTAAATATGGCGTAATTTTCGCACATTTACTTCTTTAACGCGTAATGAGTTTATTGTTATTATCAAATTTAATTTCTCTTTTAATATTCAAGTGTAAGTACATTTTTTATGAAGTAATTTTTCCCATTTACTGCTCTTAACACGTAATCATCTAATTATTAATTTAGAGTTTTATTTCTGTTTTTATTAGTCACGTGTAAATACATTTTTTTAATCTAAAGGGAATATGATTATTTTACAAATTGGCAACAATTTAAATAATGCTCTTTTCGAAATATGAAATAAGTCTCCATCGAAATAATGAAAATTTAAATAAAATGTTTTAAAAATACCTTCAAAAAATTAGTCAAATAATAATAAAAAAATAATTGCACACTACACATCGCAAGCTTGTCAACTATATCCATTCGAATTATGGTTAAGTTAATACGTTTTTGTTCCTATAAAAGTTTTTTAAGAGAACTGTTTTGACCGAATTCAATATTAAATATCTCTTAAAATATCTCTTAAAATAATTCGTTGATTTAAAAACAGTCTGTTTCAGCGTATTTATAGAACATTTCTCTATAAAACTACCAATTTTTAAATTTTTATATGCAATAGGTTTCTTAATGTTAGCCTACAAAGATATTCGGATATAAAAAATTCATTGTTAGCAGTGACAGCGTTTGTTACCTTTTTTTTCTTTTAGAATAGAGATTATCTACAGAAATTAAAGAGGATAATTCTTTAGTTTGATTGACTATTGATTCATAATTTCTGGTATAAACTGTTAAATGGAGACATTACAGATTACGGAGTGGTCAATATGTTATCCTAATATAAATGCGAATCGAGGGACAAATACCGGCATATTAGACTGTTTAAATTACTTCGTCGTATAATGTTCAGGTTCTACAAGATCTCGCTCACGATGTTATAATGAAAGACGTACCACCTAGTACCGAGTTTCAACTTTTGAGAAGAGTTTTTAGTTTTGGATGATTTGAACAAGAAATTGCTGAAAATAACTTTAGTACATTTTTTTCAGACGTGTCTGTTTGATTTCATTTATTATGTTTAAGTTGCTATTTTTTCTGGTTCTAAATATGAAAAATTTCAAAACAAAAATAAATGGCGTCAAAGTAGACCCCAATTGTACGAGGGGGTTAATTGTACAAAGAGGGGGGGGGGGTAAAAATATCTTTAAAGAAATAATATTACAAAATTCAATTATATCAAAAATTAGATGTTATTTATAAATAAAAACTAACGATATCTCTCTCTTTTTTTACTATTCGAAATATTTCTGTATATAATTGCTGTCACAGAATTTAACTCAAAATTCATAAATCTAAAACTGTTGCATTTTTCTATTTTTATTATTTATCAACAGTAAAAACTATTCAATATTTCCCTGCGTTATATTTTTGTAAATAAAAAGCATATCTCACATATTGATATTTCTAAAAAGATACCTACTTAATTTAGTTTTAAAAACGTGTTACTTTTTTTTTCTCTTTTATCAATACACATGCCGTAAAAGGCCTAATTTGTTACATCAACTACTAATACAACCGCAGTGATTAATCAAAGAGAATTTTGTATTGAATTCTTAGCGAAATAAAAACTCCTAAGAACATGAAAAAAGTTTGAATTTCCTTATCGAAATCGACATCATTAACTTTAAAAATAAGATTTTTCCCTCTGACAGAATAGATTTGTGAAACTTTCTCAAAGTAAAGATAAGTTAGATGAAAGAAATGCCTATGAAGTGCTTTGTATCGCACCATTAAATTTAAATGAACAGCACCTCCATATGGTTCATATAAATGCATAAAATTATGTCGTGCATATTTATATTACGTATATAATAGGTTTATTTGATGCATAAGAAACCAGTCGGATGTACCAATACAAAAACTTCCTTTTATCTCACACAGGTTTTACATACACTAAAAAGAATCAGAAACCAATTTATATCAAGGTTTAAATGAATCTAAAGTTTTATTAAATTCCGTGCATTAGTTCTTGACATATGACTATTGCTAAAATCGTGTAAATCCTGCAAAATGCAGCATAGCAGCGCAACCTGTTAAGAGATTTACACCAAAACCTAGTCAACAACAACTTATGTCAACGTCTAACAGAATCTGAAGTTTGATGAAAATCCGTGCATTAGTTCTTGAGATATAGTTATCGTGATAATAATGAAAAAAGTAGCATAGCAGCGCCACCTGTTGGGCTATTTACACCAAAACGTAATCAGCATCTATTTATGTCAAGGTCTAACAGAATCTGAAGTTTGATGAAATTCCGTGCATTCGTTCTTGAGATATAGCTTTCGTAAAAATAATGAAAAAAGTGGTATAGCAGCACCACCTGTTGGGATATCTACACCAAAATGTAATCCGCGTCTATTTATGTCAAGGTCTAACTGAATATAAAGTTTGATGAAAATATCTGCATTAGTTCTTGAGATAGAGCTATTACGAAAATAGCGAAAATGCAGCCTAGCAGCGCCACCTGTCGAGCGATTTTCACCAAAAACTAATCAGCACCAATTTATATCAGGAACTAACTGAATATAAAGTTTTACTAAATTTTGCGCATTAGTTCTTGAGATAGAGTGCCCACAATATTTTTGTCACATACAGGACAGACAGACAGACAGAGTCACAGACAGACATTTTCCAAGAACAGTCAAATCGTGTTCATGACCTTCTAAAACGCATAAATCCGTCAAAACTTTATGAAGTCGAAAATGTTCATGAATCCAATACTTTCTTCTTGTAGAGATAGAAGAAAGTAAAAAGTATATTTATAATGTATACTCTGGGGATGAGCCCGGACTTTCCGTGTTACAGAATATAGGTGAAAATAATTTATTTTAATTGATAACTCTAATAGATTTTTTACGTTTAACATATTTGTGTTTAGATTGCTAAATAATAACATCAAAAAGCATTATTATATGAAAAACATCACTAATTTGTGTAAATTATGTTTTGAAATTTATTAAAAACTTCCGTATTGGCTACATGCCATTTAATATATGATGCCAATAGACGAAGAAAACACCGTAGATTTCGCTACTTGCAGTAAGTAATCTTTTTTATTCTGTTAATTTCAGTGGTTTAATCGTGTATTTCGATTACATGTCTGTTAAATTTGTGTTTTACTTATATTATTTTATGTATATATTGATTGATGATGTTTTAATATCATATGGAACATTAGTTGATCTTAACATCAAATGATGAACTTATTTACAGTGTTTAACTGCAAACTGGTTAATCTTTCGTAATTGAGCTGCATGCGATAGCGATAGGTAAAAAAAAAATCATGTAAAACCAGCAAATTGAGATACAATAAATCTATATTTAATACTTGCAAATATTTTCCATAGAAAATTTTTCACGCTTTGCATTCATAATATTTCAAATTTTAATTGCTTAAAAGGCGTATAGCCAACATAGTGAAAAAGTATTCAAGGCGGGACTCAAACCCGGGTCATCAGTACAGCGACCTGACGTTCCACCAAGTAAACCCCATGGGAACGATACTCAGCCTGGCATTTTCTCACTATAACATGTTGGCAAGGCTAAAAACGCATCACAAGATGGAATATTTTCCGTGATGGAATATTTTCCCGCACCAATCCTGGGGCAAACATGAAACGAAAGAAGATTTTCTTTTGTTTCGTCTTTGCAATTAAAATTTGAGATACAATTTTCAAAAGTTAAAATTTGAATGTTGAAGAGTTTCTACACAATAATCTTTAATCTAAAGTAAACTTTATCTTAAAAAAAATTATGTAAGTAAATACTATGCCTAACCTTCGTATATGTTTCCTGATTTCTGGACGCAGGCTTTGATTGTACCAATTCCAAAACCCGGGCAGAGTGGTCCGACACGCTCCTTCTAGCTTCAGACCTATCTCTCTTCTATTCCGACTCTCGAAAGTCTATGAACAGATACTTGCAAACCACCTGAAGGAATTCGTCACTACCAATTCGATTATTTTACCCGAGCAGTTCGGATTTCGGCCCAAACCCCCGATTCAATGTCCGCTTTGGAGGGTGACCGAACTCGTTCACGAGGGTTTCCATTATAGACCAAAAAAACTGGTGTTGTATTCATAGATATCTCTAAAGCATTTCATAGGCATGATGCTCTTATCTATAAATCAATTATGCTTAATACACCACCTTAACTTATTCTCATTTTTTGGAACTACTATAAAGAAAGGACCTTTTCTGTGAGACTAAACAATTTTCTCTTTCTTCTTCTTGCAATGTCGAGGTCGGCGTATGATTACATAGCACCTGGCTCTTCAACTTATACATTAATGGCATCTGTAAGATTAAGAATTAAAATTCTTCTTAAAACACCATCAAGCAGCAAGTGTCTTGCTGCGCTTTTATAGTAGAAGTACGTCTTTTTGCGCCTGACGAAGAAAGACTCAGATCTTCCGAAAGGCCTAGCGCATTTTAAAGTTTTTGATGGTGTTTTAAGAAGAATTTTAATTCTTATTGTTTCACACCAGTTTCAACTTATTTTATTTTGTCTTTAAGATTCCCCGCATCCTCTTAGCATTATATGCGGCTTCGAACTAGGGTCCTGGAACTAGTCCAGGCTACGAACTAGGAACCTTTGACATAAATTGCCAATGCTCTGACAACTGAGCTATTCTTCTCAAATCTGGCGGACATTTCTCATCATGAGAACCTTGTTGGTTATGACATTTGGTCTGAAATCCCATCTGCTCAACAGTATAAGTCACAGGTAATAGAACTCCAAGAAACGTTGGATACGCAATTACACTGTATTAATTATACAATATAATTAATTTCAATTAGTAATACAATTTTCCAACTGAGTAAACAAGCCTCCAGATCAGTATTCGAACCAGGAACCTTTTACGTAATCTGCCAATGGTCTGCCAACTGAGCTATCCTATAAAGTTCTGGAAGATTTACCAGTATAGCTCAGTTGGCAGAGCATTGGCAGATTACGCCAAAGGACCCCTGGTTCGAATCCTGTCCTGGACAATTTTTCACACGGTTGGAAAATTACAACTAGTATGATTTATTTACTATTTACAATAATTGTTTTAAAATTAATACAACTTCTTTATGTCTGGTTCAATAATAGTTTGTTTCTAAGGTAAATCAGATTCGATGTTTAGTTTATTTCTATATTTGATTTTCATATAAAGAAGTGTAGAAAAAAGCACATTCACATAGTTATGATGTGCTGATTTATGAACCTGAGTAGCAGACCAATATTGGTTATATTGTTTATACTGGAGGCCATTATTGAATTTACTAGAAACGCTTTCAATGAAGTACGAATATTGTTCATATTTTATTGAATTTGGGAATTTTTGTAGTGAAATTCCGGTAATACGGAAATATTGGTTTTGAATTGAAAATAATTTTAAAAGTCAGTAGTGCATGAATGTTATTTCATCTTGGATTTTTTGCAATAAACTGGCGATTTTTTTTCCTGTTTCAATATTAGCAAAATATAAAGACCCAAATAACATATTTCAATATTTCGCATGATTGTTGCAAATATTTTGTCAAGACATAGGCAATATAAATAATTCTGGTCCAATATTATTTCGCTAAAAGATACGTAAAAAATGTCAAACATTTCGTTTTAAATTCTCAATTCATTTAAATTTAGAATAACAGTTAACAAAAATTATACAAAAACGCTTAATTCTAGATAAAATTTTAATTGCAATTTTAAATTTATGATAACTATATTTTGTTTGTTATTTTAAAAATATTTTATAAAAATATTCCGTTGTTATTTATTTAATTAAAAATTTAATTAATAATAATGCATCCTAGACTTTAAAAAAAAAGTATTTTTCTTTATTCCTTTATTAGCCATGAAATTTTGCACACGCAAAAATGCACATAATGCGGTGTCACAAATTTAAACTATTAATGACATTTAAAACTTTTATTCAAAGAAATGTGTTTAACAAAATGGAACGTAACATTTTAATTAGTATTAAATTCTCTTAAAACTAATTTTACAGAAACGATAATTGAAATGTGGTGTTTCTAATTGTTTACGCAAATGCTTAATTAAATGGATGAAAAGTTCAAATGCACTAGATTATTTAATATAAGGATTATTTAAAGTCAGGTGTTACAAGCTGAAAACATTTATTTAACAAACAGTGATCATAAAATATGAAATAATCGATTTTGGATAAAATTTTGAATTGTGTGTGTGTGTGTGTGTAAACATTTATTGAATGTGAAAAAAATTATGAAGATTTATTCATAAAATATCATTGAGATGTAATTCCTGATTTTTTTCTCTGTGGTAATAAAATTATCAGAAATGCTTTTGCTAGTATATGATATTAAAGTTAAAATTTGGAACATATTGACTAAAATGGATAATTACCAAAAACATTTTACTATTCACTTCACAACGTGTGTACTTTACGGAATTTTTAATCATTTATCACCGGGTTTTTTTTTAACTAGAATTTTTTAAGAAATTAATCGCAATTTTGTATTGTTTTAAAAGCAATTATCTAGTAATTATTTTATAAGTAGTTACGACTTTTTAAAAATGTTTATAAATTGCAACGTATATATCACTCTCATTTTAATTTAGTAAATATTAAAAGTGATCATATACGTTTTAGCAAAATTTAATGAGCACAACTTTATATGAATACGTGAACTCTTATATTATATGCCTAAAAAGAACAACATTTTAAATTAATTAACATACGTCTAAAGAAGAATCGAAGAATGCATTTATGGAATAATTCATTTTATTAAATTATTTTAATTGATAAAAAAATTAAATTATACTCAGTAAGGTGAAATTTGCTGTCTCAAACGTATACCCGACAACATCGTACTGAACTTCCATACAATGTAGGTTAATTTAACCGAGATTAAACATATTTCAAACCAGAATTCTTTTAAAGAAATGCATTCCAATATATTCTACGTAAAAACATAAAACTAAATATATAATACATTTTCAGATAAATTTTCCCGTTAGAAATATCTTTAACCTCGATCAAATTAACTCACATTGTACGGAAGTTTAGTTCAAAGTTGGTAGATATGCAAAAGTGTAATAATGCTCCAACTTAGGCGTAAAACTGGATCAAATATAATTCATTTTATACACTTTATACTGTCTAACTGTTGAAATACAAACAAAATATACATAATACATACGAAATACACACAAAAGTTTTGGGATTCGTAGATTTTAATTTAATCTGAGTATTCTCAGAAGTTGAGATAGTACAAAAGACTATTGACTAAAATGTGAACTGTTTTTAAATGTTACGTAAATAAAATTTATTATCTGTCATATAAACATGGTAGTTATTTTATTTTTATATTTATTATAGTTAATGAAATATTGTTTTTATAATTTTCACTTGTCATTTTTGGGAGCCTTTAGAATCTGATTACCACGAGGGTACATAGACTACAAATTCTGAATACAAATATTCGCATTATTTAAAAGTGGAACTTTTATCTTAAATAAGATCAAAATTGTTATTCGGAAATGTGTTGATCGTGTGCACCTCCTGTAATCAGGCTCTGCTTTTAAATTGATCACTGCTTGTGTGCTTTTCGTATTAATATTTAAAGTAATGAAAACCTTCAGATTACGAAAATGAAGAACACAGATTTCATATACAGGGTGTCCATAATTAAACGACCCTACTTTAAAGTTGTCTACAGACGAAACTATTGCTCAGAAAGTTGTAAAATTTTGTGACGAACATAATGAAGGAATGGGAATTTGTTTAAGCGAAAAAAAAAATTAGTTCAAAATTTTGCCGCTAGATGGCGTTTTTTAATGAATTACACATTTAGCATACATTTACGATAGGTTACAAATTTTATTACAACAAAACATGTTGAACAAAACTTTTTTCGCGACATGTTTTTAGCATTTCCCAGAACACACTGTCCGTCAACTGTGGAACATGCTATCTTACGATTCCAGATTGTAGCTGAAAATGATGGCCGCAAATGATGTTTTGTTGCAATAAAATATGTAAACTATTGTAAAGGCTAAATGCTAACCATATGCTAAATGTATAATTCATTAAAAACGCCATCTGGTGGCAAAATTTTGAACTAATTTTTTTTTCGCTTAAACAAATTCCCATTCCTTCAATATGTCCTTCACAAAATTTCACAACTTTCTGACCAATAGTTTCGTTTCTAGACAACTTTAAAGTAGGGTCGTTTAATTATGGACACCCTGTAGATTCAAATGCTTCGAGTTCCCATAATCACTATTTCAATTGATAATCTATGTACAGATTCCGTTTGATCTCTTCCAAACATGAAAGTTTGATACACATAACATAAGCCAAACTTATTTCTGAAATCCAGTAATAAAACTTCTGAACATTTCGATGCAATTTAAGATAATTCCTTTTTAAAACAGTTTCTTCTAAGTAAAATTGGGCATTTCTTTTAATGCTCAACATTTAATTACTATTTTACTATTCATTTAGATCTTGATGTATTTAATTAATATAAAAAATCAAATGACAGTTACACTTACATAAAAATAATATTTAATTTTATCATTTTCTTATGAATTCTCATTTTGTTATTAATGCAGTAAAAACATTTAAAGCGCAATGCTTATTTACAGGGAAAATCAATCATGCCGATTTAATATAAATAGAAATACCTCCACACACAATTCTCATAACTAGCATTTCAATTAATCCTTTACATATAAGCTATGTTTGATCTTTTCCAAATATCAAAGTTAAGTACGTCTACTAATCAATCATGTGCTACTCATTGCAGAAATCAATCAATAAATCTGAATATTTCGATGGAATTAGGAAACCTTCTATTTAAAATTGTTTCTTATAATTAAAATTGGGGATTTCTTTTAACTTTCATCGTCAGTTTAATCTTTTACTATTGGTTTACATCTTGTTATTAATGCAGTAAAAACATTTAAATCGCAATGCTTATTTACAGGGAAAATCAATCATACCGATTTAATATAAATAGAAATACTTAGAATTCTCATAACTAACATTTCAATTAATCCTTTAAATATAAGCTATGTTTGATATTTTCCAAACATCAAAGTTAAGTACGCATACTAATCAATCATGTGCTACTCATTGTAGAAATCAATCAATAAAGCTGAATATTTCGATCGAATTAGGAAACCTTCTATTTAAAATTGTTTTCTATAATTAAAATTAGGGATTTCTTTCAACTTTCATCATTAGTTTAATCTCTTACTATTCATTTACATCTTGATCTATTCAATAAATATCATTTCCCTAAAGTTAATTTAAAAATTCAAATGACGCTTATGTAAAACTGATACTTAAATTTATCATTTTCGTATGATTTCTCAAAAACCCCATTTAAATCGCTTTGTGTATTTACAGAAAATGACAATCATGCCGATTTTATATAAATAGAACTACCCCCAATTCCCATAACTAATATTTCAATTGAACCTTCAAACATAAACTCCGTTCGATGTTTTGCAAACATCAAAGCTATGTTACATATACAATATGTGAGACTAATTGCAGAATTCAAGCAATAACACTGAATATTCCCATGCAATTTAAGGAAACTTCCACTTAAAACTTATTCTTATAATTAAAATGGAGCATTTTTAATAGTCATAATTCGATTAATCCCTTACTATTCCTTTAGATCTTGATGATATTAATAAACTTTATTTTCGTATATTTAATATAACAAAATGAAATGACAGTTACACTTATGCAAAAGTAATATTTGAATTAACATTTTCATATGATTTCGCATTTTATTATTAATGCACTAAAAAAACATTTCAATCGCAAAATATATTTACAAGAAAAATCAATGATGCCGATCTCATATAAATAGAAATATGTCAAATTCCCATAACTAACATTTCAATTTACCCTTTAAACATAAATTCCGTTTGATCTTTTCCAAATACCAAACTTAAGTACATATACTGTGGTAGTACATATATGTGAGACTCTTTGCAGAAATCCAGTAATAAAACTGAACATTTTGATGCAGTTTCAGAAAAGCCTACTTAAAACTGCTTCTTATAATTTTAATTGCGCTTTTCTTTCAATGCTCAACATTAAAATGCTCTCTTACAATTTATTTAGATCTAGATGTGTTCAATACATATTATTTTCTTAAAGTTAATATAAAAAATAAAATTACAGTTACTCTTAGGTAAAACTAGTAATTAAATTTATCATTTTCGTATAATTTCGCATTATTAATGCAATAAAAACATTTAAATCACAATATATATTCACAGAGAAAATTAATCGTGCCGATTTCATATAAATAGAAATAACTTAAGTACACGTACCATATGTGGGAATCATTGCTGAAATCAAGTAATAAAACTGAACGTTTCGATGCGATTTAAGAAAACTTCTACTTAAAACTGTTTCTTATAATTAAAATTGGCCATTTATTTTAATGCTCAACATTAATTTACGCTTTTGCTATTAATTTAGATTATATTCCACGCAATTAATATTATTTTCTGATAATTAATATAACAATTTAGATGACAATAACATTTGAGATGTAAATTGGAATATATTAATCTTTTTCATGCAAGCAAACAGTTGCTGCAAATTATGATTGAATTTTAGGATTACAGCAATTTTCAAATTGTATAAATATATTTTACTACGTTAGTAGGAATTAAAATCTTTAAATTTATTTGTACTAAGTTATAAAAGAAAATGTTAAATAGAAAATATTTTTATATAGGTTATCTTATATATTCACCACAAAATTCATTTCAAAACAATCCCTTTTATCGATAAAAGTATGGTGTATTGATTAATTACCATTAAATTTCCTTTTTCATATTTGGTAAAGGGATTTAAAGCAGCATACATTCAAAGATTTGTACATAAAAAAAATAATAACATTAATAGCCTGAAATGTTTTTAGAAAATTAATTAGTTTAGGCAAATGCATTAACCTAAACTTCACAATATTTTACTTAATCCATTACTTATAGAATATCTGCTATAATCTAAATTTGTAGAAGTTCTCTGACAAAATTTTATTTTAATGATTATACGGTAGGGGTTGTCTCCTCAATTTATCAATTATAGCTGTAACTTTTTGAATTTTCATGATATTTCCCTTGTCTTTTTACATGAGTTGCCGTATAGTATTGACTATCAAATCATAACAAAATATTATTGCTCCTCCCTAATTGTCTTTGCGATAAAATCTTCACTGAAAAACATGAAGTCAAACATGTTCTTTACATCCTCAAAGTGCAAGGGCATTTCGGACATTTCCTCACGAGTTTCAGTAGATATTCGTCAAAACGTCTGAAATTGGTCACTGCTCATTAATTTTTGGACATCAGTGTAAATAACATAGTATTAAACTTAAGTGTTTTTAAATTGCTGCCTGTTCATTCACTGGAAAATTTCGCGTTCATTCACTGGTGAGAACCATTCATTTACTTGGTTTTTGTATAGCTTTTTATTAAGACAATCCTAACATCCCAAACAAATGAAACATATACTTCCTTTTATTATGTTTTAATCATTTTTATACCTACACATGTATTTACACTGTACGACACAAAAATGTACTGTTTATTAAAATATTATCATTGTTTTTAAATGTGTTTAAGTGTTCATTTACTGTTCGGACTACCCTATCTGTTAGCTATCGAAAATGTTGAATTTCCAAAATCAATACTCCAGGCGTTAAGACATAAGTTGCATAAGCATACCAACTACGAATAAAAAGAATTTGACATAACCTCAAAATGGTGAAACGACTACTGTAGCCGGTTCTGCAGAGGCTAAAATAGCAATTCATTTTTACTTATGTATCTTTTCCTCGGCGTTATTATATTCTCTTTACTGATATTGACAGGAGGATTGTATACGATATGGCAAAACCGCAGACACTGATTACCGTCGCCACACAGTGGAGTATTTGATGTAACATCCTGGCCAAAAAGGTAAAAATTAAAATTTGCTCGTCAATTTTAAAAAGCATATCTTATAATAACTGAAAAGATGGTGCATCGATCTTTGGATATTTCAAGAGTATGAGTAATATCCGGCGGCTGCTAGCCTCAGTTGAAATGAAAGTTTCTTTGTGAGACGACGTGTTTTTTGTTATGTTTCAGCTTTGTTATTGTGTTTAAATGTATACTTTGATATAAATTTTCATCGATTTCGGGAAGGTTGCCAACTCATTTCTTTAAAATATGGTACTCGGCAATCCTACAGCGCCAAATCGCTTATGCTTGTGGGGTTTGGTTCACGCGTATGAGAGGGTCCCATGGAGTGCGTCACCTCTTTGCGGCGCAGAGAAATGTACTCCTACTCATCTCAAGAGCGTATAAAAATACGTCACAAGCTGCATTGCAGGTACTCACGGGTATACCGCCCTTGGACTTGCAACTAGAAGCGGAGGCTGAATTTTCTAGAGCCACTGGGCTATGGAAGAGGATTCGGTCAACTTTCTAATCTCTTCGGATAGCTTATCAAGTTTAATGGCTCTTTCAAAATTTGACATAGATAATTATTTAGTGCAGGAAATTTTAGAACGTTTAAATCTATTCTCCAAAAACTTCTTTTTTAATTGGGTCAAGGGTCATTCGAATGTAGCTGGAAATGAACTGGCAGATCAGTTGGCGCGGTCAGCAACAAACGATGAAACACTTGAAACAACTTTTCTTCCTGTACCACCGTCCACACTCAAAATCCAATTAAAAAAAACAAATCATTGATAGTTGGCAACACGTTGATCTACAGCACAGGTGGGTCATTACACAAGAGACTTCCTTCCGGAAGTCTCGCAACAACTAGAAATACACAACAGATATCTAATCCTATTTTTAACAAATCATGGACCATTTCAACAACACCTATTCCAAATTAACAGAAGTGACTCACCACTTTGTATCTGTGGATTAGAAGCAGCATCGTTACACTACATATTAAATTGCTCTCTAACTGCAATTTTCCATGTCAAAAAAACACCACAAATGTCGCTTAAAAACTGGCTACAATATCTCCTGGACCGTCCGGTTCTTCTCCATCGCATTATCAACTGCATGGAATTTATAGAAAAAAATGAATTATTATTTTCAAATCCTCTTCCTCTGTAGTCGGGCGCCCGCTTGTCCAATCTAGCAGGAGCCCTGTTTTCTCTGTACATATGTATATAAATAATTGTATTTTGTATTTGAATTTAATAATTGTTGTAATGAGAGTTAACATCACACTATCTGTATATTATTAGTATCTGCATGTTATTTGTAAATTTTCTGTGTATTCGCATCTGTATATTCATATTACTATATTATTAATATTGTATTAGAAATATTTAACCAAGAATCTGCATCGCATTTAACAAAAATTCTAAATATAAAGTCTGCACAGTACTTGCATATAGTCATATTCTGGAAATGGTCTAAACTGTATAATTGTATAATCGAATTAATTATAATAACTGTATGTGTGCATCATATTTTTCCATATACATCAATTGTAGTAAAGTATTTGTATAAAATATGCTAGCCAAGAATAACCCATCCTATTTAACCAATAATAATTTTAGGCATGGTGCCTGCACAGTATTTGTAAATAGCTCATCCGGAAATTATATATTCTGCATACATTGAAAGAATAATAATAATAATAATCGTATGTATGAAAGCAATAACTGTATTATCATACAAAATTCAATTACTTTCACTACAAAGAAAATAACATGTAAAAGTAAAACTTCTGAGAAGAAGAAAAATTGTAATATTATATTGTAAAACTTGCATACATAATTCCGTGACTGTGGTCTCGCTGGTGATAGAGGCGTGTCAGCCCCTCAGGATTGCACACAAACTCAAAGGCTTAAGCCGGGTTTCCTGAGGTGGTCATCCCTGTATACTTTGACGTGTGCATTTAAATAATTTTACTTTTCAGATAATAAAACATAATAAGGCTTTTCTTTTAATTTCCGCATATTATTGCCATATTTACATATGAATGTTTTTTTGGAGGACTGCAAATCTATTAAAACACTCAAAAACCAACATCTTTATACTATAGAGACTCAACTTTGCTAAATACTAAATGCAAGTAACATGTATATATTATATGCATTGGTTTATATAAATAATGGTTCTTGTAAATAAAACCTATCAACAATTAATTTTCTCGTATAAACAATAAATAATTAAGTAAACATTATATTATATATATATATATATATATATATATATATTTAAATAAATACATACATTTAGGCATAGATAACATTAAATAAGTGTATTTACTAATAGTAAGTCAACAAAAATGATTTTAACTTTAAAATGCTTGAAAATTAATTTTATTCGGGATTTTGTGTCAAATACTCCACTGTGCGCCGAGGCAAATATTCGTCGGTAAATTTGAATAGATAATTTCTCCTTATTTAAACGTCTTATTCATGTAAAATTTCTGTCATCAATAAGGCAAAAATATCTATTCGTTTTTGCTGGTGGATATTTGTCCCGGTGGCGGTAGTCAGGCCATGCAGTCCAATCATATTGTACACAATATAAACAAGCTGGAAATTGTACGTCAAACGTGACAAATGAGGTGCGTTTGTACTGTAGCTAGCTATATAAATATTTAGATTTTGATGATTTTTAATTCTGTGAAAGGAATTATATCGTCTGCAGATTAATTTCTGTAATAAAATAAGTGTCTCGGTCGCTTGACTATTAAACTTCGGAAGCTCCTATAACAAGAAAGCACCGATTAAAAAAAAATTCAAATTTCTTAATAAATATTTTTATTAATATCTCCTAAAGTTTTGATTCGATTTTAATAAAATTTGAAATGTCTCGACAAAATTCTGCAAAGATAATATATCTTAAATTTCAAACCATTCGGTTGGGTAGTTTTTGCGTTGTTATATGCGGACGGACGGACAGACAGACGGACGGACCAAGCGACGACAATAGGTGCTACGTATTTATATAATTACGAACGCACCGAAAACGCCTCCTGTCAAAGTCAGTTAAAAAGATTGTAATACCGCCGGGGCAAAATTCCACCAGTAAAAATGAATACAAATTTTTGCCTTATTGATGAGAGAAATTTTTCATGAATAAGTTGTTTAAATAAGGCGAAAATTTCTCTTCAAATTTTGCTGGTGGAAGTTTACCCCGGCAGTAATCAGGACCTGTTGATCCGATGTAAACAAATAACAACAATCATCTTGTGACTACATCCTCATATTTCACCCTCAAAATTCGTAGATATTACAATACATGTCTCCTCCTCTTTTTTCCTAGTTCCATTAATCATACTATAGTAATAGTTCCTCTATGATAAGAAATACTTGCTTTTTAATTGGCTAATTAGTACATCGTTCAAAAAGAAAGTAGGGGAAGGTAGCCTAAAATGTTCTCCTTAAGGGAAAAACTCGTGTAAAATAACATAACTGTTTAAATAAAACTTTGACCCTTTGGTAGTATGTTTTACACTATATTTTGCATTATAAACATATTTTAATAATATTTTAAACCCAAATTTAGAAATGAAAAAAATAGATTTTTTTAAAAAGTGTCCAAAGGATCAATTTACCCTCACCAAAAGGGCAAAATGATCCTTCATTTAAAAATAATTGTACATTGTTTTTTATCGGCTAAATAAAGAATATAAAAGTAATTATAACAATACATAAGTGTAATTTCCATCAAAAAACATACTCCATTAAGTAAACCAAGTCATATTTCTGTACATGAAAAACTGTATATCTAAATAAATATTAAAGTTAGTGCCTACTTTATGAAATATGTTATAAAAACCAATTTTTCGAAGAATTCTATTCAGACGCGTAATACTGCGATCGGTGGAATACCGACTTTGCTCTTTTTTTACGTATCACAACTACTTTATGTGTTACCCTTTAGATAGCACGACCTGTCTGGAAGAAAACATATGTGGATCGTTTTTCCTGTTAGGATCATTTTAGCCACCTGCCCCTATATCTTTAAGAGTATGTTATTTTTTTTTAATGTGGTTAATTTTTAAATTACTTTGATACATTACCAATAACAACAATAATAGACATTCATTTATGAAACATCATAATTCAACAGGGATTTTATCATAATTAACAAAATTTTTAATTTTAAATATAGTATGTTACACTTTTTACTGAACTATTAATATCTACTTTAAATATTTCACTTTGATCTAAATAGATTTATTGCAATCATTATTGCTGTATTAGTCAAAATAACAGCAAAGATTTACCAAAATCTTCCCTCTGGTGATTTACTATCTTTTTTCAAAACCAATATCAAGCTGTATAAAACGGGGGAAAATAAAAAAGTGCAAGAAATGAAAAAGTCGTTTAAACTGTATATTTTGAAAATATTAATTTCAGATATTATGACTAATTATATTTTAAATTTTAGATATAGTATGTTACACTTTTTTACTGAACTATTAATATCTACTTTAAATATTTCACTTTGATCTAAATAGATGTATTGCAATTATCATTGCTGTATTAGTCAAAAGAACAGCAAATATTTAACAACATTTTCCCTCTGGTGATTTACTATCTTTTTTTCAAAACCAATATCAAGCTGTATAAAAGGGGGGAAAAATCAAAAATTGTAAGAAATGAAAAAGTCGTTTAAACTCTATCTTTTTTAAATATTAATTTCAAATATTATGACTAATTATATTTTTTCTTCTATTTAAACAAATGTGAGATGAGACATTTGTTTGAATATTGTAAATATATATAAACAAGAATGTCTAATAAAGCAATTTCTTATTGTAAGTCGGATAGTTTTACATTTGAATAAATATTTAATTGCAAATTAAATTTTCAAACTTACTGAAATATTTTTCATACCAGCAGAATAACTAATACGATATTTTTTTGTATAACTGATTAAATACTTAGAGAAAATGAAATTACATTAATATTTATTTCAAACAAATAATTCATCTTTAAAGGTGAATTGAAGTAAGTAAAAATTGAAAAAGAAAAAACGAATTTTATCTTTTTTAAATTAGTGCTCCCGACGCGAAGCGTATTTCAGTTATACGTTTAACTGGCATACGTATATACATATAATACGCGTCTGTATGAGCTACGTATCACCTAAGTGACGTTTAAACGTATCTGGATAAAGCGCATATCGGTTAAACGTATAATTTAAGTATACGTATACAGGGTGTTTCTAAATGAATATCGGGGTTTTAGCGCTTTGTAGTATCTATTATAAAAAACTTAAAATTATACTTAATACACAAAATGAAAGAGCAACTCAAACAGTTTTACCTACAAGCTTACAAGTGTTCAATGTGAACACCTTCGTCACACGGCACACATCAGGGCGATAGCTCAATTCTTCCCAAACGCCACTCTACGCTCACCGATCTGACGTCATGTGATTTCTACCTGTTGGGGTTCATGAAGGATCGAGTGTATGTGCCTCCACTACCAGCTGACCTACCCAACCTAAGAAACAGGACTGAGGCAGCTGTTGCAACAATTACCCCACAAACATTAATTAACGTTCGGGAAGAACTGAGCTATCGACTTTATGTGTGCTGTGTGACGAAAGGTGTTCACATTGAACACTTGTAAGCTTGTAGGTAAAACTGTTTGAGTTGCTCTTTCATTTTATGTATTAATTATAATTTTAAGTTGTATGTAATAAATACTACCAAGCGTTAAAACCCCGATATTCATTTACAAACACCTTGTATTTTAAACATACGTATTTACTTTTAATACAAGTGGACCTCACCAGTCTTACGTCACTGAACGAAGAACAAGATCTAAATCGGTGGCGTTACCATGCAACCTGCATAATTTGTTTCATACATGGAATCATGGCAGTTTTTCAAAAAATATTTTAATTAATTTATGTTACTTTTATTTTCATTGAATTAAGTGGTAAAATGTTATATAAACTTGCTGGAACAGTTCAACATGTTTACTATTTCTTTGTTCATGCAATGAACGAAAACCGTTTCGACGTTATACATTTAATCGCTGAGGTTAATTCCGTATATACGCTGTACCGTATATACTGTTTCGTATAATACGAATAACCACATTGGCCGTATCATACGTATCCAAAATCCGTACCCAGTATAATACGTATTATACGCATGCCCGTATAAACGTATAATAGGGAGCACTTATTTTAAATATCTTTCATTAAAATTTATTTTTATAGCTTCAATAATTTGTTTTTGCAAATAAATTTTAACATATTTTCAATCTTTTATCTTTTTTTTTCAATAGAAAAGCATAGTGTGTATTGTATCCTGTGACATTTTGTTATAGCACGATTTTAATGTTATTCTTGTTTCGTAAAACTTTTCAACATATTAAAAAATTGCATATATCACATGCTTTATCAGATTTCTCTTTATCTACAAATGTACATATGTTTCTATGTCTGTTCAAACTCTAACTTTTGAAAACATACTTGGACTGCTACTTAATTGAAACATTAAGTCTTACGAGTTGTAATTTTTCCAACACCGTGAAAAAATGTTCAGGTGGAGAATCAAAACCATGACTTTGTTTAATCTGCCAACGCTCTTCCAACTAGCTATTCTGGACAAATTCACTGGACACATTTCACTAAGACAATCATTTTTTAGTTATGACATATCATATATTCTAATACGAGCAAATCTTGTGTGTGGTTATATATATATATATATATATATATATATATATATATATATATATATATATATATATAGTTTGCGTCCTACGAGTTTTGGGCACGATAAAATAATTGGGCTAGGTCACATGTCCGAGAAAATTTGATTAGTGGGTCATTTCTGGGCCATTGTGGGTCAAGCTAATTTATCTAAAAAGCGGCTCAGACTATTTACACTAAATTTTGCATCCGATGGTTTTCGGGCACGAGAAGACAGTTGGGCTAGGTCACATGTTCGAGAAAATTTAATTAGTGAGTCATTTTGGTCATGGGTCATTGTGGGTCAAGCTATTTTATCTTAAAAACGGCTCAGACTATTTACACTAAATTTTGCATCCTATGGTTTTCGGGCACGAGAAGACTGTTGAACTAGGTCACATGTTCGAGAAAATTCAGTTAGTGGGTCATTTTGGTCATGAGTCATTATGGGTTAAGCTATTTTATCTTAAAAACGGCTCAGACTATTTACACTAAATTTTGCATCCTATGGTTTTCGGGGACGAGGAGACTGTTGGACTAAGTCACATGTTCGAGAAAATTCAATTAGTGGGTCATTTAGGTCATGGGTCATTATGGGTCAAGCTATTTTATGTTAAAAACGGTTCAGAGGATTTGAAATAAATTTAGCATTCTACAGATTTAAATAACGAGATGACTATTAGGCTAGATCAGATGTTCGAGAAATTTCGATTAGTGGGTCATTTTGGTCATGGGTCATTATGGTCAAGCTATTTTATCTTAAAAACGGCTCAGACTATTTACACTAAATTTTGCATCCTATGGTTTTCAAGCACGGAGAGACTGTTGGGCTAAGTTACACGTTCAAGAAAAATTCAATTAGTGGGTCATTGTGGTCATGGGTCATGATATTTGAACTCAAGCTTAATTTTGACCGAGCATAGCTCGGTCTTCCCTGCTCGTTTATTCTAATACGAGCAAATCTTGTGTGTGGTTATATATATATATATATATATATATATATATATATATATATATGCAAATTTTATCTTAAAAACGGCTCTAACGATTTTGACGAAATTTGGTATCCTACCGTTTTGAGGCACCAGAAAACCATTGGGCTAGGTCACATGTTCGAAAAAATTCGATTAGTGGGTCATTTTGGGTCATTTTGGGTCATGGTCTAGCTAATTGTATCTAAAAAACGGTTCAAACAATTTTGACGAAATTTTGTATCCGAACATTTTCGGGCACGAGAAGTCTATTGGGCGGTGTCACATGTTCCAGAACATTCGACTAGTGGGTCATTTTTGGATCAACGCGAGTCAAATTAATTTTATCTAAAAAACGGCTCTAACGATTTTGATTAAATTTTGTGTCCTACGAGTTTCGAGCACGATAAAATCATTGGGCTAGGTCACAAGTCCGAGAAAATTCGATTAGTGGGTCATGTCTGGGTCATTGTGGGTCAAGATCTAAAAAGCGGCTCAATTCACACTAAATTTTGCATCCAATGGTTTTCGAGAACGAGAAGACTGTTGGGCTAGGTCACATGTCCGATAAAATTCAATTAGTGGGTCATTTTGGTCATGGGTCATTATGGGTCAATCTATTTTATCTTAAAAACGGTTCAGAGGATTTGAAATAAATTTATTAGGGAACAAGAAGACTATTAGGCTAGGTCACATGTTCGTGAAATTTCGATTAGTGGGTCATTTTGGTCATGGGTCATTATGGGTCAAGCTATTTTATCTTAAAAACGGCTCAGATTATTTTACACTAAATTTTGCATCCTATGGTTTTCGGGCATGAGAAGACTGTTGGGCTAAGTCACATGTTCGAGAAAATTCAATTAGTGGGTCATTTTGGTCATGGGTCATGATATTTGAACTCAAATTTAATTTTGACCGAGCATAGCTCGGTTTTCCCTGCTCGTGGTCTGTTGTATTTAACAGTTCAAGAGAATAAACCTAATCCGTCAGACGCAGTTCCTCCATATAATCTTTTTTGATAATAAAATCTGATCTGTTATAAGAAACAGTTCAACAGAATAAACCACAGGTAAAGAAATACCAATAAAAGTTGGATACGCAATTACACTTAATTATTTTAACACAATCATACAGATTTTTAAATCATACAGATTTTTAAATCATACGAGTTGTAATTCTTCCAAATGAGTGATAAAATGTTCAGGCTGGATTCAAAACCAAGACCTTGGCATGTAACATAAAAAAAAAAAATCATACGAGCTCTAAGTTTTCTAATTGAGTGATAAAATGCTCGTATCGGTTAACGATACGTTTAACGTGAATACGTTAAACGTTCATATTTAAAAAATTTGTTAAAATTCTTATAAGAAAGCCCTGTGTAAGATCTATAGATTTGCATGTATACCACAAAGTACAGAGTGATTTTTTTTTTTTTTTAATTGTGAAAGACCATTGATCCAAATGGCCTGAAATTTCACCAGTTTGCTCTCAAAGCAATGGGAATTTTTTAAGAGTAGTAAAAAAAAAAGCTTAAAATCGCACCGACAGATTGCGCTGTAGGTTGACATCAAATGATTTCCTTCCTCCATCGGTTTTTAGGCTCAGTGAAGCAGTCTGTTCAAATTTCAGGACCATCTTTCGAAAGTCTTCTGTCGCCATTGGACCTTTTTTTAAATTCTCAAGTGTCCTAAATCTCCTAAGAGCAGTTGCTGCGCAATCATTATTCTGATAATACAGTTTCACTAACAAAGCACGCTCCGTCAGTGGCACAGTCATTGCGAGGATATTTGTAGAATAATGAACACGAGGTGTGCCTGCTTCATGTTTTTATCGCCACTGTACGCGTGTCGTGCACAAGCTCGTCTCCCGACTTTGCTACATATACAACGCCATCTATCGGTGGGATTTTAAGTTTTTTTTTTTTTTTTTTTTTAACCATGTCTAAAAAATTTCCATTATTTTGGGAGTACACTCGTGAAATTTCAGGTCATTTGTATCAGTGGTTCTTTTGTTCTAGGATTTTACTTTCACACCTTAAAAAGAAATCACCTTGTATTTTAAAATTTAGTTCAGTTACGAAACACTTAACACACTTAAAATATAATCGAATACTTTTGTGCAGCCGTGTAGGTGATCTATAGAATAAACATACACCAAATAATATGCAACAAATGAAATAAATTTTAAAACGCATACCACAACTAAAAACGCACCTCCAGCAATTATCGCTCGTAGACAGTACTGTAATCGAAATATTTGGCGTGTCTCTGTAAATGAACGTTAAAATGCTATGCACACCGAATTCTACAGTAAGCTTCTTCTAGTGAACCTCAATGATGTATATCAATTTCAATACTTTTGAAATAAAGTAACATCATTAAAATAAATGCAAACGATTTTTCCCTAAAGACAATCATGTAATGGAAGTATTTCGAGTGATCTTGTAAATGAACTATAAATGCTACATATTTCATTTTCAATACCGAACATGTCACAGTAATCCTAAAACCCATATATCAATTACATGGCAGTCCGAGTATGTATATGCGAGTTAGAGCTCGGACAGACAGATGGGCAGACGACCAGACAAACTGAATTTATAAACACATTTCAACTATGTTGGAACGTGTTAAAAATATTCTGAGTCTCTCAACTGCAGTTTTTAACACTTTCCAACATAGTTGAAAAGTGTTCACGAATTCGTGTTTTTCTGACTGTCTGTCGTCTGTCCGTGCTCTAACTCGCATAAATATACACCGATTCTTATGCAATTTATATATGTTCTGGAAGTTTACTATGACATATTCGGTATTGAAAATGGAGTATGTAGCAGCTATAGTTCCTTTACAGGGATACTCAAGAGAATTATGTTACATTATACGGAATAGGGGGAAAAATCGTCTGCGGTGAATTTTAGTGACGTTACCATATTTCAAACATATTGAAATTAATATTTATCACAGAGGTGCACTACAAGATGCTTACTATAGAATATTGTGAGCATAGCCTTCATCGATCATTTACAGAGATACTTAAAAGGATTCCGTTACGTTATGTTCTACAAGAAAAAATAATTTGTGGTGTATTTTAATGATGTTACCCTATTTCAAACATATTGAAATTAATATTTATCACAAAGGTGCACTACAAGATGCTTAGTATAGAATTTGGTGAACACATCATTAATCGTTCTTTTACAAGGATAATAAAAAAATTCCGTTGCAGTACATCTATTAACAACAATTGCTGGAAGTGCGTTTTCAGTTGTGGTACGCGTTTTTAAATTTAACTAATTTTTGAAAATTACGGTTAATTAAATATTCGAACAAACGAATGCACGATAACAAATCTGTGTCCAAATATCTTTCATTTAAAAAAAGAATGATGTAATTTGATGCAGTAAGTTTGTTCTCACGGATTGTCGAAAGAAATCGCTTAGCGTTTTAAATATATAGATTTTTACCGAAATTTAACTTGTAAATTAACAAATTCGGCCTTAAAACCGCGTGCTTTTAATATTTATTATTTCTCTTTCATTCAACCACAGAGTTTAGAAAATAAACTCTGTGCTTCGGAACAGTTGGCGTTATCCGATTATGACGTCATGAGCTGATGTAAAAGCTTAATTGAAAATTACGGTTAATTAATTAAATTTTCGAACAAACGAATGCACGATAACAAATCTGTGTCCAAATATCTTTCATTTAAAAAAAGAATGATGTAATTTGATGCAGTAGTTTGTTCTCACGGATTGTCTAAAGAAATCGCTTAGCGTTTTAAATATATAGATTCTGAAACTTTAGAAGAATTTTTAACGAAATTCTGTAACTTTAGAAGAATTTATCCTTGAATAGGCAATAGAAATACATAAAATTGTTACAAAAATGTTAAAGTTACAAAAAGGATAGATGCAAATTATCAGATATGAAAAAAAGCGGAATTCAAAAATTGACGCCGGATGAGAAGACGTCTTATGAAGCAAAAAACGTAGTCTTAAAATTTGATTTCCTCAAAATACCTTTAGCTCAGACATCAATCTAAACAAGAGATAAATTTATTGTATGAAGGACCCGACAAAATAATAAGGTTATTAATAATTAAAGATAAGGTATAGTAATGGAAAATGCGTTTCAATAACTGCGGCGATGGTTCAACCGAATATTTTTGCGAGGACAGAGAATGCCAGAATCTCTTCAACTGTAGTAATGGAAAATGTGTTTATTTGTAGATGGTTCCGATGATTATTTTTGAATAATTAATATTTTTAATTAATTTGAAAAAAAATTATTTATTTATTTATTTATTTTATTTTATGTTATTTTAGTTTTTGGAACATTTCTCCAATGGTTGTTGTATTTTCTAATTACATTCATTTTATTTATTTTATTTTTAATTATTTTACTGTACTTGCAATTTAAGTTTAAAATGCTATGGCGTTTATTTGAATAAGATGAGCTTTAACAAGCAAGAAGTTAAACAGCTGTTTCTTGCTGAAAATATTTTCTTCAATAAATCCTTATCAACAAGATAATGAATTCTTATGCTATCCATTTATCGCAGCTGCGTCTATCATTAATGATGCATACGGAAGTTGATGTAAACAGTTAAATTCTTATTTTAAAAAATAAGTAACTTCGAAAGCTATGAAGATATTTTATGTGTAAATTATAAGCTTGTTTAAAAGCCTTTATACAATCTTCTCCGTTACAGAGGCCTTGGTGAGACAAAGAAAATTCATTTGGCGAGAGAAGGAAGTTTTTTACACGTACTTTAAAACAACATATATACTGTTTCATGCACACAAACTATATTTTATTCTATGTTTATAGAACTTATTTAGAATTCAGGAGACACAAGTTATTTTTTATCTGTTGGTATACGCAAACAGAGGTAATCTGTATTATAAAGCAAAAGCTTATCCGTGAGTAACGCTGACATCAACAACTGACCAATAAATATTTTTTACTGCAATTTTTTTAACTTCTCAGCATTACAAAATATAAATTTTTACACGGTCGAATTGGAAAAAATGTTCTTTCAAACTAATATTTTTTGAATACTCTATTTCCATTTATTGATTTTTATGATTTTTAAAACAAATTTCAAGCATGATTTTATTTAATCCATCCCTTTTTGTTCATAGAATTTCACTCAGTTCAAGAATTATTATTATTAATATTATTATTATAACTATTATTATTATTATAACTATTATTATTATTATTATTATTATTATTATTATTATTATTATTATTATTATTATTATTATTTCTATTATTATTATTATTATTATTATTGTTATTATTATTATTATTATTATTATTATTATTATTATTATTATTATTATTTCTATTATTATTATTATTATTATTATTATTATTATTATTATTATTATTATTTCTATTATTATTATTAATATTATTATTATTATTATTATTATTATTTTGAGTATGCTGTTGTATTTTAAATCGCGTGTCATTCATATTTTACATCTTAAACTAAACTGAATAGCATCTTAATAGAGAAAAATAAAAGGCATCATTCATTAAATATAGTTATGAAATAAATTGCATATAATCCTTTATTAGAATTTTTCAATAGACATGTTATTTATTTTCATAATACAAATGATAATAGTAACAATAAAAGTATTAGTCAAGATTAATCTACAGTTTTTCATTCCTTTATTCACATTTTCTAAACTCACATTTTATGGTTAGGAAACTATGGCCTTAAATAAAAAGTAAGGCGATCCATAAAAAGCAGAAAGTTAATCAAGTGCTACTTGTTGCAAAAATAGTCTTCGTTAACTTTTCCCACTACAACAAGTTAATGAATTCTATTGTAATCAATTTATCGCAGCTGCGTCCATCATTATCCAAAATAATCATTTTTTTAACCCATGAATATCATGAACGGGGATTACATTAACTGCTAAATTCTAATTTCAGATATTAATTATCTTTGAAAGCTCTAAGTCTCTTTCTATATTTATGCTTGAAGCTTTTTATTAAAAAAGCTTTTACTTTCCCTTGTTGCACTCTAAATTTCAATGAGATCTTTCAACAATGTTAAATAGAAACCATCGACCGGCAAACAAAGCAAACTGTGGCAGAGAAGTGCAGGGATGCCAAAAAGGCTTTTTTTCAGATGGATCACAACCATGTTGTGACTCGGCATACTAACTTGTCAAGCTAGGCACTCATGCCCGGCAGGTAGGGGCCTGGTTAGCGGTAAAAAAAACTTCAATGGAGTGTTGGAGTGTATTTTAACACATTTAACGAAACGGATAAGACTTTATCCTAGAAAATATAAAAGATCTTATGATTGGATATTATACTGAAAATTTAATCATAATATTTTTTTAAATACATAATTTTTCTCGTTTAAATATGAATATTGAAACAAAATTGTGACAAGATTTGCGACAAGATTAATCTAAAGTTTTTTTATTTCTTTTTTTTTTTACGTTTACTGCCCTACTTTACTGCTACGATTTTAATAAGGCGAGCGAGCTATAGAAAGTTTATCAATTGTTGCTTGTTTAAAAGATATATTCTGATAACTTTTCGCACATCAACAAGGTAATGAATTCTTTTGCAAACAATTTATCGCAGCTGCACCCAACACTAATACATTGATCATCCTTTTCGATAAACTTTTATATGCATATAAAATTTGATCCAAAATTAAGCATTTTTGAAAACCATGAATATTATATGAATGCGCATATTGGGAACTGGTAAATTCTAATTTTAGGTTTTAATTATAATTCAAATCTTAAAGGTTCTTTCTATGTTTATACTTGAAGCTATTTATAAAATTAAACAAGAACGAAAAATCATGCGTCAAGCATAGATTATGTAACACTTTCCAACGCTTCCAAAATAATTTTACAAATCATTACCGTTTAATAAGCTGAAAGATAACATCTAAGTAAACAATTTGGAAAACGCATAACATATTTAAAAACGTAATTTCAGGAATTTCCAACATATACAATATTCGGAAAAATATTGGAATACTTTTATTCAGCCCTGTATATGATCTATAGATTTGTATATATACTACATAGGATGCTAAATTTTAGTTTAGTTAGGAAACGCGTAGCACAATTTAAAATTCTCCTTCTGGAGTTTCTGTTAATATACGGAAATGTGTTCACGAACTTTTGTGTTGCCCTGTATATGATCTACAGAGTTTATACACACCAAGTAATAGACAAAAAGTGAGTTAAATTTAAAATCGCGTTCAGCAACTTAAAACGCACTTCCAGGAATTATTGTTAACAGACAGTAGAGAATTCTTTTGTGTGTCCCTGTAAATGAACGATGACTGCTATACACACAATATTCTGTAGTAAGCCTCTTGCAATGCACCTTAGTGATATATAAATTTCAATGCGTTTAAAGTAGTGAAACATTATTTAATTAAACCGCAAACGATTTTTCTCCATAGACGTAATGTAGCGGAAATTTTTTACTGTCCCTGTAAAGTAACTATAAGTGCTATGCACACCCTATTCCATATTAAGCTTCTTGTAATGCACCTTCGTGATATATATCAATTACAATGTGTTTGAAGTTGTGTAACATCATTACAATAAACCGCAAATGATTTTTCCCCATAGACCGTAATGTAACGGATATCTTTTAAGTGTCCCTGTAAAAAAACTATAAGAGCTACACACTTCAGTTGAAATAGGGAACATGCTATAGATAACGACAATCCTAATAATATTATAAATCTGATTGTGTGCAAATGTTAGGCTGATGCCAGCGTCAAAATGGAGCATTTAATGATCCTGTATCTCTGCATATACGTTGATTATAACCCTCAAATGAACATAGGCCGGTTTTTGTTCATTTTATTCAAATATTTTTCTTGATAATTCAAAATTTCGTTATTTTCATAGAGAATAAATGGACATTTTCCCATAAAATTTAACCATTTTACTTTAACGTTGCTAGGGCTTTGATCGTTGCCAATAAAAAAAAAACACTGAAAAATAATTTTTCTTCAACAATTAATTTTCAATTGAATGATTTTCACGTGAAAAATGAAAATGAAAAAGAATTCAAAAGAAGATGAATTTCGGTGATGTTTGAAACAAAAATATGGAGTATTTGTTATTATACATGAAGTATGAACATCGGTTACATTAAAAGATCTTTTTCTGTCAAAAAACTGCGTTATAATTAGAAGGAAAAATGAACAATAATTATATTCTTAAAAATAGATTTCGCTTGGACCATGGAACTATGAAAAGGATCCTCCTCGGCTTGGACAAATATGACGTCATAAATTAAACATGTATTTTCAAATAGTCGTAATAATACAAGGAGCATGAATATGTAAGTAAAATGAAAGTAGATAGATAATGGACGTAATATTTAAGATGAAGAACTGAAATATTTTTTATCGATACTGATTAATAATTAGCTTGAGTACCAGTTACATACAAATATGAGTTTTCCGCTAAAATTTACGTCCTGATTGCCAGAAAAAGAAAATTAACAAGAATTATGGCATTAAGAAGAGATTTCTCTGAGGAAAATGTGACGTCATATTTGAAATAAAACGGGAATTTTCAAAGGTGTTTTACAAGGAGCGGGAATTAATTCCGTACATTAATAATACAAGGTAAGTATAGAAAGTAGATTAGTTTCACGACATATTTAAAACGAAAAATTTAAATGTTTGTTTATCTATACCGATTATCAGTTACATACAGATGAGAGTTTTTTGCCAAAAACCATACCATGGTTATTAGGAAAATAAAAATAAATACGAAACTATTATATTAAAATCTGACCGCCTGTTTGTATTTCGCAACTACTCTTTTCAGATTGTCGAACGCAACGCGATTTACTTAACACTGGTTATCATTCATCCGAGGATGTCATAAACTCTCAGAATTTAAAAAAATGATTTAAATTCCGAGATATTATTATTATTATTATTATTATTATTATTATTATTATTATTATTATTATTGTAAATTTTAACGAAGTTTCTCTAAAAATGACAACTAAATTATTCCATTTTTGTTGATAAAAAAGAAGAAATAAAATGGATTAATATATTTTTTCTCATTAAAACTGAAAAAAAGAAGAGTTTATATTCAATTTCAATAGATGGTGAAAGAAAAAAAAATTTGATTACAGTAAAATTTTTGAAAAATAAAAACGTATTTTCACATATTCAAACTTCATGAATCAATTTATTCTGGAGAACAAAAATCGTCTGTCAACATATTTTCATTTAGAAATAAAGATTTTTTTTCAGTTATAGATTAAATCAAGGAGGGAAATTTAAGCTCCTTGCATTTAGGTCTACAATAATTGCTCCCTATTCACAAGAATTGAATTTAATGAAAAATAATATACTATTTCCATTATCTTTGAAGGAATACTATTAAAACGTTTCGCAAATGCGTTTAAAGTAAAATGGTTTACCAGGTAAACTTGACATATGTTTTTATATAATTCGCCGATTTACACGATTTCATTTGGCCCGCCTTTTTTCATTGGTTGCAGTTTCCTTTTCGTATTATTTGTCACAAAATTTCACTTTTTTAAAACTTAGTTATGTCAAGGCCTCTATAACATAGAAATACCCTATTGTCTCCTATGGAATGTGATAAAGAGTTAGTTAATTATTTACGTTTCTAATTATCGGGAATGAAATATTTTGCTTAATTAATGCATTTATTCTTTTTTTAATGATACGTGAACGAAGTCACGGGTAACAGCTAGTAACATATAAAAATTGCAAGGCAATCCGAGCATATTTGCGGTTGTTAGAGCACGGACAGACGGCAGACAAACCGAAGTCATAAACACTTTTCAACTACGTTGGAAAGTGTTAAAAATAACTTCTGCATGCACTTACCTGTGCTGTAGACTGTAAAAAAAGACAAAATTTTCCTAAACTACTAAAATATATTATAACAACGAAAGAAAATATGCAATAATCTCTTCCGAAAAACGTTTTTTTTATTTTTTGAAACCTCAGAAACCAATAAATGTTCGAGAAAGAAGAATTTAAAAAAACATTTATAAAAACAAAGTTTTTTTTTTTTTTTTTTTTTTTTTTGCTGCTATCGATTTAATGTTGATGTTAATGGTATTAATTTATCATGTTTGCCTAAGAAACTTTATTTAACATGAAAATGTTTACTTGAGGATGGATAGCATCTGAAAAGCCTATATTCCTGGATGAGAAATCTATTTAATGCACGATAAAAACTACTGGGAAACGTTTTCGACTTTCAGTAATGGCAAAATAAACTTTGTTTTTATAAAAGTTTCTTTAAATCTCGAAAATATATTGGTTTCTGATGGTTCCAAAGGTAAAGAGCGCTTTTCGGAAATCTGGGTAACTCAGAAGAAGTTATTGTTTATTTACGTTAGTCTTTATAATATATTTTCGTAGATTAAGAAACATCTGTGTTTTTTAATAAATATAATAAATATATAAGATAATTATATATTTTTTTAGCTTAAAACTTTCAGTATCAAATATATCATGTGAAAGGAAGATTATTGGTGTTAAAGCGCAATGACGATATTAAAAAAAATGGTTAATTTATCATTTGCAGACCTTGAGAATGTTACCGTTGGAGTGTTGTCAGCTCGTTATGAAAGATTGTTAAGGCATTTTTATATGCACTGTAAGCACTTTTAGTATGTGAGTTTTGAATTGATGAAGTATTTTGTTTTTCAGATGCGTCATTTCATTTTCAACAAAGTGTATTTTATATTTATCATTTTAAACTAAACGGATTAGAGAGATTATCGAGATTATCAGAGAGATGTTATACAGAAAATTTAACCTGAATACTTTTTAAAGAGATATATTTTTTACCTATGAATATGAATATTGAATCGAAATAGTAACATTTTAAGGCAGAATTAATGTATAGTTTCTTACTTATATATTTACGTTTACTGTAACCTTGTTTACCGCTACGTTACGCCTCCATTTTAATAAGATGAGTGAACTATAAAAAGTGATATGTTTATCAACTTTTGCTTATAAAAAGATTCTACCTGGTAACAATTCCCACAACAACAAGGTAATGAATTCTTTTGCAATCAATTTATCGCAGCTGCGCACATCATTAAAGCAGCCTATGAAAGTTGACCCAAAGATTTTTGAATACCTTGAGTATCATATGAATGCACATGTTGGGAATAACTAAACTCTAATTTTAGATATTAATTATCTTTCAAAGCTTTAAGGCTTATTCTATACTTGAAACTATGTTTATACTTGAAACTATGCATGAAACACAAGCGCTTATGCTTGCACATACATGTGCTATGACATGAATTTAAAACTGATCAAGTATTTTTTTTTCAGATGTGTCATATAATTTTTAACAGAGTGTATTTTACCTTTAACATTTTAAACTAAACGGATTAGACTTTATGAGGGAAAATACAAAACGCATCTTTAATTAGCTGGTATACGGAAAATTTAATTTTGATATTTTAAAAAATATACATATTTATTTCATATGAATATGAATATTGAATCAAAATAGAGAGAGTTTAACACAGGATTCTACACTTTTAGATTTATTTAATTACTTCATCTGTACCCTTATTTACTGCTAGAATAACTAAGACCTTCAATTTAATCAGAAGAGCGACGTATAAAAAAGTAATATAGGTTTATAAACTTTTGCTTGTTCAAAAGATATTCTGTGATAACTTTTCTCACGGTAATAAGGTAATGAATTCTTTTACAATCAATTTACTGCATCTGTACCAATCATTAATGTTGCCTATAAAATTTTGTCCAAAATAATCAGTTTATAGCGGCCATGAATTTCACATGAACGAGTATTATATGATCTACTAAATTCTAATTTTAGATATTAAATATCTTTGAAAGCAATACGGCCCTATATTCATGTTTGATTCTATTTAGAAGAAAAGAGACCTTAAGTTTACTTATCCGTGTTGTACCGTAAATTTCAAACCGATCAATATTTTTTAACTAAACGGATTAGTCCTATCAGAGAAAACATAAAATAAATCTTTAATTAGATGGTATAGCAAAAATTTAACCTTCATACTTTTTTATTAAATATATATTTTTTTCTTCTATGAATATGAATATTGGAGTAAAAAAAATGAGATTTTAATACCAGATTAATCTACAGTTTTATATTTCTTTATTTACGTTTACTGTTTCAATACTATATTGTTCATTTTAATAAGACGAACGAACTATAAAAATGTAATAGGTTCATCAACTGTTGCTTGATGTGAAGTTATTCTGAGATAATCTTTCCAACAGCAGCAAGGTAATGAATATTTTTGCAATCAATTTATCACAGCTGCGCCCATCATTAAAGAAGCATACAAAAGTTGATCGAAAATAAAGATTTTCTGAAAAACATGAATAACGTATAAATGGTCATATTGGGAACTGCTAATTTCTAATTTTAGATATTAATTATATCAAAACTTTAAAGCTCTTTCTATGTTTATACTTTTTAAAAAAGATATGTTACTGGCACTTGCTTATGCTTTACCATGAGTTTCAAACTGAACAAGTATTTTTTTTTTCATATGTGTCATTTAATTATCAACGGAACGTATTTTACCTTTAAGAATTTAAATTAAAATGATTAGACTGTATTAGAGAAAATACATAACGCATCTTTCATTAGATAGTATACCGAAAACCTTATTACTTTTGTAATATATGTATTTTTTCCATGTGGATAAGATTATTGAAACAGTATAGTGAGTTTTTAAGACTATATTAATCTAGAATTTATATTTTTTGTATTTACGTTTACTGTACCCTTGTTTACTGCTATGATATTATGGCTTTCATTTTAATAAGACGAGCGTACTATAAAAAGTAATACGTTTATCAACTATTGCTTCTTGAAAATATATTCTCCGATGTCTTTTTTTCACAGCAACAAGGTAATGAATACTTGTGCAGTCAATTTATCGCAGCTGCGCCCATCATTAAGGCAGCCTATAAAAGTTAGTCAAAAATAAAGATTTTTTGAAAACCATAAATATCACATGAATGCGGATAAGGAAGTGCAAAATTGTCGTTGTAGATACTAATTATCTTTCAAAACTTTGCGGCTCTTTCTATGTTTGTACTTGAAGATTTCTATTTAAAAAAATATCTTTTACTTGCACTTACCTGTGATGTACCGTTAATTTGAATCTGATCGAGTATATATATATATACAGGGTGTTCCGTTAAAGGGGTCCAATATTAATAGGGGTAATAGAGGAGATCACATGGAGCATAAATCAGTATATAAAGCCTGGTCGGATCTCAATAGTTTTCAAGTTACAGCAAATAGAATGAAAATTCGGAAAATTGTAAAACAACCCTCATTGCTAAACTATCGATAATGCTACATAAAAACGAAGCACATATTTAGAAAGAGCAGAAAAAAACCTACAAAATGACATCAATTGTATTAAAATAGCAATATTTATTGACGAGTTACAAGCCCTGAAACAGTGAAAAAAGTACGAAATCCAATATACATCAAAATAGTTAATCGTTAATTCCAAAAAGACAACTCTAGCTACAACAAGGAAAATGTAGTAAAATTTGGTCCATTCCGAAAACTTTCGAAAAAGCTTACAATGAACCATATCGGTTTAATTGTGTGAGAGAAATTAATCAGTTTCTTAGTTACAACTCCGCTTTCTTTGACACTAGCAAAGGTTAAACTCCGCCCATCACGATTGGAAACACCGCCTTTTTAATTACTCTCAACTATACATTTTCGATCATGCTTCTTCTGAGATGCAACATTTTTAATTATTCAAGAGTTGAATGAACCAAAATAACTTTACAATAATAGTCTACATTTTAAAATGGTCTTTTATTGATATAAAGCTTGAGTTAAATTCCTTAAAATTAAACTGGTGGTGAAAATTCGGAAATAATTAAAAATATTGCGATTTGTAACTATGCAAGAAGTTTCAGTACATGTTTTACATGGACAATTATTGTATGTATATGTGCATCATAATTTATGATAGGAAATAATAATAACAAATAGCATAATAATTTTATTAATTATAAATTAAAAAAGACACTAAATTTTAAATTAATTCATACAAACTTTGTAATTTACAATTTGAGTACACCACAGTCTGTGACTTACAAAATACTGTGCCAAAAAGTGTTGAAAATAAAAGAAAAATGACAAATAAAGAATTACATTCCACGTACTTTATGACATATGTGAAGCATAGTCTTCTGGTCTGCGCTGCACAGTTCAATGTCGGAAGGCAGACGAACGGACATTATTATAATAGGTGTTCGAAGTTGCGCCCATTAACAGAATCGCACAGCCGACAGCGACGTCGTAAAGATTGGCGAACACGCCGAAAATTTCCGACGGAGTTGGGAACGTCTCCTGCAGCGACAACGATTAGCGCTAGTAAATCCTCCGGTGTATCCACAGGCGTTTCATACACCAGCGATTTAAGGTGTCCCCAAACAAAAAAGTCTAACGGATTGAGGTCTGGAGAGCGTGCAGGCCAAGCAACAGGTCCACTGCGTCCAATCCATTTCCCAGGATATGTTGAATTGAGGTGATTGCGAACACCTATGAAAAAATGTGCCGGTGCGCCATCGTGCATAAACCACATATTGTGGCACAATGTTGCTGGCACATTTTGCAGTAACTGCGGTAAGATATCCCGTAGGAAAACCAAGTACGTACTGCCATTGAGTACATCTGGGAGTAAATATGGTCCTATGAGATAATCGCCGAGGACACCTGCCCATATGTTCACACTGAACTTTTGTTGTGCGTTCGACGGGAAAACAGTGTGCGGATTTGTATATGACCATGTGTGCACATTGTGCGTGTTTACCACGCCCTCTCTCGTAAATGTTGCTTCATCAGTAAATAAAATATTTTCCAGAAATTGTGGATTATTTTCTGTTACATTAAGCAACCAGCGTACGAATTCTGTCCGCTGAGCACAATCTGTTACTGATAACAGTTGTACCCGCTGCACATGAAAGGGGTGCATGTTTTCTGCACGCAGAACACGCCACACACTTTGGTGAGAGACACCGACTTCAGACGCAGCAGCTCGTGTACTCGTGGAGGGGTTATCTTTAAAAATATTCAGTACATCTTCTTCCATTGCAGGTGTTCGTACATGTCGAGGTTTCCCTGCATCAATGCTTGCTGTATTAAACGATTCAGTCTCCTGTAATCGTCTATCGATTTTTATGAAGAGTTTCGAACTTGGGCAACGTCTCCTTGGAAATTGCTCACGGTACATGCGCTGTGCTAGACATGCATTTCCATGAGCTTGCCCGTACATCAGATGCATGTCCGCATATTCTTCGTTAGAGTATTCCGGCATAATTATTATACATCAACTTACTACAATCCCACTTACAACAGCCTCCCTTTAACATAACGCCCACTGATGACTGCTGTTTTATTACACTTTTCTTCCTATACACATAGAAAATTTGCATAAAAAGTACATCTTCTTCATCATCCTGAAAGTTCATGGAGGAATCGCAGCAGTCACGGAGTTTGCTTTAAGACAAGGCGAGAGCTGCACAATATGTCATTCACTTGACCAGACTGAATAATGAAAGGGTATTGATAGAGGTTGATCAGAAATGTATAATTGAAAGATATTAAAACGGGGTGTTTACAATCGTCATGGGTGGAGTTTCGCTCTTTCCGAGCGTGCAACAGTACAGAGTTGTAACTAGGGAACTGCTTGATTTCTCCCATACAATTAAACTGATATGGTTTATTGTCAGTTTCTTCGAAAGCTTTCGGAATGGACCAAATTTTATAACATTTTCCTTGATGTAGGTAGAGTTGCATTTTTGGAATTAACGATTAACTATTTTGCTAAATATTTGATTTTGTATTTTTTCACTGTTTCAGAGCTTGTAACTCGCCATTAATTCTCAATATTCTAAAACAACTTATGTCATTTCGTAGGATTTTTTCTGCTCTTTCTAAATATGTGCTTCGTTTTTATGTAGCATTATCGATAGTTTAGCAATGAGGGTTTTTTTACAAATTTCCGATTTTTCATTCTATTTGCTGTAACTTGAAAATTATTGAGATCCGGCTAGGCATTATATATTGATTTATGCTCCGTGTGATCTCCTCTATTACCCCTATTAATATTGTACCCCTTTAACGGAACACCCTGTATATATATTTAGATGCGTTAATTAATTTTCAACAGAGTGTATTTTACCTTTAACATTTTAAACGAAACGGATTAGATTTATCAGAGGAAATACAAAAGGCATCTTTAATTAGATGGTATACGGAAAATTCAACCGAAATATTCTTTTTAAAAAATATATTTTTTTTCATATAAATATGAATATTGAATCAAAATAATGAGATTTCAAGACAGGAGTACAATGCACAGCAGTTCATTTACATATTTACTTTTACTTATTTACTCCTACAATATACCACGGCCTTCATTTTAATAAGACGCGTCAGCTATAAAAAAGTGATAGTAGATATTCTCAGATACCTTTTCCCACGGCAACAAGGTAAGGAATTATTTTCCAATCAATTTAATGCAGCTGCGCTCATCATTAATGCAGCATATAATAGTTAATCCACAGTAAAGATGTTCTAAAAACCATGAATATCATATGAATCTGCATACTGAAAACTGGTAAATTCTAATTTTAGATATTATTTATCACTGAAAGCCTTTCAATGTTTTACATATCCCGTTAGTTTAAGAAAAGTTCTTGTCGTTCGTGACGCATTTGTGACTTTGCATAAAAAATTGGGATTGTGCAATGATATTATTAGTTCATCGATTGAGCTCACGTATCAAAAGACAAATCTGAATTGATAGTAATTGTAATTAGTATAATCCAAGCATGATATTTATAAGTTATGTATGAAAGATGTAAATTAATAAACACCATGAAATATGCATTTTGTTTTCAGATTACTTTTCATTTTCTTCTAAATCCTTGGTTCTCTTTCTGTTAGAGCAGTAAACTTACAATTTGCTTATTTTTACAAAAATATATTATATAATAATAATAATAATAATAATAATAATGTATAAATGTTTATTTGGTAATGGCATTTACTTGTCGTTTTCATTAATTCTTTTCATGAATAAAGTATAAACGACAAAGTCAAGCTAATAAAATTTCAAAAGCCAAACATTTTGTATTTTTATATTATATTTTTATATTTCGTTATCAAAGTTCTCTTTGGTATAGAGAACACCAAATATTTATTGCTTGCGGATACTTTATTAATGGTTTTAGCATTGTAGTAAAGAGGTTCATATTCCGTTTCATTTACCTTTATTGTACTTATAAATTTAATCACATTAGATGTTTTTCAATCATCCAGTTACTACTACAATTGTGTTATTAGCAATTTTTTGGAGTGGGGGAGGGATTAATTAAATACGCCGCGCCTCGTTCTTGGTTAAATTGCCCAATCAGAATCCACAATTGTTCGTACATTTATCTCAATCCGACACTTTAAATAAATTTAGAATTTTTGCAACTGAAATGTTCTTGTCTGATACAATTAGAAAAAAATATATATATTTTAAAAACATTCAAACTTTTACATGCGTATAAATGAATGCTAATCTAAAATAAATAACTAAATAAATAACGCTCAACTGGGGCTAAAATGTGAAACTCAAAAGAAGGTGTGAACTCAAAAGAACTTTGTGCAAAATATTCCACACTTTTGCGTTTCTTCCTAAGTTATATTATTCCATTACGGACTTCAAATTGAAAAAAAAAGAACATTCTAAACGAAAATAAACGTTAGAGCATCACAAAACGAGAGATACAAAATTATGCAATTACATGTGAGTGATTTAAGCGTGCCCTGTTCATGAAATACAGCTATTCCAACAATTATAGGTTCTAGGTAACAGTAAGGTATTTATAAAATTTCCTTCTTATACAGTCGGATGTAATTTATATGGTGAGCTTAGAAAATCTGATAAACTTACATTACTGAAATTACTGAAAATAGTGAACGAAATTCATTACAAACTTACTGAAAAGTATAAAAACAATTGTTGAAAATCACGGTTCTCATTATTAAAAGCAAACTCGTGAAACCAACCTTATGCACTGCAACTTTATTTGAGGTTTTATTGTAAAATGATCACCAGAAAAATATGCATACTTTACTCTTTTATTGGCCATAAGCACTTCTGACTGGTCCCGAATTAACCTTTATTAGGTGCAGGAGGGTGACAGAAAGATCAGCTGTGGACGCTGTAGCGGTACGAAACCTTTTCGGAGGGGGTCCCAGACGGATGCAGGTGTCGATTGGAACTCCACATCCGATCTCGTGAGTAAGTCACCGAGAGCAAGTGTGGTCGGCGAGGGGGATTCCGTCAACACGGCAGCATCATACAGACCCTACTTTCTCAAACGGCAGGCAATGGGCACAATCGTCTTAGTCGAGGAAGCAGGTGGTTGTCTATGGGGTGGATGAGCTAGCGGAGCACAGGTGGCACCAAGTCCGTCGGGACAACGTTTTTGCTTTTCCTTTCTACTTCGTTGTCCTGGCGCCTGAGAACTTTGCACCCTGGGGTGCGCAAGCTGCGGGGGACTAATTTTCCCTTTTTTAATATATATCTATCTTTTTATTTATCTTTACTAATGTTTTATGTTTTGTTTTGTTTTTGTCCATCCAGTAATAAGCTAGTGGTCACCTCTGTAAGCTCTGCAAGATCCGAGCTGGTGACAGAGTAATTCTCAGGTGGGGGATTCTCGCTAGTCTAGGTGTGGTTTCCTTTTGTGGACTACCACGCTGCACTTGGGTTCGATTGTCCGTCAGGCATAGGTCGCTGACTGGGCTCGGAACAACCCCTCTCGGTCTATTGTGTGGTGTATAGCAGCATCCGGAGCGGCTTTCACAAACTAGGTTATGTCTAGTTATGAATGGGTGCTTTAAACTAAATGCTCTTGTTTTTTCATTACAAATAACCTCATATGGAGTTGAGCAGTGCTTAAGAACACATCAATAAATTGCATAACCTTTTTCTCTTCGAATATTTAGTTGAAAATATCGTATTTGACGTATGTATATGAATTGTAACATTTCCAACTGAATGAAAAAGTGACCAGGCCGGGATTCGATCCCAAGCCCTTGGTTTAAGCTGCCAGTTCTTTTCCAATTAATATGTCCTAGATAAATCCGATGGACACATTTCTTTTGACTATGGCATCTGATCTTGTACCTGAAATTGTTCACCTAAATAAACCACAAGTAAAGAAACTCCAATTAACGTTAGATACGTAACTACACTTAATTATTTTAACACAAACATATGTTTTATAAAAGAAATCATCCACGTTGTATTTTATCCAACTGACTGAAAACTTGATCTGTCCGGGATTCAATCCCAGTGCCTTGTCTTAAGTTAAGGTCCTGATATTGGGTTGAACTGTTTCAGATAACAGTCCAGATGTCACTGCCAAAAGGTTCTCTGGGTGAAATGTGTCCGTCGGATTCGTCCAAAATAGCTTATTTGGAAGGGCGTTGGCAGTTTGAGTGAATGTCCTGGTACCTAATTCCTAACTGTACACTTTTTCACTCAGAAAAAAGCATCACTAGACAAAATTACAACTCATATACTTTCTTTACCAAACGGTATAATTGTACTAAAATATCTAAGTGGGTTTGACGTATTTGTTTCTGTTCTGTTCGAGGAAGAAAAATCTAAAAAAATTACTGATCTTGTATAACATGACAGTGTGTAATTGTAAATAAGCACATAAGCAATATTATTGTACTTCCTCAATTGTGCCAATGTACCCACAGATAATTAAATTAATAGAATTAAATTAATAGGCTAATTTAATTAAGATTAATAAAAAAAAATATTTAATATAAAAAATACTTTTTATCGCTTCTAAAACTCATGTAAGGTTCGTTTTGGGATTTTGTAATACATGTAAAAGTTAAAAATACATATATTTCTTCTTAATAATGCATTTTAAATATATTTTTAATGAAAAATACTTGTTTCGTCTATTCGAAAATAATTCATGCAAATTTTATTTCCATTATTAAAGATAAATTCTAAACGTTTTATATTCCATATCACTTTTATACAGAGTGTTTGTTTAAACACTAATACTACATTTCTTTCATCCTTTCAATTTATAAAAATGAGATATTGATAATGCCATTAAATTCTAAAAGTGCTCAAAAAATTTCCAACAACTTATAATTCCATTACGAAAGAAATCGAACATTCCATTTTTAAAAAATATTTCCGTTCAGTTTAAAGACATGGAATAAAATATTCTCTCTCATTTAAGTAATCCCCTTTTTTGTGTAATTTATGACATATTTATAGATTTTTCAAAAAAGTGTTTAATACAAAATCAAACAATTTCCCAATTAGACATTAAATTAAATCACAAGCATTCATGTGAATTTTTGAGATTTTTTTTTCCACTTTGTTTGCCATTTTTCTCTTCTTTCAAATTTGCCTTTCCTTATGCTTTGTTTGTTTAGAATTTTAAAACTGCAGCAAAATAAACGATACTCTGTGGTATTTTAGAGTATGAAATACTTCAAATTTTACTCTAAATCTATTTATTTTACTTACAAATTCTTTCAGAATTAATTGTAGAAAAATCTTTTAACATTGTCGCATTACATGAAAAATATTATTTATATTAGCAAAAATACTTTTTAAATGTATTTTAGAAATATTTCTGAATAGAATAAATTTAAAAAAAAAGAACAGGTTTTTTATGCTAGATTGCTAGATATATTTGGAGACTTATTTACTTTGTAGAACTTAAAATTTGAACTAATTTTATTCAAACATTAAAAAAAATTATATTATGAATTTTATTTATTATGAAGTATCGTTCTAAGCAAATCTTTTGCAATATCTTTGAGAGGTTTGTTGATTTAAAACTATATATTATCTTTTTCATGTTAAGTAAACTAAGTGCTAATCAAGTTAAACTTTTATCTAAAGATATTATTCTTTTTGTGATCGTGTATTTTTGTATGAAATTGTACATTTACGTAAAAGCTTAAACTGAAATGTGAAGTATTTATTTTCTATGCTGGTGACACATTTCATGAGAATTTAATGTTTCACTTCGCATAAAAATACATAAATTTGAGAATCACGAAATATTTAAAATGTTTTTGTTTAAAAACTTTTTTGAAAAATAATTGTTGAGAATTATCAATTAAAATTTGTCACAGACGCACATTATTTACATCCGTGGAAATAATATTAATCGTTCCATAATTATTTATTTTTCATGAAATCATGCAATTAAACAAATGTTAAAAAAAATTATAAATAAAAATTATTTTAGAAGCATTTTTGAATAGGATACATTGAAAATTGTGCTTGTTCTATAATGTACTAGAAATAATACCATATTTTTTTCTATTTTTCTATTTTTAATGTTTTTCTAGAAATTTTCATACTACATTTTATATATTTTTCTCAGAAAATATATTTTATTGATTTTCAAACGTTATAAGTTTGTGTAAAAAAAAGGGAAATTTACTATAAAATTTAATTTAAAAAATATTTATGAAAAAGTATGATTCTAAAAAAAAAAAATAATAATAATTTTTTCTTTACAAATATACGTGATTAACTTAGGTATTTGTACTTTGTTGAGCATCTTCCTGTTTTGAACATATTACTATAAGTGGTATGCCTCCAAGAAGGAATTTTAAACGGAAGTTACGTGAATTATCGTTCTCGTGCAAGAAAAACCGTAAAAATCTTACAGTTATCCTAGTAGCACAAAATGATTGTTCAAACGTTGACTAACTGTCCAACGATAGACCACATTAAGACGTGTCCACCTTGCCGTACCATTGGCCAAAGAACCATTTATCAACAAATGCTCAACAGTGGTCCAACAGTTAGCTGCTCAGATACGCTCCAAATTAGAGTGGTCTTTGTACCTACCAATTCTAAACCATTTCACAACCCTGCCATTCTCTATTCTACCAGTTCTTAACATTTTCCAGAAACTGTCAACGATGGGCAAATAATTTGTGTTACTTAGCTACGCCGGCCTGACTGTCGTGATATTGAAGCCACAGACATTGGTCCAATTTTTCTGATTTTGCGGTCAGCTTAGCGTAGGATTAGCTACCATTCTTATTAAGAGCTAATCAACGTAGAATTTTATGTAAGCGATAAACATAAAAGGAACGATAGTTAATTTTGAATGTAAATTTACAATTATATATTTAATAAAATTAAAATGTAGATTCTTAAATTTTTAAATTTAACGACATTGTGTGCACTAAAATAAAACATGTTAAAAGGACTTATAGTGCATATAAAAATGTCTTAAAAACCTTTTAAAAACAAACCGACAACACTCAAACGGTGACATTCTCAAGGTCTGGAAATGATAAATTAACCATTTTTGCATGAAACCGAAATTTTTACATGATAAACAGGTATCACGAGACGACCGTAGGTGCCAAAAATCGCCATTGTGCTTTAACAACAATAATCTTCCTTTCACATGATATAATTTCTACTGTAATTTTTAAGCTAAAAAAATATATAATTATATTGTATGCACTATTAAAAAAGACAGGTTTTCTCAGAAATTAACATATTTTAGAGATTTAAAGAAACATTTATAAAAAAACAAAATTTTTTTCAATAAATGTTGCTTCTGATTTTGGGAAACGTTTTCGAGTAGTTTTTAGGTTCGTTCGTAATTATATAAATACGTAGCACCTATAGTCATCGTCTGGTTCGTCTATCTGTCCACAGTGAAAAAAAAAAAAAAAAAAAAAAAAAAAAAAAAAAAAAAAAAACGAATGGTTTGAAATTTAATATATATATAATTGTTGCAGAATTTCGTCGAGTCATTTCAAATTTTATGAAGATCGAATCAAAACTTAAAAAGACATTAATAAAAGCTTTCTTCGTTCTATTACCTCCTATCATACATAATCTATATAATAAAAGCACAAGTCATGTGACTGAGGAAAACAAATTACGGGCTGACCATTTCATTTTTATGCCAGGCGGCTATTTTTATTCAAAATTATTTTTTCGAAAAAAATTGCATATAAGTTGCATTTTTAGAAAGATCGTTCAAAACAATTATATGTGTGAGAGATGAGTTACATTAAAAAATGTAGAGATTCTGAGAAAACTTCAGTTAAAATTAGGTTAACAGGCCAATATTTATCACAATATCTACTAAAGTAAATAAACAAAATAAGTGATTTGTTCAACGGGAATCATAGAAATATTAAACCATGGAGATAATCATTTGCAAAGGAAGTTCTCCATGGTGAATTTGGCAGCGCTGTCTTGTGTCGAAAAAAAAAAATTAGCATCTAGAAACGTGGCATACGTAATAAGAAAAAAGAAAGGCATGATCATTTCGCTCATAACAGACGATATAATTCATTTCACTGAAATAATAACGAATATTTTTGTTTTACATTGTAAAGCTAGTTACAGTGAGAACGCACCTCATTTGCACGTTTAGCGTACAATTTCTAACTCGTTATATTATATTCATGAGTTTCCTCAACCCGGAATATAGTTTTTTCGGATGCTATTCATTCTCAAGTAAACATTATAATGTTCAACAAACACTTTTTACAGACAGACATGATAAATTAACATCATTGACATTAACATTAAAATTAATATTATCTTATTACTTTTGCATCCATAGATTCAATTACGCAGGTGAAAATGTTTAATTGAGGACTAACAGCATCCTACTAACCTATATTACGCTTTGAGAAAATTGATAAATACATTTTGAAAACTACTTGTCAACGTTACCAAAAATCAGTGGCAGCAAAAGAACCTTTAGTTTTTATTAATGATTCTTGAAATCTAAAAAATATATTTTTTAAACATGATAAAGCAATATCATTACTATTATTTTTTCGCTCTTTCAGGTATAAATTGAGTTATGCAGCTGGAACTGTGAATTAATAATGTATAGCATCCCAAAAAATGATATTCTGATTAAAGAAAACTGATTAATGCACTATAAAACTTCTCGGAAATGTTTCTAAAAAACAGTGGCAGCAAAAGAAACTATGTTTTTATAAATTATTGTTTAAATCTCCAAAATGTATATCGATTTCTGTGATTTTTAAAGTTACAGAACTCTTTTCGGAATCGTGGGTATCTCGGAAGCGGTTATTTTTTTTTCGTACGTGGTTATATTCAGGGCTGGGCAAATTCGGTCACCAGGTCTCCACTGGTAACCAAATTATTTATCTAGCGTCTGTTTTTTTTTGTTTGTTTGAGAATAACTATTTTTTTGTTACAATAATTCAACTAAGAAATGAACACAAACGGCATTTTTCTCTACCCTACCCCTACTACTGCGCGGCAAGCAGCGATATTCTTTTTCTCTCGTACTTTTAATGTGGAAGAATCGAGCTTAAAAGTCATTTTACATCTCGTGCACAGAAAACGCCAGGCTTTTCCACTCTAACCAGCTAGCAAGTCATGTAATTATAATATGGGGGTGGGGGTCAATTTTCAGTACAATTTTAAGAAATAGCGTTAATCCAGCTTTTGCAGCACATAAGATTGGATACAATGCGAAAAACTGCCATCATCATCATATATAGATTTTTAGTAGTTCTCAACCTACCTAGACATTTGAAGCAAGCGGCAATAGTCATTTCCTGAAGATGCCGGTAAATTCCGTCCTTCACAGTATTTCTGGTTCTTTCCAGATATATATAATTTTGATAAATTTCAATACGAAACTTAGTTTATAATATCTTTTTAAATTATGTACTGTTCTAAACTATTTAATTAATAATTTTAAAGTGTGCTGGTTATTATTTTTCCTCAAGTATTCGTCAAAAACTTTTGTGCTTTCTTAAAATCAATGACGGCGATTGAGGAAGTGGAGAACATTTTTTACTGGCGACTAGAATTTTTTTCTAGCTACTAGATTTTATAAATTTGTTAAGCCCGGGTTATGTTATATTTTCGTAGATTAAGAAATATTTATCTTTTTTTACAGTGTGCAAAAAAAAATACGCATTTATAAAAATTAGACACTCCTACACTTATTAAAAAAGTCCTTCCGGCCTGTACCGGGAAGAAAAGGTAGCTTTCATAGTCCATGTTTTTAAAAATTCAACTCATTTTAGTCAAACATCCGAAGCTTAATTGCTTGGATCCCGATTATAGAAGATTCAATCCCGGTTTTCGTTAATACTGAATTTGAATGCGCATTTCAGCATGAGAGTTACAACAAAACAAAATTCAGATTGTTTCAAAATGTCAGCCAACCTAGAATTCCAAACTGCTATATCTCTGTCATATTTTAAGATAAAGCCAAAACAAAAAATGTTCTGGAATCCTTGTATCACGATCTAACACTTAACGGAAACAACATTTTTAATTTATAATTTTTATACATTTATTTTAATTAAAAAAAATAAAAAATGTATCTTGCCGCCATTTTAAAACAAGATGGCGCATGAATCTGGCCAACGAACTCGGTCGAGACCTTGATATGTTCTGTACACATGATGAGTCACATTCATATCGGTTCATAAATACGAGAGTTACAGCATAACAAATATGAGATTGATTCAAAATCTCAGCCACTCTAGAATTTCAAACTGCTATATCTTAGCAATTTTTTAAGATATAGCAAAAACAAAAAATGTTCCAGAATCCTTGTATCAAGTTGTAACACTTAACAGAAACAATTTTTTCATTTTATAACTTTTTTGTACATTTTTTTGAATTTTTAAAATTTAAAAAAAAATTAACTGGCCGCCATTTTGAAACAAGATGGCGGATGAAGCTGGCCAACGAACTCAGTCGAGACCTTGGTTTGTACTATACGCATATTCAGTTACATCTGAATCGGTTCATAAATAAGAGAGTTACTGAATGACATATGTTATATATATATACAGGGTGTTTCAGTTAAACGTTCCAGAACTGCTAAGAGGGGTAGGGTACATCCTGACAACTCGAAATCATATAGCAATGTGGGGTCGGAAATGCTTTCCTGAAGCGGTGTTGTACACAGAAGCACCATAAAGAAAAGAGACCGTAAGTGAGAAATCGTTTTAATAATACATGAAAAGAAGCAAAAGGTAATGGATAAAAGTAAGTGTTCGAAGTTGCTTCCACGGGCTACAATGCACGCCTCACATCTCCGACGCATGGACATCCGAACATTCTGGAATACTCCAGGCGAATTTCGAATTTCTCCAGCAGCTACTGCGATTCTTGCAACCAGTTCCTCAGCATTGTCAACAGGGGTGTTATAAACTAGCGATTTCATATGACCCCAGAAATAAAAATCAAGCCATGATAGGTCGGGTGACCGAGCAGGCCAATGCACGGGACCACCATGTCCAATCCACTATTGACCAAATGTGACATCCAGGCAGTTACGAACAGCTCCGATATAGTGAGCAGAGGCTCCATCGTGTTGGAACCACATTGTCTGTTGCGTCGATGCAGAAATATGTTCATCTCTCAAAAGTTGTGGCAATACTTGCTGCAGAAAGAGCAAGTAGTTACCTCCGGTTAGACGACACGGTAACAGATAAGGTCCGATGAGGTTATCTCTCATAATACCGGCCCATACATTGACCGAAAATCGAATCTGTGCTGCACGACGTCGTATTGCATGCGGGTTCCCGACCGCCCAGATATGGTCGTTATGCGAGTTGAAAATTCCTTCCCTTGTGAAGGATGACTCATCGGAAAACAATACTTCAGCAGGAAAAGTGGGATTTGTAGCACATTTTCCAAGGTACCACTGTGCGAAAGCAATACGAGGTGCATAATCCTCCGGTTGCTGTGCCTGGACACGCTGCACGTGAAACGGATGCATGTCTTGTCCTCGGAGAATCCTCCATACGCTGCAAGGGGAAACCCCGACTACGTTTGCTAGACTTAGTGTACTCGTTCTTGGATTCCTCTGTACATGCTGCAGCACATTCTGTTCGACGGCTGGAGTCCGTGCTGTTTCTTACCCTGACCCTGTCAGCTCTTTCAAATGAACCTGTCTCAGCTAACCTCTGGTGCAGTCTTGCAAATAAATTATGACTGGGAATACGCCTCGTCGGATATCGTTCCGCGTACAAACGCTGTGCGGCTGGCCCACTACAATTTGCAGCCCCGTACACCAAATGCATATCGGCTAATTCTGCGTTCGTGTAATCATCCATCCTACTAACTTGGCGTTCTTGTGCGAAATGAAGATTCCCTGCACGAAAGCTCGGGACTTTCGCACAACGCCATCTACCGTGTCAGGAAAGCATTTCTGACTGTCCATTGGTATATGATTTTGTTTCATCAGGATGTACCCTACCCCTCTTAGAAGTTCTGAAACGTTTAACTGAAACACCCTGTATATATATAAATCAACATTTGAACGGAGGATGGTTTGGGGGGTCATGATCGGTGAAAATATACCAGATTTTTTTAGAATTGCTTTCCTCCGAACGGCTGCAATATGTAGCTTTTTGTATTGAAAGCTACCTAAAAGAGACACTGAAAAACGCATTTTTATTCTGTCATTTAATTATTTTTTTAAAGTATAGAAAAGAGAAAGGACAAGGTTAATACACTAACCAGAATGCTCTGATATCTTATATATCTGCTGGTGAAGTTTGTAGATTCCTAACACTTTTCCCTTTTTTCACGAATACCAGTGAAAACATACTTCCTTCGGATAAGATTTTGTCCAATTTTGTTTGTCTTTTTTAAGATTACAACTAAACATATGCAATTTTCCCCAAAATGTCCTACCTAACGCCATTAAATTTTGAATGTCTATACTAATAATATGGTGTCCAGGTATTGTAAAATGTCTATGTGGTATTCGATGAGACAGTTTACTGAGCCTTCTTGCAGTAAAGTCAAGAGTTAACGTGCCGTTCGTGAAAACTTTACTAGATACGGGAAAATACTCAATTGCAAAACTGTAGTACAGGATTAAAAGATATTAATAATAAAATTATCAAATATAAAGTTATTGCAACATGGTATTTTCAAAGAGCACAATGAAGCTTAGGTTCAAAATTTTGATACTAATATGACAGATCCCCATGAAACTTTGTACCAAATTCCAAAATATTTTTATTACTGTGTATGTCTTTTGTACTGAAAAAAGTAAATGAAAATGCAGCATTAGATATTATAAACAAGAACGAAAAATTATGTATCGGAGCATAAATTATGAAAACCATCCAACACTATTGGAGTGTAGTTAATTTTTTTTTTCTTATACAATGAAATCAGATATCTAAATAACCATTAAAACTAGTCATTGGGGGACACCGTAATAATTACCCGTCATGGATATGCATAATATAAAATACTAAAATAAAACATGTGTAAACTACTTATAAAATGCATTGCAATTCGAATAAAATCGTGGCTTGATGACGTCATAAACTTTAAAGGCTCGATTACTGAATTGCTTAAAAGAAACACCCTTATAACTCCAAAAACAACAATCCTATTAACTAGCGGTTTATTGCATCTGATTAAGCGTCTCATTTCCAATTAAAATATATCTTTGAATCGAAATTTGGATGAAATACAGGGTCATGAAAAATCGAAGAGTGTGAAAAATAGGATTATAAATATCTCGGCGACTCCTTATCTGATCAACTTCTTGCTTTATGCAAAATTTGTTTTTTTATTGTCGTTTATATTCACTCCTTAAAATAAAGAATTTCGAAAAAATTTATATACCTTTTATCAGAAAGAATATTTCGAGAGTCCGAAAAAAATACTTCAGGATAATCGAGGTTACTGAAATTCAATAAACTTCTTCCCATTATTACCTACTAAGTACATACCAAATTTCAAGTTTCTAACTCAATTTTTTCGGGAGATAGAGCGTTTACAGACACACAGACGGACGGCAAATTTTTTTTTCTAAAAATATGTTTTTCGGAATCTCCAGTGTATGAAACGTGTAAATCCATCAAATTTTTTTTTTCGATTTTCAAAACGATTATAAGACTTACCCTATACTATGTATGATGGGTAAGTAAAATACAGACACACGCAACGAATAAAAATTCAGTTTTAGCAACTGCTGTCCATAACAGTTAATGTGCACGAATTCCAGTATGCAACCCTGTATATGGCCTAGACGCCTCGTAATATACTAAACATTAGTATTGTTTTAAATGCATTGCTCAGCTGAAAGCGTAAATCCAGCAGTTATGGCTCATATTCTGTCCTGCAAACGAATTCTTTTAATGTTTCTGTAAATAAACGATAAATTATACGTACTCTATAATCTATATTAAAGATGTTGCAGTGCATCTCAGTAATGTATAATATATCAATTTTATTAAGTTTATAACAGTGTAACATTATTAAAATGCATTAAAAAGATTTTTCCCCATTGACCGTAATTTATCGGAATACTTTTGAGTGTCTCTGTAAACTAACCATAAATGGTAAACACTTCATTTCAATACTGAACATGCCATGTTTAGCCTCCATAACATACGAGGGCTCTGTTTTTTTCAAGGTCCGATCGGTTGTGAAATGAAAACCACAGTGATAATCAAAACTGTTTTATTTAGAACATTTAGATATACGTTCCATCTTTCCATCGCCGCTCCGACTGAGATATTTGTCGTAACCGTCGTTCCAACTTTCCTATACCCTCGTCATAGAAGGCAGCCGCCTGTGCTTTCAGCGAACTCTCTATGCTGGTTTGCAGCTCGTTGTCTGAGTCAAACTTCTGTCCTCCTAGCCATGTGAGCAAAGAGATGGAAATCGGATCTACTTTCTGAAAAACATCATACATTGACACTCGCTTTCTTCCCAGCCCGCCTGCATCATGAACGTCTGTACGTCCTGCTTCTAAGTTCCTCTACCATTGCCGTGCTTTTCTGTCATTCATGAAAGTTGTACATTAGACATTACTCATTCGTCGATGAATTTCGGCTGCATTGCACCCCTCAGCACGCAGAAATAAAATGACAGCACGCACTTCACACTTTTCAAGATCCTCTATTGTTCGAAGCATCTTTACGTGCTCACTACGAGCTCAGAATTGAGAACTGTGACCTCACGTGATCGACAGGCATACTAGAGACACTGGACAACACATCTGCGCACAGCGTCATCGATTTACACTGTGGTTTTCATTTCGAACCAATCGAAACTTGAAAAAAAAAGAGCCCTCGTATATCAATTACATGACAATTTGAGTATATTTACGCGAGTTACAGTACGGCCAGGCAGATGGCAATGCAAACCGAATTCATAAACACTTTTCATCTATTTTGGAAAGTATTATAAAGTGTGCATCTAACGAATTTAATTACTCGTGAACTTGTTAATTAGGAACATAACATTCAAACCGGTTGCCATTATTGCATAAAACCATTTTGAAAGTTCTATTTCCAATTCACAAGAAATTAATTTCGTTAGACGTTTCGTGCTAATTTTATTCTACATATTGCAATTACTTTTTTGAGAAAACAACTATGATCGGTAACAAAAAAAAAAAAAAAAAAAAAACTATTACATTAATAACATTTATCGATTAAAATATCATTACTACCATTTAAAAAAAAAAAATTATTAAAAAGGGTTACTGAGAATGAAGAAATTCGTATATTAAGCAAAATCTACAGAAAAAAAAGAAAAAGAAACGTAAAAATATTAAATGTAATACCACGTTGAGTCTTACCTTTTTTTTACGATATTTTTTTTTGAATCATTAACTCTTTATATATAAAAAAATTCTTATAAAATAATTCTATTTCTAAAAAATCGAAATCAAGTAATCGGCAATTTATTCTTAGCATTTGCACAAAAAGTGTGCTATTATCGTTAAAAAATATATTGTATACGAAAAATATAAAAATACCAAACTTTATCGTTTTGAGTTATATACGTAATTAATGCAATTATTTCTATAAGAAGCTCCTTTATATTATTTTGTTTTTTACTTAGATATAGGAACATTTTTAATAAAGTCAACATTATTCTTTTAAATACTCTTCTGTAATTTGACTTTTTTATTCTATTTGTTGGAAAAATGTGTTTTAGTCAATTATGTTATTGATATAATATAAAACTATAGTGATTTTTAAATCGTTGTAATAAGGAAGTTAATTTTTTTAATATATATATTTTTTATATTACCACAACGTTTTGTGCAATATATATATGCAGCGCGTATGTATTCTTTTTTCGTATATTAAATATAAATTATTTTTTTATTAGAAAAAACGGTGTAGGATTTACCTTTACGTGCGATATGAAAGGAATTCGATAAAAGTTCTATATTTCATTAATTTTATTCATTATAAACAAATATATATATATATATATATATATAACGGGGTTTCTAATAAACCAGTGGGACCTGTGCGAGGATTTCGCACTGTAATCAAAATTGTTTAGCATTGTAGTATTTTTTATATAGATTTAAGCTTCTAAAGAAACATTAAGAATAAAAATACCTGTAAACCACATTGATACAGATGTCACAAACGCCGCAGAGTTTTCTTTTTGGCGCCAAAATGGCAATTTTTTGCCTGGCGGTGTAACATGGTGACTTCTGCTTTGTATGGCAACTTGGTATTTTACAATAAAATGAAATGTGTATGTAAATAAATTGCAAATAAAATAATATAAAAATAATTAATAAATAAAATTAAATATGTGTAATAAAATAATGTGTGCGTTAAATAAAACTGCGTATAATAATAAAATTAAATGCGTGTATTTTAAAGTAAAATTATAATACAATTTCGTTATAAAATAAAACGGTACTTCTCTATTATCCGGTCAACCACTTTTCATAACAAAAAAACTATCGCCAAACTGTAAAATTAAACGCCAAAAAGGCAGTCCCATTTACTTGATGTCATACGCTTGATTTAATCTGGATAAAGCAGTGGACACCTTTTTTATGTCAGCCGTATGTTCTTTAATCCTTTCCTTTAATTTGCGAGTTGTCATGCCTATATATGAATATGTTTTAGAACTGCCATTAACTTTAAAAGGAATAATATAAACGCCAGACTTATCTCCATTATCAATGGGGTCAATCATTCTATGTACCAGATATTTTAGCTTTGTTGGGGGCTTTGCGATAAGAGTTGCATTATATTTCTTTAATGCGTATTTATAACGCTCAAAAAGATGACAGACATTAGATTTTGAAAGTGCTATCGCGCCAGACACTTTCTAATCAGATCCAATAGCATATATAAATTTGAAGGGTTTCCAACTTTTAAAATGTAGGAAAAATAAAAATCCGATGTACATTTGATTTTGAATGCCCTATCTCGCCAGTCACTTTCTAAACAGATCTAATAGCTTCTATAAATTTGAAGGGTTTCCAACTTTTCCCAAGTAGGAAAATTAAAATTTGATGGACATTAGACTTTGAAAGTTCTATCGCGCCAGACACTTTCTAATCAGATCCAATAACATATATAAATTTTAAGGGTTTCCAACTTTTAAAATGTAGGAAAAATAAAAATCCGATGTACATTTGATTTTGAATGCCCTATCTCGCCACGCACTTTCTAAACAGATCTAATAGCTTCTATAAATTTGAAGGGTTTCCAACTTTTCCCAAGTAGGAAAATTAAAATTTGATGGACATTAGACTTTGACAGTGCTATCGCGCCAGACACTTTCTAATCAGATCCAATAGTATATATAAATTTGAAGGGTTTCCAACTTTTCAAATGTAGGAAAAATAAAAATCCGATGTACATTTGATTTTGAATATCCTATCTCGACAGGCACTTTCTAAACAGATCTAATAGCTTCTATAAATTTGAAGGGTTTCCAACTTTTCCCAAGTAGGAAAATTAAAATTTGATGGACATTAGACTTTGAAAGTTCTATCGCGCCAGACACTTTCTAATCAGATCCAATAACATATATAAATTTTAAGGGTTTCCAACTTTTAAAATGTAGGAAAAATAAAAATCCGATGTACATTTGATTTTGAATGCCCTATCTCGCCACGCACTTTCTAAACAGATCTAATAGCTTCTATAAATTTGAAGGGTTTCCAACTTTTCCCAAGTAGGAAAATTAAAATTTGATGGACATTAGACTTTGACAGTGCTATCGCGCCAGACACTTTCTAATCATATCCAATAGTATATATAAATTTGAAGGGTTTCCAACTTTTCAAATGTAGGAAAAATAAAAATCCGATGTACATTTGATTTTGAATATCCTATCTCGACAGGCACTTTCTAAACAGATCTAATAGCTTCTATAAATTTGAAGGGTTTCCAACTTTTCCCCAAGTAGGAAAATTAAAATTTGATGGACATTAGACTTTGAAAGTGCTATCGCGCCAGACACTTTCTAATCACACATTTTTGTCCAATCAATTTAGTTAAACCTGAAGGGGAAAAAACATACCAGTTATTGGGGAATAAATTATAAATAAATTTTATTTTTGATAAAGCCTCTATTTCTATCACTGTTTCTCTCACCATCGCTTTTTTCTTTCTTTTATCTTTCTTCCGTTGTTTTTCGTTACGCGTTTAATTGTTCTAATTGTCATCCACCAAAAGTAAAGTAACAGGTCATCATTCGCAGAATATACGAGATAGGTATTCACATTGTATATTTTATTAATTTCTAGATATTCTTTCAAAAGATATTTTTTTAAAGATAAAACATATACAGGGTGTTTAAAAAAATATAACTTTTGCAATGTAGGTGTTTGAAAATGCGCCGGACGCTTGATTTTGAAAATCCTACCTCCATAGCCGCTTCCATAACAGATTTCCTTATTTGTTTCTCCCTAGGTTACTAAGTGGGATTCTGGGGTGTTCATTTATGACCGTAGTCCTCCCGAACGTTGCATTTGACTATTTAAAAAGTTCCATCTGCCTCAAAATTATCTCTAATCCTAGTGATTATAAATGGCGTAGAGGGATATGTTTGAAATTCTCTTCTAAACTGTCTCTGCTCTTCACCTACGTTTTTGAACTTCCATTAACACTTCATTTACACTGCATAAAAAAAACTTCGTGTATATGCAGGTGATAAAAATAATAATGTTCCTTCCAAGATAAACAAACGGAAATGTTCCTTCTCTTCTTGAGAAAAAACGGAAAATATCCAGTTAAATTTTCGTAATTGATGTTTTGGCCTATAACCAAGTCATTGGATGTAGCCAGGTTGTGTAGGAGACAGTGAGCAATCACACTTTAATTTGAGTTCTGATGTTCGAATCCTAAGGAAGACAACACATTGAAAATCAGATGTGATAATATGCAGTACAAATACCTGGAACTAAAATAACTTCTTAAAACACCATCAAAACGTTAAAATGCGCTAGGCCTTTCGAAAGATCTCAGTTTTTCTTTTTCAGGCGCAAAAAGACGTGCGTCTACTATGAAAGCAGCAGCAAGACTGAAATGAGAGGTAAGGGAGAGGAAACAAGCTGATGCAACAGCCAATAGGAAAGTAGAAATCAACAGCCAATAGGAAAACAGAAGACAACAGCCAATCACAGAAGAGTAAAATCAAAACAATAGAGAATACAAAATAGAAGGGGAATAAGGAAGTGAAAAAATAAATAAATAAAAAATAAATAAAGCACACAAATATATTAAAAAATGGAAACAGATGAAAATTAAGAATTAAATAAGTAACCAGAATATATAAATATATATAAAAAACAGACTAAAATTAATTAATACAAAATAAATTATATGGAAGTACTGAAGAGGTTTTTCCAAGCAGCAGAGAGCGTTGTGGATTCGGATTTATCATCAACAATAACTTCACGATTAAGATAAATAGCTAAATTTTCCAAAAAGTCCAATTCAGAGATACTATTAGAATTAAAGGTAATTTTAGCATTTTTAAAATTAAAACAATGGCCGGAATCCCAAGAGTGCTTGGCAATGGAAGATCTAGAAATTTCTTGATTGGTTACATAACGAGAGTGTTCTTTTAAGCGGATTTCGAGATTTCTTTTAGTTTGACCAATATAAGATAAATCACAGCCATTACAAGGAACATTATAAATTCCCCATTTACGAAGATCAGGAACAGGAGATTTGGTGGAGGGGAATTTGAATTTATTGACAGGTTTAAAGATAATGTTAAAATGGAAGCGTCTTAAAACTTTAGCTAATTTGAAACATAAAGGAGGATAAAAAGGGGGGACAACCAAATTATCAGGTTTGCTTTTCACAGATTTAGAAAGAGTAGATTTATAAGACGGTCTATTGAATTTCTTCACAGCATTATTGATAACAGAAGGATTGAAACCTCTTTTGACAGCAACAGTTTTTAAGTAATTAAGTTCATCCTTAAGGGATGCAGAGTCGGAACAAATTTTGAGGGCACGATTTACATACGTATAAAATACACCGATTTTTTGGTTGACAGGATGATTTGAGAGAGCATGAGGTGGGTTAGAGACAGAAAAAGGTTTTCTATAAACACAAGTTTTGAAAGAAGAATCACATTTGGTAACTAAAACATCAAGGAAGGGAAGTTTATTACAATTTTCTAACTCAAAAGTAAACTGAATATGTGGGTCAATAGAATTGACAGTTTGAAGAATGGTAGAAAGATCAAAAGGATTATCAACTAAAACAAAAGTATCGTCAACATAACGCATCCAACATTTAAAATTAACCAGATTTAATAATTTTTCCTCAAAATAATGCATATAAATATCACAAAGAATTGGAGATAAAGGATTACCCATACTTAAGCCGTCTGATTGTTTGAAAAATTTATTATCAAATTCAAAGTTTGAGAGATGCAAATTTTAGTTAAATTAACAAAATCTTTGACTTCAATATCAGAGAAATGAAATTCACGTAATCTTGTTTCCAAGCAAGAAAGAGCACCTTCAATCGGAACATTAGTAAATAAAGATTTAACATCAAGAGAAAGCATAGAACAATTGGATGGGTTAATATTTTTTAATTTACCAACAAAATCATAAGAATTTTTTATCGTATGAGAATTAGAAATGCATAAAGGAGAAAAAAATGGATGTTGAAAATTTGGCGAGAGGATAAGTGACAGTACCAATATTAGAGACAATAGGTCTTAAGGGGACATTGGTTTTATGAACTTTAGGTAAAGCATAAAAACGAGCACAGATGGCTGAAGAAAGAATAACACAATGTTTAGTGTTGTCATTTAAAACAACAGACTTCTTAACAGCTTTCTTGGGAGTGGAAAGATGCGAATTAGTAGGATCTTTTTAAACTTCAATATAAGGACCTTCAGATAAGAGAGCATATACTTTATCAGAATAATCTTTTTTATCCATAAGAACAATTTGACCACCTTTATCAGCTTTAATAATAATAAGATTATCATTGGACTTAAGCTCATTCAGAGCGATATATTGAGAACGTGAAATATTAGGTTTATATTTTGAGTTATTAATAGAATTCTGTTTTCCTATTGGCTGTTGATTTCTACTTTCCTATTGGCTGTTGCATCAGCTTGTTTCCTCTCCCTTACCTCTCATTTCTGTCTTGCTGCTGCTTTCATAGTAGACGCACGTCTTTTTGCGCCTGACGAAGAAAGACTCAGATCTTTCGAAAGGCCTAGCGCATTTTAACGTTTTGATGGTGATTTAAGAAGTTATTTTAGTTCTTAGTGTTTCACACAAACACCTGTTCCGATAAATGTGCATCGGTATACATATAATTATTAATTATTATGTAGATTATTTTCTCATGTTACACTATCGCTTATATTTATTTCTAAAAATAGAAATTTACCGTCTTGAATAACAGAAAATGTCCATCCTGTTAACGAGAAAATACCAGAACGGAAGCTTTGTGAAAAAAACGGAGAATAAAAGTCAACTCTGCCTTCAATCCAGTGAATTTTCCGTTTTTTCACATTTTTTTTATTTTTTATATACAGTGTAGGGTAAATGTTTTTTGTTCAATGTCTGTTTTCAGCTATTGTTTCCTGGATAAACCTGAAAGGAAATGAAGAACATGCTAGTTATTGGCGAATAAATTATGAATACATTTTTATGAAATACGCTATACATATTTTGGAGCTATTTTAAACACAATTTTTTTGTAACCGACATCTCTCGTCATTGAATTATTTGTCCCGAAATTAAGAAAATGAGTAAAATATAAAAGCCATATGTTAGAATAACATTCAGAATCATTTTAAAATTTTACGTTGAAATGCTATAGAAGCAATGATGTTATTATGATTAACTATGGAAGCAATGATTTAGAAATATTGATCAATGTATGGCTAAGATTGTTTTTAGTTTTATTATAAATGCAATTTATGCCATGGAAAATGTCTTTAAAAATTATTTCTGTGATAGCTTTAGAACAGAATAAATGAAAGTGATAACCGTAAAATTTAAAACATGAATGACATTAATTTCATTGTGTATGAAAACATTTCATTCATTAATTTTTCGAAACTTCTTTTAATTTGAAATGTATTGAATTGTGGGTATTTTTAAAATGGTGTACGATATACGAATTTCAAATATATCTTTATACATAAACAGTTTGTTTTTAATGAATGAGATATTATACATTTTGACATATTTTAAAAATTTATGTAGAAATACAGTGGAACTCCAGTTATACGTTTTGTTCGGGACCGGACAACGAAACGTATAACTCAGTAAAACGCACAGCTCAATTAATGGTCTACCGGAACCATTTTTAGCACTTTCCAACCTAGTTGAAAAGTGCTTATGACTTCGGTTTGTCTGGCCGTCTGCCCGGATGGCCGTCTGTCCGTGCTCTAACTCCCGTAAATATGCTCGGATTGCTCTGCAATTTTTATATGTTATTGCCGTTATCTATGGCACGTTCCCTATTTCAACTGAAGTGTGTAGCCCTTATAGTTTTCTTACAGGGACACTCAAAAGAATTCCGTTACATTGCGGTCTATGGGGAAAAATCATTTGCGGTTTATTTTAAAAATGTTTCACTATTGTAAACGCATTGAAATTTATATAGATCACTAAGATGCATTAGAAGCAGCTTAATATGGAATAGTAGGTGTATAGCACTTAGAGTTACTTTACAGGGACAGTCAAAATAATTCCGTTACATTACGTCTATGGAGAAAAATCGTCTGCGGCTTATTTAAATAATGTTCCACTATTTTAAACGCATTGAAGTTTATATATATTACTAAGGTGCATTAAAAGAGTCTTACTACAGAATAGTGTGTGTATAGCAGTCATCGTTCATTTACAGGGACACACAAAAGAATTCTCTACTGTCTGTGTACAATAATTCCTGGAAGTGCGTTTTAAGTTACTAAACGCGATTTTAATCTTAACTAGCTTTTTGTCTATTACGTGGTGTGTATAAATTCTGTAGATCCTATACAGGGCAGCACAAATGTTCGCGAACACATTTCCGTTTATTGACAGAAACTCCAGAAGGAGAATTTAAACGGTGCTACGCGTTTCCTAACTAAACTAAAATTTAGCATCCTATGTATATATACAAATCTATAGATCATATACAGGGCTACATAAAAGTATTCGGATATTTTTCCGAATATTGTATGTATTGAAAATTCCTGAAATTACGTTTTTAAATACGTTATGCGTTTTCCAAATTGTTTACTTAGATGTCATCTTTCAGCTTATTAAACGGTAATGATTTGTAAAATTATTTTAGATGCGTTGGAAAGTGCTACATAATCTATGCTTGACGCATGATTTTTCGTTCTTGTTTAAATATATCCTAAAAACTTTGCTCAGCTGAGGAGTTCCAGTTACCTTTTACATCGAAAACGGAAGTTTTCTAAATATTACTGCACCCATGACATAAAGTTTTGGAAATGGAACAGAGTAGAAAAAAAAGTACATAAGAAAAATATACATGAAGTTATTTTATAATAAAAACTTTATTAAAGATATGTTTAATGCACATAGAGTACTTAAAATAAAGGATTGGAATCGCCTTGGAATGTGAATCATTTATCAAAAGACATTTCAGTAGTTTACTGAATTTTGTAGAATTAATCACTAATATTCGATTTTTCTTTTCGGCAGTGCCGACATTGAACAAACTTTACATTTCTGTTAATAATGCAGCCACCTTATCGTTACTGTTTTTACTACTGACGAACCGCTTTACTACGTCAAAAGCCCTCAGAGTAGCTCCGAAGTTTGAGTGAGATCTTTCAAATCAGACTCATCCGACGCGTCGTCAGTGTTTCCGGTTACAAAATGCATAAATGAGACTAAATTTTGGCCGGGGACGCAAAACGTAACGTATAACAGAGGGAAATGTATAACACAAAACGTATAACTCGGCTAATTTTTAATGGCAAGCGACCGGGTCCGTTGAGTTGAAACGTATAGCTGAGGGAAACGTACAACTCAGGTAACGTATATCTGGAGTTCCACTGTATATACATTTTTCATTTAAAACAGCAATGAATATCGTCTTTTCTGTCGTTGAGTAATGTGCAACTAAGATATAGAAATTATATCGTTGAAAATGCCTTTAAAAATTATTTTTACGACATTTAATTCTACTTAAATTTAAAAAATCAATATGAAGCGAAATATTTTAAAATAATTGTGCAATCATAGATTCTTTATTAAAAAATCATTCATACGCTTGTAAAAAAAAATAACAGGTTAAAGCTAGATACATTTTTTTAAATTTTTGATTCATTAAAATTATTGCCTCCTGACGAAATTAATAACAAACTTAATTTTACCTTGTACGTTTTTTTTTTTTGTCATTAGTTTTGAATTTACAGTCAATAGAAAACATTTCAGGTTAAAAATTATTTTTAATGTGTATATATCTCAAAAACGTTTATACGAAATAAAGCATTTCATAAAGATCGTATATAAATTGTACTAAACACTTTTTTAAAATCGTAAATAGATTTAATTGAAAATATATAAAATTTCGTATGTATTCTAATTAAATATATATATTTCAAACCATTGTTTCTCCAATGTCGCTTAATGGTAAGAAAATTGCTTTCTGATCAACTAAATCTTTTCAACTGAGCGAAACAATGCCCAGGCTGGGAGTCAAACTTAAGATGGTTGAATTCCAAACAATATTTCATATCTGTTCGCTACACTGTTAAAAATTTGCAACAAACTGTCCAGTCATTTGACCGTTTTTATAGAAAATGGGGACATAACCGTAATTTAACGCTATTCTGACAATATTATTGCTCATATTATGGTCATAATAGAGTTAAATTGCAATTATTTAACCGTTTTCTATAAAAACGGTCAAATGAGTGGACAGTTTGCTGCAAATTTTTAACAGTGTATGATAGCTTTCATATTTTCAATGCGATTCTTTGTAAAGACTTAGCACGATTTATGCAAATATATTTAACACTGCAATGAATTTAAATCAATTTATTCAAAATATTTAAGCATAAACCAAAACAAAATTATATCCTTTCAATCGCACATAACTAAAAATATATAAATATTTTCCAATAATAGTAAACTACCACTGGTGATTTTTATTGGTGATTATTAAAAAACTACATATATGGCAAAATAAATAAAATATGTAATTATCAGATGCAAATATTCAATAAACTATTTATCAGCGACAAGGTAAACATATTTTAATATGCAATGATTAACATTGTTAATGTTGATAAAAATGCACATATACACATATAAGTGCTTACTTTAATTGAAAGCAATCCAATCTTTAATCGAAATATCAATTTTCATGAAAATAAGCTAGAACCCAAATATGAACTTTAATTTGCACATTAACAAAAAAAAAATGTTAATGAAGCCTTTTAAAAAATAACTTTTACTTTTCAATAAAAACAACTATTTTGTATTTCAAATTTTGTTGTATAAAACAAAATTTTCTTGATACTAAATCCTACAGTTTGTTTTTTTGCGAGTGTAAAAAAGCAAACTGTGTCTGTTTTGAATTAGTTGATCTTCCATTTTGTTATGCAAGTTTAAAAAAAAAAAAATGTTAATGAAGCCTCTTAAAAAGATAACTTTTACTTTTCAATAAAAACAACTATTTTTATTTCAAATTTTGTTTTATAAAACAAAATTTTCTTGATAATAAATCCTACAGTTTGTTTTTTGCGAGTGTAAAAAGCAAATTGTGTCTGTTTTGAATTAGTTGATCTTCAATTTTGTTATGCAAGTTAAAAAAAAAAAAAAAAAAACATTTAGAATTTTGGTTGCAGGAATGGTTGAATATGTAATCAGTTGAATCATTAGCCGATCTGCCGTAATGTCAAAATTGAGCTCTTAGGCATTATCTATAGGTGGCGTTGTACTGACGGGCACGTTCTCGCTTTAGAATACAGATTTTATTTTAAATCTCTGTCGATATTTGCCTAATATTGATGATTTTTTCCTATTTAATAAGAAAAGTTTTGCTTTTAAACGACTTAAAATTTAGGTATTGTGACAGCATTCAGACATTCTGTACAAAATTTAAACCAATTATTCCTTTTACATTGTCAGATTGAATGCAATATAAGTTTTAATATATTTTTTAAACTTCGCGTATCTTAAAGCCACCACAAGTGAAATACAAATTGAGTGAAAATTAACTGTTTTTATATCGGTTGTTGTCAATGTTTGATGTCAAGAATAATAAAAACAAAAACAGTTACAACAACAAGAAAAATCCCATTCTTTTATAAACATTCAATGTTTATCTTTAAAATAACGCCTAAATTCGTGACTGCGACCATGTCTCTTCATCATAGATCTTATATAATTACATTCGTTTGATTTCTCTTGTAAACTATCCATAAATGGCACACATTTCATTTTCGATACCGAACATTCCATAGTAAACCTCAATAACATATATCAATTACATGGCAAGTGTACGCGAGTTAGAGCGCAGACAGACAGACAACCAAACAGACAGACAAATCGAACTTATAAATACTTTTCAACTATGTTTCAAAGTGTTAAAAACCAAGGTCGATGCCATGGCATCTCTAGTACTTGCCAAAATTCGTTAGCTACGCTACTAGAGTTCTTTTCTAATAACAAGAAAACACAAACAGTTCTTTTTATTACTAGATTACTACCATCTGTCTGTCTGTATGTCTGTCTGTCACCCGCCTTGAGGATCCGCTTTTGGCATATGATCGGGACAAGCCCCAAGCTCAAGGCTGGAAGGTCTCTACCGTCCAAACGACACCACCGTCTCCGGATTAACTAAAATTTCTTACACCATCAATCATAAGTGGCAGCCCTATTTATCAGGGCGTGCCATGGGAAAACATTTACAAATTGAAAAGTAAATTATAGTAAATTATACAAACTCTAATTCACAAATGGCAGCCCTTTAATCAGGGCGTGCCTGATTTTATACAATGTTTGAATATTATAGATTATATACACAATATTTAAATCTACAGTTTTTTACAGGTAAGTAGAATTAAAAAAAAAAAAAAATGTATACACAATAATTATATAAGTTACATGTTTTACAAATTTCAACATTTACACATTATACATAATAGCTCTTGGCAAGATGATAACAGTAATTTTCTAAGTTTAACAACATTTTCCATTCTTTAAAAGACAACCCTAAGAAATGTCTGCCCTCATGATTAACCATGCAAGAAGTAGATGAATGAATATATGAATTGTAAAGTAACAATTATGTATTTACAGGTAGTACACTTGATATGTTTACATTTTACTAGATAATCAATTATATTGATTATTTTAACTATTTAATTGTTAGCAAGATTTTCCGAACATTTATACACTTAATTATAATGAGTAATGCAATGAATACTACACTCGAATAATATACAAATATAAACGATGAATAAAACAATGGAAAATTTATATTTGAATAATAATCACTTATATACAATGAATAAAACTAGAGTAATATACTTGATGAATAAACACTTATAGACAGATAATATAGTTGAAGATACATAACACCGCAAATTAAGAGGACAACCGTCTCCATGAAGCGAAATAACCTTCACAGGACGAGCAATAGCAGGATTAAAAAATATTTTAGATTTAAAAGTAAAATTTGTATTTTATAAAAGAATATTTATCATTTAAGATATTATAATTTTGATATAATTTGCCTAGTGATTCATTATTATTAATAATATCCATCATGTCCTCGAGGAGTGTTGGACCTAACAAACATATTCATTTCTCTTTTTAACACTTTCCAACCTAGTTGAAAAGTATTTATGACTTCGGTTTGTCTGGCCGTCTCGCCGTCTGCCGTCTGGCCGTCTGGCCGTCTGCCGTCTGTCTCCTCTGCCGTCTGTCTCCGTGCTCTAACTCCCGTAAATATGCTTGGATTGCCTTGCAATTTTTATGCGTTATTGTCGTTATCTAAAGCATGTTCCCTATTTCAACTGAAGTGTGTAGCACTTATAGTTTTTTTACAGGGACACTCAAAAGAATTCCGTTACATTACGGTCTATGGGGGAAAATCATTTGCGGTTTATATGGAATAGGGTGTGCATAGCACTTATAGTTACTTTACAGGGACAGTCAAAATAATTCCGTTACATTACGTCTATGGTGAAAAATCTTTTGCGGCTTAATTACATAATGTTTCACTATTTTAAACGCATTGAAATTTATATATATCACTAACGTGCATTACAAGAGGCTTACTACAGAATATTGTGTGTATAGCAGTCATCATTTATTTACAGGGACACACAAAAGAATTCTCTACTGTCTGTTAACAATAATTACTGGAAGTGCGTTTTAAGTTGCTGAACGTGATTTTAAATTTAACTCACTTTTTGTCTATTACTTGGTGTGTATAAATTCTGTAGATCATATACAGGGCAGCACAAATGTTCGCGAACACATTTCTGTTTATCGACAGAAACTCCAGAAGGAGAATTTTAAACTGTGCTACGCGTTTCCTAACTAAACTAAAATTTAGCATCCTATGTAGTATATATACAAATCTGTAGATCATATACAGGGCTGAATAAAAGTATTCGGATATTTTTCCGAATATTGTATTTGTTGGAAATACAGGGTGTTTTTTTTTAAACTGGCGCTATTTCGAGCCGCCTGTAGCTCGTTCTAATAACTGGATTGATGCAAAATTTTGTGAATGAACTAAGAAAACCATGGGAAAAAAGATTCCAACAAAAAAAATAGTTCCAATCACCACTGATAGGGGGAAATGTGGCGCTGTGGTAATTTATGCAACTGTGAATTAGCATAAAATACGGGCAATAAATGAAAATGCAAATTTTTAGTTACGCAAGCGACAGTAGCGCCAATAATTTAAGTTATAGATGCATGCGAAAAACACCGAGAAACAATTTCAGCTCAAATTGAAAATGAATCTCACGTTACCGCAGCGCGCGTTACTTGTGAAGTTCTATTATTGTAACCAGTGCAATGCACCAGCCGCACTTCGTTTACTTAGAACACGCCATAAACTTCGCAAAGAACCTTTACCCGTTAATGTATTGAAAGCAATGATTCTGAAATTCGAAGAAACAGGCTCGCTAGCAGTTCGGTCAGGCAGAGGACGTAAACCGGTGGCAGAAAAAGTGATAATGGATGTTTCAACTGCAATCAACGAAAGGAAAAGTGTAAATGATGAATAAAACATGGCATTTTATCCAAATTATTAATTTTGTCTGTTTCTGATGGTTTTTTTCAATGTACAGCGCCACATTTCCCCCTATCGGCGGTGATTAGAACTAATTTTTTTTTGTTGGAATCTTTTTTCCCATGGTTTTCTTAGTCCACTCACAAAATTTTGTATCAATCCAGTTATTAAAATGAGCTGCAGGCGGCTCTGAATAGCGTCAGTTTAATAAAAAACACCCTGTATATGTTGGAAATTCCTGAAATTACGTTTTTAAATATGTTATGCGTTTTCCAAATGTTTACTTAGGTGTTATCTTTCAGCTTATTAAACGGTAATGATTTGTAAAATTATTTGGAAAGCGTTGGAAAGTGTTACATAATCTATGATTGACGCATGATTTTTCATTCTTGTTTTTTTTTTTTATGTTAAGAAAACAGAGACACGCATATGGAAAAGAGTTCATAAAATATTATATAAAAACATTAACTTAAATGCTTACGGATCTTTTTTTCTTTTTTAATTAAATCTTTGGAACCGTAAATACATTGCAAAAAATAAACATTTTTACGGAATAACCCCATCTACTATATATATATAAAACACAAACGGAAATTTCGTTCCGTTCCTTTGTAACTGGAGTTCTGCCGAATGGATTTTGATGGAACTTGCACTGTTCGATAGATAATTTTTCAGGGAAGGTTTTAGTATATAACACAACGTTCTACGTAGATTAGTTATAGAATTATGATAGAAAATTCCGTTATTTTGGCCGAAAAGGTTACCATTGTTAATTATTTGGCGACCATTATTGTTGCAGAAAGAAATGAAAAGGCTATACATGTCGGAAAATAAAAGAAAAACTGTTACTAATTTTATTAAAAAAAAAAAAAGAAAAGAAAAGAAAGAAAGAAAGAAAAAAAAAAAAGAAAGAGAAAGAAAAAAAAACGAGTTTTGATGAGAGAATATTATAAAACGAAAATATTTAATTTAAACATGATTGGGAATGTTCGTAATGCTTAAAAAATTATTCAAGGGGCAAGATTTCTATACTGAAACAATATTTGGCGATGTATGTTTTGTTTTTGGCGATTTTGATTTTACTTTTGACCCCAAACAATTTGATTTTAAGCCAAAATATGTCTTTTTTTGTTGCAGAAAGAATTGAAATGGCTATACATCTGGAAAAATAAAAGAAAAAACAATTATTAATTTTATTTTAAAAAAAAGAAAGAAACAAAAAAAAGAAAAACAGTTTTGATGAGAGATTTTAAGCCAAAAGGGTTTTTTTTTTTTAAGTGTACGACTGCATTTTTGCAGTATTTTTTTTTTTGGTACTTTTCGGTTAGCCGGGCGCCAGTGATATATATATATATATATATACATGTATATATATACACATATATCTACACAAATACATGTATATACATACATATATATACACTTATATGTATGAATATATACATATATATATATATATATATACATACATATATCACTGGCGCCCGGCTATCCGAAAAGTACCTTTTTTTAAATTCAAATGCAAACTATATTAATGGCAATATACTTCTATTTACTTCTACATATATAAAATTTCGTTCCGGCTGCTTATAACTCGAGATCTGTTGAATGGATTTTCGTAGAACTTAAACTGTAAGATAATTTTTCAGGGAAAGTTTTATTGTATAACATATCGTTCTACGTAGCTTAGTTATAGAATTATTCTGGGAAGTTCTATAATCAGATCAATCCGATTATGAAATATTAGCCTTTTTAAAAGATTTTGCCGAGTGGATTTGGATGGAATCTACACTGTTAGATAATTTTCTAGGGAAAGTTTTATTATATAACATATCATTCTACGTTGCTTAGTTCTAGAATTATAGGGAGAAATTCGAAAATCGGGTGACCACTTTTTTTTAATCAAATATTAGCCTTTTCAATATTTGATTGCGATTATGAAAGATTAGCCTTCTGAAAAAGTTCTACTCGACGGATTTTGATGAGAATTGTATTGTTAGTTAGATGCTATTTCAGAAATGGTTTTAATGTACTACATATTGTTCTACGTTGCTTAGTCAAACAGTTATGTGTGAAGGTTATATAGTCAGGTGAACCCGATTCCGAAAGATTAGCCCTTTTGAAAGTTTTTACTGGGCGTATTTTTTGCGACTTGCATTGTTAAGTAGATAATTTATAAGGATGGTTTTAGTATATTTCATGTTAGTTTTAGAATTATGTGGAAAAGTTCTATAATCAGATGAACCCGATTATCAAAGATTAGCCTTTATAAAAACTTCTACTGAATGGATTTTGTTAGGTAATTTGTTTGCATTGTTAGTTCGACAATTTTTAGTGATGGTTTTAGTATATTGCATATAGTTTTATCATTCTTTAGCAAACCTTAACTGTAAATGACCAAATAAAAGAGTTGGTCCTTAACAGCCAAAATTTTGACTGCACATTAGAAAATATAATAGCGCAATCACGTCATTTTTCAGTAATGTGGAAGGATATTCCAGGTAAATATACAGATTGCTTTCAAATACAAGGTCACATTAAACGATAAATTTCGTTTGATTCAAGGTTCATTTGTAGAAATCGACCAGCGCAGCGGGCGTAGCTTGCTAGTTTCTAATAAAATAAATAAATTCAAGCGAAGTGCAATTTATTGCAAACATATATTAACAAATATGGTAATAACAATGGAAAGAATTTTTGAAAAAATCAAAAATATTAACTCTAAACTTTTTTTTCTTGAATTATATACGTTATTTATGCATTCCTTGCTATCTATAACCCACTTATTTTATTATTTTTTGATTATATTTAGAGAAATCTTTAATAAAGCCTGAAATATGATTATATTTTTGTTAATTTTTTTCCCTAGATTTAGCTGTTTGCAGTATATTGATTTGAAAAAAAAGAACAAAAAATAATTTAATTATATTATTAAATTAATGTAGAACTATGATATTTTTTTTTATAATTTGATACGGAAATTAGATTTTTTTAAGTAGATGTATTTTTATTTCCACATTTTTTGTGTAGATATCGATTTCCATTATTATATTCTTTATTTTTTTATCGTACATTATACACATTAATATATATTTTTTATATTTAAAATTAAATTTAATACAGAAATCTGAGAAAAACAGTAAAACAACAACACCAAAAAAATCTAGCAATTATTTTACTTAAAAAAAATTAAATTTATTCATCTTTAATAAAATAAGAATGATTTCAATGAATGAACTATTATAAATAGAAATATCATACAATTTTAATATAACTAAATAACAAGAAAGAAATATGCGTCATGTCTAAGTTATGAAACACTACATTAGATTCAGAAAAGTGCAACGAAACAGCACCGTTTCATAAAGTGAAATAAAAAATTGGAATAAAACAAGGAATAAAACAAGAACGAAGAATCATACACCAAGCATAGATTATGTAACACATTCCAACACATCCAAATCTTTACCGTTTAATAAGTTGAAAGATGATATTTAAATAAACAATTTGGAAAACGCATAATTCATCTGAAAACCAATTTTCAGTAATACTATTATTAGTCGCAAAATTATTCGAATTATTTTTTGAAGCCCTGTATATGATCTATAAATATTATATATAATGTATAGTATGCTCAAATTTACCTAAGCTACCAACACATAACACAGTTGAAAATTTCCGTTTATCAATTTCAGTCAATAAAAGGAAATATATTTGAATTCTTTTGTTAGAACCTTCGGTACCACAATAATTTTTCTTTACTTATAAATTGTTAAATCACTTTTCATACTTTAACTTTCAGCTTTTATAACAATAAGAAGTTTATTCAGCTTACCCGCAATTTGCCATCGCGCGAAGATTAATCCACAGTGTGAGGTTTATCATATTTATTCATTGCAGGGACACTATATTTTGGAGATAAAATGATATTAGTAGAAATTGGATTATCACAGATAATAAACGGAGATCCATTTTCGTTTTAACACTATATATTCTTCTTGATTATAATAAGCGTAGAGGCTACATGAAGGTGCTCTACATTTACATTAAAATTAAGATACATTTTTCTACATTCACTCACACAACTTGACGATAGAGTTACATTTTACATACTCAAGAAAGTTTATAGGAAGTACACACACGCGCGAAGACAGTTCAAGGCTGAAGGAGCAATCTGCATTTTTTCTGAGTTCTTAGTTTTAACATAAGTCCATCTGGATACATTCAATTTAGATCACATCTGCAGTTTTCATTCGAGGTGCAAGAGTTAATTGGAGTCTGATTTTAACAGTTAGTGTTTTTTCGCTGCAATGTTTATAAAGATATTTGTTAGTCACTGAGTAATATTCGATGCGGTTTCCCTTATCGTTCACGACACGTGGAGATTAGTCATGATTAAAAGGTTTCTCCATCATATACTATATTGACGCATTTTACTAAATATTATAGTTTCTGCATATTGGTGGGTATTAGAATGTATACACATCAAATAATATGCAAAAAACTAGTTAACCTTAAACACGCATATCACAAGTGAAAACACACTTCTAGCAATTTTAGCACAGAGATAGTACAGTAAACCGAATTATTTTGTGTGTCCCTATAATAGAAAAATATATACTATGCACTCCATATTCTTCTTTAAGAATCTTGTAGTGTACCTCAGTAGGTGTACCAGATGCAATATTTTGGAACCAGTGTAACTTTATTAACACTAGAACTATCGAACATTTTACTCAAGCTTTATAAAACTATTTCACACCAGAATTTTTATTTAAAACAATGTAACTTATTCATTTAGCATATTATTTTGAGTTTTCTACTTAATTTATTTTGAAATGAAATTTCTGGTTCGAATCGGAATATATTCATTTGACAGCCGTCAAAATGACGGGTCATGGTAGTTCTAGTGTTAAAATGCACTGCAAACGATTTTTCACGACAGATCATAATGTAAAGGAATTATTTTCAGTTTCCATAAAAACGATCTATAAGTGGTATGGTAAGTTGTATAAGTGGTATAAGTGTATCTACAAAAAATAACTTTTCAAATGTAAAAAACAGCCGAGCTTAAAAAAAAAAAAAAAAAAAAAAAAAAAAAAAAAAAAAAAAACGAAAGTTGTGGTTAAAAAATGGTGTGATAAATTTCCAAGGTTTTATTATAGTATTTATTTAACTTTTTTCCATTAAATAAGTTATCATATATATAAGTCGAGTGCTACGTATATGTTAATAGAAATCGTTTTCTCCTGTACTAAATACATCCTAACGTGTTTCTGAAAATTCAGTTTTTTTCAAATTATGCATGATGGGCTTGGCGGCCATCTTTCCATATTATACACAAAATTCTAAGCACCCCTATCCGTAGTTAAAATCCGAAGTTCAAAATTGTAACTTAAGCAAATATTTTAAGCGTTTCGTTTATGGACTTGTATGTTCTGTAAATTGTGTCTTAAAATAATGATGACTTATCTTAAGGATTCATCTTAGGATTTATTTTTTAGAGTAATTAATCATTTCAAACTAGTAAAAATCAATTTATCAAAATATCAGTCTTCCTCAATTTATCTGTCCGTAGTTAAAATCTGAAGTTCGACATTGTTATAAACATATTACATTGCAAACATATTACGCTTTTACTTTAGAAATTTGGGTGCTTAGAAATATGGAAAGATGGCCGCCAAGCCCATCATGCATAGTTTGAAAAAAATTGAATTTTCAGAAACACGTTAGGATGTATTTAGTACAGGAGAAAACGATTTCTATTAACATACACGTAGCACTCGACTTATATATATGATAACTTATTTAATGGAAAAAAGTTAAATAAGTACTATAAAAAAAGCTTGGAAATTTGATATCACACCATTTTTTAGCCACAACTTTAGTTTTTTTTTTTTTTTTTTTTTTTTTTTAAGCTCGGCTGTTTTTTTACTTTTGAAAAGTTATTTTTTGTAGATATCATTTCTTTTTTTTAAATAGATTATACACAATATAAATAATCTACTCTATGAAATTAACATGAGAATGTTATGTAAAATTACATTTTACTTTCAGTTATTGTTTAAAGGGTTAACTAGAAATACCAGTAGATTTTTCAATTAAACTAATTACACCCTTAAAAACAACATACTAAATGTGGCTTGTTATAATACTTGTTATCCTTCGTTAAAAAATATCACTGACTAATCCATGAGATGAGTAAAAATGGAATATATACATAGCGCGTCAGCGCTGCTTTTGAAATCAAACTTGATATCATGCTCTTTTATTATTAGCATTAAATCCCATTGATTGGCGAATCTTTATAAAACGTAGTTAATGGTGAAAAGTAGCAAAATATCTTAGCAATTTCTTAGATTTACATTATTTTATTCAATTAAACATTGTACTCTTACAATAAATTTAAATGGAAACTTAACTTCTAAAACAAAAACAATTTAACAACTGGATTCCAATAATTTATAGAAAAATGACATCAAAGGATCTCAGCCTGCGAACGAAATGCTTGTCCTTTACCGTGCTTTTATAGAAATAAATTAATCATATTCAATTCCATTTCGAAAAGTTTGTCTACGTTTGGAAATAAATTTTAAATGCCGATAACTCTTATTGTATACATTTCAGAAGGTACCTCTTCCCTCAAAATTAATTTTTTTTAAAGATCTTTCTAATATGTAAATTTTATATATATTAAAAGCATGAATACTACGTCTGATTACTTTATTTTACAATATTATAAGAACACACATTTTATCAGACAATTAAATGCACTAAACCAACATGAGTGAAAAATTGACCTGCGCCAGTACTCGAACCTGGGACCTTCAGTGTACCGTGCTAAAGTTTTATCACTAAGCCACCCAGATCGATATTCTAACTCGGCAATTTCTCATTCTTATTGCGGTTGGAAACAGTCATCGGCCACAATTTGCAGTCACATTTAATTGTCTGATAAAATGTGTGTTCTTATAATTAGGAAGTTTTATTAAAAAAAATATCTTCAGAAAAAATGGCTGACTTGCAGATGAAATTTGATATGATTAACCCGTAACTGATTTGTGCTATTATAATACAGATGGTACACGGTCGTTGGCAGGGTTTTATCTCTGTTTTGGCATCATTTTTTAGTTGCCAAGTTAATTAACAGTTTTTTGCTAATTAAGGATAGAAATGTATTTATTTTTTCACTGTATTTTATAAAAGCACGTAGATTAGGTTATTACTTGTCCAAAAATGCAATCCTTTTTCATTTCTGTCCTATATTTAAATCTGTAGGTTGTTTGAAAAAAAAAATTTGACGAAGAAAATAGTGATCATTTTAAGTAACTCGACTTTTAAAAAAATCTATATCTCTGTTTATAAATCACTTATGAAGATGAGTTTGGTCTCAAATTGAAGAATTTCTTCATTAGATTCTTTTAGTTTTCGTTTTTTTTTTCTATGACGCTTGGTTCACTTGGTATCTGATATTTTAATCTGGCATGTCTGGTCGATTTAACATTGCGAAGTTGATTGCTGTAAGTAAGCAGTAGCGGTCTAAAGTCCAGTTCTTGGCGTTGTTTGTTTGGCGCTTTTTTTTTAGCTTGGCTTGGCAGAGCGACCGCCCTGCTTGATAATAAGATCAATAATCTAATATACTTCTCTTTCAATACAGAACATGTCATAGTACACATCAATAATATATATCATTTACATGACAATACGAGTATATTTACAGGAGTTAGAGCACAAACAAACCGTCAGGCTGCCAGAGTCATAAACATGTTTCAACTACGTTACAAAGTACTCAAAAAAGGTGTAAAGTAAAAGTAGAGTTAAGTAAATCAAACTAATACAAGTGAAAAAAGACACAAATCATTAAAATTGTTTCATGTTATTTAACATGTCAACTGAATAACTTATTTTTCGGAGTGTGTGAAAATATAATATCAGTTATAATGAAAAGGTAAGAGATGCGGAAGTGTCATTTAAGCTTCCGGTATGATGTACTGATATACTACTCAAAATTGAATTTAGTTGAATGCACATTGAATATACAAAGAAAACAGCGCAATTATTTATTTACATAGCATTGCGGTCTATATTTACGTAAAACAAATCTTGCAAGAATGTATACACCTACATTTACATTCAAAACATTTACTTGTACATGGGTCACATTCTTGCCAATTATAGTGGTATATAGCACAATATCGCCAAATTTTGCGCTGAAAAAGAAACGTTGCTATAATTTCGGAATGAATGGCGCACGAATTAGCAGAGCAGACGGCGGGCGCGCTCTCTTTTACAGGAGGTCTCTTCTAACTGTTCAATAGTTGATCGAATCGGAATCCCGGAAAAATTTAAAAGCTGAATTCAATACCGAAAAAATTTAAATGCTGAAATCCATAATTTTAATGCATCAAAAAGCAGGACGCGTAGGGCTCTGGCCTCTGAGTACGTCGGGTGACCCCTGCGGCTTCCAGCTTACTTTTCGTTATTTTTTGCGCTGAAAAAAATGTTGCCATAGTTTGGGAATTAAAGGCTAATTTTGCGAAATTCCCATTATAATTCGAAATTAAAGAAAACTGGGAATTATAGAATATCTGTCTACGCGTCAACTTTGTTCATTCATTTTAGCTGTAGCATTTCGCAGAATATAAACTTTTGTAATCAAGAAGAAATTTTTGGCATCAACTTTTCATTTTTAACTGTATTATAATGAAATCGGTGATTGTTGGAAGGAACTAAATCGATATTTTGACATTTCCTAAGTCAAGGAATTCTACACTCAACTTTTAAATTCTTTCCTCCTAAACGTGCACAGGTAGTACCCGCATTGAATTCTTTTCTTCTCGAAACGGTCAATAAGCAGGAGAAAGCATTGAAATAATCTTAAAATGAAAATCGTCAAAATAAGAACTTACAAGGAAACGTACCCAAAAGTTACACCCCGATTTCGATGAAACTTTTATCATAGAAACTACTCATGATATGATGAAATGTGATATCAACTATATCTGCCATCGTCAAGGATTAGTATATTTTAAATATCTGTAAAGTATCTAAAGTTCAACTAATGAAAATCGTTAAATGTTTTATTACAAAATATTCCAATAATTTCAAATAACATCATCGTCACAGAAATGAAAATTAGTGTAGAAATGAGTGAAACAAAATGAATTTTTACACCATCCACAAATTAAAAGGTTCCAGTGCTTGTAAAACAAAAATCAACTGGATTTGTGGATGGTGTACAAATTCATTTTGCTTTACGCATTTTTATACTAATTATCTTATTACTTTGACGATTACTTTGATTATTACTTACTACTTTGACGATTACGCAGTTTCAAATTACTGAAATACATTTTAATAAAACATTTAGTGATTTTCATTAGTTTCATCAAATTTACTTTACAAATACTTTAAAAATACTAAACTTAGACGATGACCGTTAAAATTAGTATCATTCTTCAAAAAAATCGATAAAATTTAATCGAAATCCGGGTATACATATTGGGTAGGGTCCCTTGTTAGTTTCTTTCCACTATTACCGATAGAATGTTAATTAAGTTATTTCTTGTGCCTTTTTTTATGTGTGTGTGTGTGTTACATCCTAATGAGACCCGAAGTTGGAATAATCCTATAAAAACACAATAATTACACAAAACAACAAAAATGTACTTTTTTCTGTATCCATTTTTGTATTTCGAAAGTTTTTCTTTAAGCTGATATCAAAAATACAAGTGCTCGCTTCCAGCATTTAAGAAACATTCTTTTGCATAAAATGACATAAATACATATTTTGTTTTTTGCTTACAATGAATTTAGACATTCATAGCATAATCTCACGAAGTGCCGCGACGTAAAGGTCTGATAACTAAAAAATATAAGAAAAAGGTTTTTACACAAATGAGCACAAATGCTCTACAATATCTACATAGTCATGTGCTGCAGCGACAGATTATTTCGCGTATTTATTTTACAGTCTGGTCACAAATAATATTTTTTCTCCAATTTGCTGCTTCTACCCTGATTGCCCTCGTTATAAAAATCGTTGAAAATACCATGTCAAACATGTTTCTAATAATCCGGAAGTTCTAAAAGAATTTGTCAAGTATTTGTCTAAATATGCGGAAAAATGTCTAAAATAGAAAATCTCCAGTGATTTTTGGCTACATACTAATATACATACATATATATATATATATATATATATATATATATATATTACCTGATTTCATTTACTATCTCTTAATTACAATTATTTGAACATCAGATTCGGTTACGATAAAATAACTTCAAAACAATTTGCCGAAAAATGATTTATTAAATTGAACTTTTTGAAATGTATCATGAAAATTTATAAAAAAAAATATTTTTAAATATTTTGATAGTATGTCACCAAAATATCTCATTAGCGACAGAATCTGTTACTCTGTTTATTAGCACGGTGTTAAATTTTTATTGAATTTCTTTTCTGAAAATATTTTGTCAATGCTCAGAAGTAAAACAAAGCATTTCAGTAGTATACTGAATTTTTAAAAAAGTTCTTAAATTAATAAAAGATAACAAAGATTAATATAAACACAAAACAAAAAACACAGCAATAAATAAATAAATAAATAAATAAATAAATAAATAAATAAAAACGTAAGAAAAACATTTTTGTCATGATATTTTTAAATATTGCCTCTACTATCTGCATACAAAATTTTCTTTTTTCGTATGTTACATTTATCGACATTTGTAGTATTGTATGACAAAGAAAAAATATAACTGTTAGAAAATTCCTAATTTATGCATTATTTAGCATGCATCGTGAAATTCTTATTTTAGACGATTTAAATATTTCTACGTAAATAACACTTAACCAAAAGATATTAATTTTAAAACATGTATTAAAGAACTTTTTCTTTTACAGAGAAAAAAAAGCTAACAATAAAATAATAATCCCTCAGAGGAACTTTTTGTGAACTAACTAATAAACCACGAAGAAAAATACGCATATGTTTTCATAATTTAATTATAGATTTTCTTTTTCTAAAAACAATCTTCAATTCTCGCAATAATTTTTCTTTAAAAGTTTAAAAACATTTGAAACACAATTATTATTTTTCTTAGTTTATAAAACAGAAAATAAAAATTCCTTTTAGAAATACAATATTGGTTAAAAAAAAACTTTTTACGTATTAGCAGAAGAAAAATGTAAAACCTAATTTGTGAAGTAAATTGCATTTTTTTTCTTATATCTTTTATTGTTTTTGTAAGTAATTATTGTAATTAAAAATGTTTTTTTATATATTCATAGTTTTTTATTTTGCTGTAAAAAAAATCAATATTCTGTTTCATTTTTATTCATGTTTTTAAAGCTTTTTTTTCCTTAAATTAACAAACTATTAACAGGATATATGAAAAAAAGCTGAAGACACTTTTATTTATTAGTGATATTTTCGCTTTTAGTGAAAATTAAGGTCTTTTACTTTTTTCTTAATTTATATTGATAAAAATAAACTAATTTAACTACTGTATATATCGTATATTACTGTATATACCGTATATTACGGCGTATTACGCGCTCTGTGTGTAATGCGCACCTACGATTTCTATTTTTAGGTACACGGTGATTTTTTTAAAGTTGTGAAAGTAAAATTCTATAACAAAAGAACCACTGATCCAAATGACCTAAAATTTCACCAGTATGCTCCCAAAGCAATGGGCATTTTTTAGACGTGGTTAAAAAAAACTTAAAATTGCACCGACAGATGGTGCTGTACATGCAGTAAAGTCGGGAGACGAACTTGCACCCGGCACACGCACATTGGCGATAAGAACGTGAAGTACGCACAACTCGTGTTCATTATTCTACGGAAATCCTAGCAATGACTGCACCATTGACGGACCGTGCGTTGTTAGTGAAACTGTATTATCAGAATAATAACAGCGCAGCAACTGCTCTTAAGAGATTTAGGACACTTAAGAATTTAAGAAAAGGTCCAATGACGACAGAGGGGCTACGGAAGATGGTTTCTCAAAGTACCGTCCATTGTTTTCCTCCCACAGACGATATTCTTTGTTTCTGCTACCTTACAGCGCCATCTGTCGGTGCGATTTTAAGTTTTTTTTAACCATACCTAAAAAAAACCCATTGCTTTGGGAGCATACTGGTGAAATTTCAGGTCATTTGGATCAGCGGTTCTTGTGTTATAGTGTTTTACTTTCACAACTTAAAAAAAAAAAACACCCTGTATATTCGCCGTTTTATGCGCACCCTTTTTTTTTTATTTATTTTTTACAGTGAAACTATAATATGGTATGTACCATGAAAACACGCTAAAAAGCATTAAAATTCATAATAGATAGTACAAACATAAAGATAATTGTACCATGAAAACACGCTAAAAAGCATTAAAATTCATAATAGATAGTACAAACATAAAGAAAATTAGAAGTGAGGACATTTCTATACATCCAAGTCTATCAGCTTCAATCCCCAAAATGCCTTAAAATCGTTTACTCGTTCATTCAAATAATCACGTGTTCTTTTGTTCTGCATTAATATAAAAATCTCAATTCCTATGCTTCATTTTTAAGCTTTCAGTTTTATACACCGCGTATAATGCGCAACTGTAGAATTTGACCAATTTTTCTTTTTCAAAAGTGTGCCTTATGCGCCGGCAATTTAAAAAATATACTGTAAAAAAAAAAAAAAAAAAAATCTCCCAAATTGACAGAAAAAAACTGTCAGTTTTAGCGCCAGTGGAAAACCGTTTAATTTACAGAAAATATCTGTACATTTTCATTAAAACAGTTTTATTCTGTAAAAAATATAGATTTCTTCCTGTAAAAATTAAAAATTTCGCCTTTATTTACAAGAAAAAATTTATTTTCTTTAAACCAGTTTTCTCTGTAAAAAATACAATATCTTTCTGTCAAAATTACAGATTATTTTACAGTGTATCCCTCTAAGGGGTTTCCTGTATTTTTCCGTTTCCGGAAAACAAATTAAATCGACTGTTGACAAAAATATTTTTAACAGAATTGCATTCTAAGACACATTTAAACTGAAGAGATATGGAGTGTGCTTTAGAAACAAACAGGGAAAGGAAATTTAAATTAATACTAATTTTACGAACATTGCAGGAAAGCTGGAAAGCCTTCAGAGACTCAGAGGGTTGTAAATTTTGTAATTACAAACCGTTTAGTCAAGTTATAACGAAAATAACTTGTTTGAAATAATTATATTCCATCTATCTATATATATATATGTCGTGAATTAGACTTCAAGTTCGGTCTGAGTGGCAGTCGAAAGCTGTTGATAAACATTTACAATTCTGTGCTAGGTTTCCAATCTCCATCGCATCAGGAGGCCGTGTGGTATCACCAACAACAAATCACAGTTCAGTCACCATTCAGTAGAAGTAAAAAACTTTATTGACACTTCTTAAAATGTCAAGTCAGGAGGAATGACATTAAACTGAAATTACATCTACGTCTCAGTACATTCCGTTGCGACAGTCGATAATTTCCACGAATATCTTTCCTTAATTCAAGATGTTTATTTAGGTGAATGGGATGGATCCACTAGGCACAAAACCCTTTTAAAACTTTATTTAAACTCTCTACATCACTAAATTGAAAAAAAAGACTATGAGGCGAATTAGACGCCTGTTAAATTTTTACTCCGTTCTTTTAGCCAACCCCAAACGTCAAAAGTCGCATCGGGTTTTAAATTGCTTTGCGTAATACTACAACATATGTCCCGTGACCCAGTTTCTTCCAATCATAAGGTTTTTTAAAGGAATTTTATTCGTATTTCCGGTGCATTAAGTTTGAAGAAAACCAACTTCCTGGCGACAAAAATGTTCTGGAGGCTTCAAAAATCTCGTCACCAAATGAATGACGTATGTCGACGAAAATAAAAAAACAAGAGCATTTTGGAAATACTTAATAGACATTTAATATTTAATGATAGAATGTTTTTTAAAAAGAAAAAAGGGTTTTTTTAGAGCGGATAATTTTAAGGGATATGATATTTTAGCATTTAAATAAAGAATTTATAGCGGTTTGACTTCACGGTAATAATAATGAATTTTAATAGTGATTAAAAATAAAGGTGATCTATTTAAAGAATAACTGTAAGTAGCTATCGCAATTTTAGATTTAAATACTTTAGGATAAATATTATTAAGTGGATTAGGATAAAATGGCTTTACATACGGATAGTAAAGGACTATTTTAAGAATAAAAATTCTTTTAATAAGCCGGGGTTATATACGAAACATTACTAAACGAAAAAACTTTATAGAATAATTTAGCAGATTGCGTAAAAAATTAAATTTTGTAATATATATATATATATATATATATATATATATATATATTGACTCCCATTTTAAAATACAATTAAACACAATTTTATTTATATCAGCGGCGAGTAATTTACTTATGAATTACAGTTATGTTATTACTGTAATTTAAACAGGCCTAAAACATGTCAACTTATTATGCATCATAAGCACTATTTTAAAGTAATATGCGTTATTGGAAATTTTTATTTTGTTTCTAAAAACATGTTTAATATTCACTATAATCCTAGCATTTATTTTTATGGAGTGTCTGTTTAAAAATAATTTTTTTTTTCTTTCTCCTCCCAAATTCTAAAGTGAAATATTGATGATACCATTAAATTCTAAATATACTTAAAAGAGTTCCTTCAACTTTTAAACTCTTTACAAAAGAACGAAAAAGTGCCATTAGTAGAATGGCTTTCCTTTCATTTTGATGGGCAGATAAAGTATTATTGCACGGCAGAATAATCCCTCATTTTGTGTGAATCATGTACATAACTTATTTATATATCTTTAGAAATATATTTATTCAAAAACTAATATTTCCTAATTAGATATTACCTAATAGAATGCGATGCATTCGTTTATACATTTCAGATATTTTTACATTTCTAACCATTTTTATTTCATTCAAAACTCTCTTGCCATTGTCAACTCTTTGCATAGAATTTAGAAAGTTTGTGGAAATAATTTTAACTGAAATATACGTATTAAAAACGCAAAATTTTTACATTTTATTCCAAAGCACGATTAGGTTTCATTTAAAATTCTTTTATAAACAATTTCAAAATTTGTTAGAATTTTATTTTATAATAAAATATCTCGTTCCATGATAAATGTTATTTATAATTGTAAAAATACTTTTTTCATTTATTTTAGAAATATTTCTGAATAGAATAAAATAAAAGTAGAAATAGCTGCTATTAAACTAAAAATATCAGCATGCCTGTTTACGTTATTACGGGAAAAATTTGCTTACTTTCTTATTTTACATAAAATTTGATAAAATTTAGTATAATTTTTTAAAAATCTTATATATTTGCTATAAAGCATTGTTTTAAGTATATATTTTGAATTATATAAGACCTATTTGTATTATACACGACATTTCTTTCCCTATATCAGAATTTCTGTTATTCTTTAGAAATAAAAATAATAAAATTTTGATCAAGAATTTTATTCGAAAATTATATCTTAATAATTTGTATAATAATTAAGATCATGCAAATGTAGATTGTGATTAAATTAAGTCATTATATGTTGTCTGAAATATTTTGTTATTTATGCTCTCTTTTATGTATATATATATATATATATATATATATATATATATATATGTATATAGACCAGAGCTAAAATATATCTACGAACCTTCTTCTACAATGCAAAGCTGCATTTCATGATTAGTGCAATGATATCAAAACACATAATAACTAAACGCAAACTGTTTATAAATTAACTTTTTAAAACTGAACAGAAATTAAATTTTAAAATCTTTTTTTTAGTATACCATTCGAGTTTGAGACTACCTACCAATTGAAAATGAAACAAAGGGTTTTTTCTGGTCTGATTTTGGTATTACATTGCATGGAATGCTTCTCTCACTTTACACATAATAACATACATTTAAGTAATTTTAATTGTGTTGAACATCATAAATGAGAATATTCTTTAAATGAATTTTAATTGTGTTACAGATATATTACATTTATATTAATAACATCAAATTTAGCATTTGAATGTTTCGATTTTGCTACCACTCTAGTATAATAATTAAGATTAGAAAAAGTAGATTGTGTTATTGTATGTTTACTGAAATTCCCAATCTCTTTTATAGAGAGACCAGAGAAAGTATATCTACGAGCCTTCTACTACAAACGAGAGCTGAATTTTCTGATTAGCTTACAATGACAAAACTTCCACTAGTGAAATATTAAAATATGCAATGTATATATACAATATAATATATACAATGCATTTGATAAATTGAAAATCGTCCTAAAAATAATGAAGTTCCTCTCCTCCCTTCCACCTCTGCATTCTGGACCAGGCTTCTTGTTTCGAACAGCAAGGTGACACTAGTAACTACAGCAACGTTTTGAAAATGCGTGAAAATACACGTGTCTTAATACTTAAAACTAGCACATGAGTAATCACTACAAGAGCAGATGCCAAATTCACAATTATTAATCTTTTAACAGCATTCAGCACTTTAAGTATGTGCATTAAATTAATGTAAATTCAGTCCCAAATAAGACACACAAACAGCTTGGAGAAGAAAACCAAATTTTCGACAATACTTTCCCTATATGAAATAACACAGCACGAATACGTCTGGACTAGATGTTTTAAGTTGATTATAACATTACAATAAAACGCTAAATTTTATTATACTCTTTATTACAAGATGAATTTTGTATTGCAACATGCACTTTATAACAATGCATACAGTGCGCGTAAAAACTTTGAGGACAGCGAAAAATGCAAATATTTTGATAAATTTTAAATGAGATAATTGAAAAGGAAATTTAATGTGGATCATAAAAAGGCAATTCCATGAAAGTGTCAACTTTATCAATTATTTTTTATAATTTTTATAAATTAAGTTAAAAAAATATTGAAATATATTCCAAGTTTTCAAATTAATGTTTTAGATTCAAATCGTTTAGGTTATAGCTGAAAAATAAAATATTTGCAGTTTTGTACAAATAGTATCTTTGAAAAAAACTGTAAAAAAGTATGTAATTGTTGTTTATTTTGTATTTTCTTAATATTTAAATACATGTAGTAAAATATTTAATGGTTTACAATAGTCTTAATGCCATATACTTGATAATAATACATAGAAAATAAACTACGTAATCGTGCTTGATATGATTTGGAAAAAGCTGTCGCATGTGAATCAAACAGGGCGGTCGCTCTGCCAAGCCAAGCTTTAAAAAAAACGCCACACAAACAACGCCAAGAACTGGACTAAGACCACTAGTGCTTACTTACAGAAAGAAACTTCGCAATGTTAAATCGACAAAACATGCCAGATTAAAATATCAGATATCAAATAAACCAAGCGTCTCAGAAAACAAAAACAAAAACTAGAAGAATCTAATAAAGAATTTCTTCAATTTAAGACCAAACTCATCTTCATAAGTGATTTATAAACAGAGATATAGATTTTTTAAAAAAACGTCGAGTTACTTAAAATGATCACTTTTTTTTTCGTCAAACTTTTTTTTTCAAACAAGCTACAGACCTTAATATTAGGCAGAATAATAAAAGGATTGCATTTTTGGACAAGTAATTACGTAATCTATGTGCTTTTATAAAATCCAATGTAAAAAAAATTATTTTCTATCCTTAATTAGCAAAAAACTCTTAATTAACTTGGCGATTAAAAAATTATGCCAAAACAGAGATAAAACCCGCCAACGACCATGTACCATCTGTATTATAATAGCACAAATCAGTTACAGGCCTCAGTTACAGGACAAATCAGTTACACCACATCAAATTTCATCTATAAGGCAGCCATTTTCTTCTGAAGATATTAAAAAAAAAACTTCATAATTATAAGAACATAAATTTTATCAGACAATTAAATATGACTGCAAACTGTGGCAGATGACTGTTTCCAACATGAATAAGTATGAGAAATTGCCAGTCCAGGGTATCGGTCTGGGTGGCTCAGCGGCCTGAGCGTCAACAACGTACGCATAAGGTCCCAGGTTCGAATCCTGGCCAAGGTCAATTTTTCATTCATGTTTGTTTAGTGTATTTAATTGTCTGGTAAAATACGTGTTCTTATAATATTGTAAAATAAAGTAATCAGACGTCGTGTTTATGCTTTTAAAATATTTTTAATATATAATTTACGTTTTTAGAAAGAACTTTAAAAATAAATCAGTTTTTGACGGAAGATGTACCTTCTACAATGTATACTTTAAGAGTTATCGGCATTTAAAATTTATTTCCAAACGTAAACAAAATTTTTTAAATGAATTAAATGTGATTCATTTATTTCTAGAAAAAAAAAAACGCAGTAAAGGACAGGCATTTCGTTCGCAGGAATACCTTTCACGTGATTTTCCTATAAATTAATGAAATCCAGTTGTTAAATTATTTTTGTTTTAGAAGTGAAGTTTCCATTTAAATTTATTGTAACAGTACAATGTTTAATTGAATAAAATAATGTAAATCTAAGAAACTGCTAAGAAATTCCAAACATGCACAGGGCAACGCAAAAAATAAATAAATATATAAATAAACAAAAAATAAATAAATAGATAGATAAATAAATAAATAAATAAAAATCAGCTTTCAGAAATTCTAAAAATTGTTCATATATCTTAATTACAAGCTAAAGGAGGGTTTATTTCTATATTATTCTATATATAATGGTAATTTCAGCAAATATATTAAATTCCAATTTTGCCGTCACCTCTCATGTGATATATCGTTGGAAAGGTCTGTGAACGCTTAATCATATTATGCTGGGGGGGTCGGGGGTTTCTAAATTTTGCACATACCCCTCATGTGATACATCGTTGGAAAGGTCTATGACCGCTTAATCCTATTATGCATCTCCGGTGTTCATCCCCCACTTTGCCCCCCCCCCCAACGCGATTAGCTGTCACCACCAGGGGGCGCTTTTCTATCTCTGTTTCTATGGGTCGGATCACGACGGGGTATGGTTTATTCGACTCGACATCGATAGAGCTTACGGGTTTTAGTTCGTTTTTTCACCACCAGGGGGCACGTTCCTATCTCTGGTTCTATGGGCTGGATCACGACGGGGTATAGCTCATCGACTCGACATCTATAGCCTTAACTATTTCAGTGCCCGAGGTTCATATAGAACACATTGCGCTACCTGGTGGTGGAAGATGGAACTTGAGCGTGCGCAGCACGACTGCTATACGGTGCCGAAGGCAGCGGGGACCCGTGTCGGAGGTTCGTTTGGTTAGAGGTTTATACTATTCGATGTGCAAATTAAGGGATTATCCGATGCCGAAGGCAGCGGTGAAACAGGTCGGAGGTTCGTTCGGTTCGAGGTTTATCTTATTCGAGGTTTTACAAGATTCGAGGCCCCGATGTAAATTAGGGGCCCGATAATAATAAAAGAGCGTGATATCACGTTTCATTTCAAATGCAGCGCTGACACGCTCTGTACGTATTCTATTTTTATTCATTTCATGGATAAGTCATTGATATTTTTTAACGGAGGATAACAAGTATTATAACAAGTCACATTTAATATGTTGTTTTTAAGAGTGTAATTAGTTTAATTGAAAAATCTACTGGTATTTCTAGTTAACCCTCTAAACAATGACTGAAAATAAAATGTAATTTTAAATTATTTCTCATGTTTAGATTATTTAAATTATGTTTAAACTATTTAAAAAAAAAAGAAATGATATCTTCAAAAACAACTTTTCAAAAGTAAAACAAAAGCCAAGCGTAAAAAAAAAAAAAAAAAAAAAAAGTTATGGCTAAAAAATGGTGTGATATCAAATTTCCAAACTATTATATTACTTATTTAACTTTTTTCCATTAAATAAGTTATAAAATATATAAGTCGAGTGCCTACGTATATGTTAATAGAAATCGTTTTCTCCTGTTACTAAATACATCCTAACGAGTTTCTGAAAATTCATTTTTTTTCAAATTATGCATGATGGGCTTGGCGGCCATCTTTCCATATTTCAAAGCACCGAAATTTCTAAAGTAAAAGCGTAATATGTTTGCAATGTAATATGTTTATAACAATGTCGAATTTCAGATTTTAACTACGGACAGATAAATTAGATAAGAGTGATATTTTGTGAAATTGATTTTGACTAGTTTGAAATTATTAATTACTGTACAAAATAAATCATACGATGAATCTTTAAGATAAGTCATCATTATCTTAAGACACAATTTTCAGAGCATACAAGTCTATAAATGAAACGCTTAAAATATTTGCTTAAATAACAATTTCGAACTTCGAATTTTAACTACGGATTTGGGTGCTTAGAAAATTTTGTGAATAATATGCAAAGATTGTCGCCAAGCCCATCATGCATAATTTGAAAAAAATTGAATTTTTAGAAACTCGTTAGGATGTATTTAGTACAGGAGAAAACGATTTCTATTAACATATACGTAGGCACTCGACTTATATATATTGTAACTTATTTATTGGAAAAAAGTTAAATAAGTAATATAATAGCTTGGAAATTTGATATCACACCATTTTTTAGCCACAACTTTTTTTTTTTTTAAACTTTTGAAAAGTTGTTTTTGAAGATAGTGTAATTTCTTATGATCATTCTGGATAATAAAAAATACATAATTTATTAGTTTAGTCGATTTATTTTTAATAAATGTTTAAGAAACTTTCCGTCATTCAGTCACGTCAAATGATAGTTAATAACTAAAATCCTAGGACAGGTAGGTTGCTCTAAATTATAATTTTATGTTGCTTATACATCATATTTAAGATATGTATTAGTTTAAAAACTGAATGGCTTCTTTATTCCCAAAAGTATCCAGTTTTAAATACCAGGTTATAGTCACGGTAGCAAAAATGTCATTCCGTCACACTATAAGAAATTGCTAAAAAATGAAAGAATAAAATAGCTAAAAAAATGTTACATATATTTTTTAATCTGTTAATCAACAGCACTCATATGCAAACTGACAAATCAATTTTCATTTGAAAATAGCTTCAAGGTAATTGCTTTGACTTAATTCTATAACTCAAGATGTCATTCCGTCATATATGGAATTGCCCAAAGTTGAAATACTAATATTAAAGTCAACAAAATGTATCTGTAAAATTTTTATTGCGAAAAATGAATAATTATGGAAACAAACGCTTTTTTTGCCTGTGGAAAAACTTTAAGGACACATTTTTTTTTCGTTTATAGATATGTTACGTATTACTTTTATTGATTTACACATTAAAATCTCTTGTGTATTTGAATTAGAAATTAGATAAAAATCAGATATGTTTGAAAATGCATATAACAGCCACAAACACCCACAAATTACAAAAGCAAAATATTTGTAGGGTTAAATGGAAATACGTCCTATTTTCAAGTGTGTGTTTGAAAATACTATCTTGATGTTTCCTTCTGTCTATGATTACCAACCGATAGTACACCTCATAAGCTATCAGAGGACATCTCCCATTTGAGAGAAATAAATAATTATCATTATTAGAGTTTCGTTCATCTCACGAAACCATATTACTCCCGCTCCGTTGTCTGTCTGTCACAGAGCTATTCTCAGAAACTATGTAACTTACAGAGTTGAAACGTTGTGTATATAGCTGAAGACCAGCTATAAAGAGCTCAAAATATTAAAATTTGAAAAATTCGTATTATTTTAATATATAAAGATAAAAAACCAAAATTCTAACAGCATTTTTCTATTAAATTTAAACATTTTTCGTTGTAGCAGATGCCAAAAATTAAAAATCCACGATAAAATTCTTTCTACAATAATTAATTTTCTATCAGACGATTTCCACGTGAAAAATAAAAAATAAATAAAAAGTTTCCCCCATTGAAAAAATGATTAATATGAAATAAAAATGATTGACGTCATAGTGGTAATAAAACTGAAATTTTCAAAGATTTCTCAATAATATAAGGAGTATCAGTATGTGTAATGTACACAAAGCAGATTAATATCACGTCATTAGAGAATTAAAAAGAAAATCTGACGTCCTATTGGATGTTTAACGAATTTTTCAAATGTTTTAGAATAATACAAAGCTATTATCAATATGAGAAATAGAGAATAGTAAATATATGAGTTTGAGAAAAATATTGAATCATGATCCGATTATGGAAATATTCGCATATTTTAACATTTTGAAGGTGTACAATTTGTTTAATTTTGAAATTATTTTTTTAAATATTGCATTTAGTCCGTATGACGGATATTATTATGACAGAATATAATAGCGGGCTTGGACCGCTATCCGGCTGGTTTAGATATTCGAAAAAACGAAAAAATAGACCGGTAAATTTTTACTTTGTAAAAAACATGATTTTTTTTTGTTGTTGTTGCTAAATGAAATTCGTTTGAATTTATTAAAGAAAGGTTAAAGTGTTTTGAAAGGAATATTAAACGAAACCCTTTGAGCGATCTTCGATTCCACTTACCCACTTGTTTTTTACTAACCCCGTCCTTTATTTTTCTCCTTGTTAGTACTATAGTCATGTAAAGACTCTGATGAAATTGTATTTTCAGGAAAATATCAAAAACTAATTTAACACTTAACGGGCGGGTCTCGTAAATTTACGTTTTTTCATTCTGACTTCCTAGGACGGACCACATAGAATTAAGTGCAAACACGTCTTTTGCATACATGTATTTCCGCCCATGGGTGGTACTTTTGCATGTCGTGTGTTACATTATTTCTCAAAAACATACTCAAAATTCATTTTTAACACTTTCAAACATAGTTGAAAAGTGTTTATGAATTCGGTTTGTCTGTCTGTCTGTCTGACCGTGCTCTAAGTCGCGTAAACATATCCGGAGAGTCATGCAATTGATATATGTTATTGAGGTTTAGTATAGCGTGTTCGGTATTGAAAATGATGTGTGTAGCACTTATACTTTTTTACAGGGGCACTCAAATAATGCCGTTACATTATGGTCTACGGGTAAACATCCTTTGCAGCGCATTTTAATGGTGTGACACTATTTCAAAGATATTGAAATCGATATACATCACTGAAATACACTACAATATGATTACTGTCGAACATGGTACGTCTAGTACTTATAATTAGTTTACAGGGAAAGTGAAAAGAATTCCTTTACATAATGGTTTAATGGGGAAAATCGTTTGCGGCGCATTTTAATCTTTTTACACTACTACAAACATAATGAAATTGGTGTCAGTTTCGGAAATGCACTAAGACATGCTCTCTGTAGAATATGGAGTGTAAAACCTTTTTCTTTCATTTACAGTGCCACACAAAAGAATTCTTTTACATAATGGACTACGAAGTGAAAAACTGTTTGCAACATATTTTAATTATGTTACGCCATTACAAATATCATGAAATTGATATACATTATTGAGGTTTATTACAAGTTTTCCATGCTATTGTTATGTGCATAGCATTTATCGTTCATTTACAGGGACACAGAATACTTCGTTTATAGTACTGGTTCGAAGTATTGTTTATAAGCCATAATTCAAAGTGAGATTTTAGTCAGATAGGCGTATAACAAAGTTTTTTAATGCTATGAGGTATGTATAAATGCTACAGATGATATACAGGGCTACACAAAAATTCGTAAGCATTACGGTACATCAGCGTAAATTGATTAAAATGGGTTTTTAATCGAGTTATGCATTTTGAACGTGAAATGTATTTAGTATACCAAGAAAAGTTTGTTGAATATACATAAAATCATATACAGGGCCACGCAAATAACTGAATACATGGCTGCCTATGTATGATAATTTCTGGAAGTGTGATTTCAGCGTGAATTTGCCTGAATTAAACTATAGCTTAATATGTGGCGTGTATAAAATCTTAAGGTAATATACTTTGCTGTACAAAATAATTCAAGTATGTTTCCTTCTATTGGTAGAAACTGCTGAAGATGAGTTTCAAACTGTGTTATGTATTTTATTACTAAACTAAATTGTAGTATAAACAAATATATAAATTATATACAGGACTGCAGAAAAGAATTGCAGTACTTTTGTGACTGTGGACGGTAATTGCGCGAAATCTAGTTTTCAAAGCTCTTTTGTGTTTTTCTGAAATGTTTACTTTGATACCATATTTACCTTACTATACAGCGATGGTTTGTAAAAGTATTGTATTATTGCTGGAAAGTGTTTCATAATCTATGCTTGGTGCATAATTTTTCTTTATGACTTTTTTTTTCTTTTTTTCTTTTTTTTTCTTTTTTTTTACAATTAGAGTACTATGCATGTAAATAGTTCGATTAGAAACAATACCATTATTATATACATTCATTTGTAATATAAACACGAACAGAGAAAACTTTTTTTGTTAAATAATATAACATGCAAGTATAAAGGCCATAGGCGGGGCTTCCTCTTTAAAAGATAAAAACTACCCATCCACAATGTTTTAAAAAAGGCCCGGGGGCCGAGAAATACAGAGAAGAAACAACCCGTCTGTTAATTGTTGTAATAAGAAGCACAAAATTTTTAATATCTTGAAAAAAAAAGTTTTCCAGAAAAAGAAACTATTTTCAAGTTAGAATCTGGGTATACATTCAATCGTAGATGAACAAGTAATTTGTGGTAATAAGTTGTTTCCATTAAAATATTAAAAGTAGAAATATAAATGTGAAAACTATTTACTCAATCCATTTATTAGTCATTGTTATTTTTAATCGATTAATATAATCACTTTAAATTTTTTGGTTAATTTAGTATGAGTTATTAATTTCAATTAAAATAATAAAATTTTTGGTTAATCTTTGGTAATAGGACATAACTTAACGCCAATAGTAAATTCTATCGCAAAATGTAAACTTCTCATTTTAGGCAAATGAAAATATATCTATGTAAAATATATCCAACTGTAAGTTCATTATTTTGAATACATGTCGATCACATTCTATAAATCATATCTATCGCCAAACAATTTGATTAACGCCAAATATGCATAAGCGTAACGTCATATTCGTTACAGTTTCCAGAAATTTAACCAATAACTCTGGTCGAATGCCTCGTCTGTGTATCTCGACTACCGAAGGTTATGGGGAATGTAGTTTCCTGCTTAATAATAATAATAATAATAAAAACTAGTCGGATGTATGCCAATCCCAAAACTTTCTTCTATCTCACACAGATTTCGCATACACTAAATAGAATCAACACCAATTTATATCAAGGTCTAACTGAATCTAAAGCTTTATTAAATTCCGTGCATTACTTCTTGAGATAGGACTATTGCTAAAATCGTGTGAATCCTGCAAAATGCAGCATAGCAGCGCCACCTGTTGGGAGATTTATACCAAAACATAATCAACACAACTTATGTCAACGTCTAACTGAATCTGAAGTTGGATGAAATTCCGTGCATTAGTTCTTGAGATATAGTTATCGTAAAAATGGAGAAAAAGTGGTTTAGCAGCGCCACCTGTTGGGATATATACACCAAAATGTAATCAGCATCTATTTATACAAAGGTCTACCTGAACCTGAAGTTTGGTGAAAATTCTTGCATTAGTTCTTGAGATAGAGCTATTGCGGAAATCACAAAAAAGCAGCATAGCAGCGCCACCTGTCGGGCAAATTTCACCAAAAACTAATCAGCACCAACTTATATCAGGGACTAACTGAATATAAAGTTTTATTAAATTTCGCGTATTAGTACTTAAGATAGAGCGCCCACAAAATTTATGTCACATATATACAGACAGACAGACTCACAGAGTCACAGAGAGACATTTTATAAAAATGGTCAAATCACGTTCAGAACCTTCTAAAACGTATAAAACTGGAAGTCGAAAATTTTCATGAATCCAATACTTTCTTCTTGTAAACATAGAAGAAAGTAAAAATCTAGGCATGGCTCTTTTCCTAAAAGTCGCAGGAAAAATCTGTTCGAAGCAAAATTCCATTTTTATCCTCTTAAAATCTGATGTTAAAATAATGCAACAAATACACGTTCATTGCTTTTACAGAAACAAAATGACACCACAGATGACAGAAATAGCCCTTTTTCTGAAATTGATACTTTAGGGGACTGGTAATTTTGGTTCACACAAATATGGATCTAAAATCAATATCTCCCTTAAAATATCAATTTAATTATCAATAACCTAAATTCACACAATAACAAATTTAAGGACTTTAAATAAGTGAATGATCTACAAATTTCCAGAATTGTTTTTTACAAAGCGTTTAATTTAAATAATAATGAAAAGTACTTATTTTATTGGTAACGCTGTTTCGAAATCATTTTGCAAGCTCAGATGAAAATAACATTTATTTTGTGAGGATATAAGCATCAGTGCTGTCATTTTTGTGGTTTTGTTTCAAAGCAAAATAGAGGAAAAGTAAAAATATAAAGCAAGTTGAAAATTGTATGTCAAACGTAACAAATGAGGTGCGTTCGTACTATAACTAGTTTCAGTAAAATGAATTATATAATCTGTTATTATGATACCATTAATTTCCGTAATAAAATCCATACATTTTAAGTTGTCATCATTTTATCATTTATTGACATTTTCTGAAAATTCCAATGGGAAACAAGCCTAGCATTGAAAATTTAAGAACTTGAAATCCATATTTAGACTCTTTTTTTTATTTAAAATCTACTTCTCCGGAAACATCTATCCAAAAAACTGTCGGTAGATTATAAGATCGCTATAACAAAACAATTGTCCCACAGTGGCGTGGACGGTTAAGCTCGGTTCTCGTAATATCACCGAAAGCTAAGCAGCATCGACCAAGGTCACTGCTTGGGAGGATGACAACCTCTCTCGACTGCCGCTGCTGTGCCACCGTGAACGTTAATGGTAGCTGGTGCACGTAAAATCTGTTCGTGGCTCCAATGTCCTCCAAGTTTAGTAGAAGGTGCAGAATCATCTGGAATTGGTTCAAAATTAGGAGACCAGCTCTAGAAGTCCAACCTCTCTTGAGGCTCTGGCACCCCTTCTTTCAGAGAAGTGCCTTGGCACTTTCTCTGACTCACCACCAACAACAACAAAAAAAAACAATTTTAGTATATACAAATTCGGTTTTTAAATTCATTAATATGGAAATAATAGGACTCCATTTTTAAATATGACGAAATCAACATGGCAACCTAGAATGATTACCTTATGGGATATCACTGAATTAATTACGTATGATAGGATTTAATAAAGTGCAGAAAAGATTTATTAATATATTTTAATTTTTAATATATTTTAATTTTCATGAAATTTAAAATGACTCGACAAAATTCTGCAACGATTATATATGTTAAGTTGCAAACCAGTCGGTTTGGTAGCTTATGCGCTGTTATATGCAAACATACGGACAGACGGACATACCAGATGATTATAGATACTACGCATTTATATAAATACGAAAACACCTAAAAATCAAACAGTTTAATTTTTATGATGAAAAGATTAAGCTTATAATATATGGAATAATTTAGGTAACTTAGTTAATGATATGTCCAGTACGCCAAATTTTTAAAATGTCTGGCTACCTTTTATTTAATTCATTCTCTTCATTAACCCTCCGTCCCCTTTTTTTCTCCTCCGTACTTAAACTCATCCAGTCTGGCCGAGCGCTTCTATTGGTCTCCTACGTCACATGTGACTCCCTGCCTCCGCTGTTGTTTTTAAAACTCACCGCCATTCTATATTGGTCGCGTGTGGAGACGAAAGGCTAAAATGGTTTAATACTTAAATGGCTTAAACATTTAAATTAGTTTTATAATCTTTTAAGTTTGGAACTGATGATGGAGCTTTAGGGGCTCCGAAACAGCTATTTGTCATTTAATATATTTTTATTTGTGCTATTTTTACGTTGATCATTTATTTTAATATTTTAAGAAGATTAGATGTCCATATATGTGTATCTCAGATCTGAATAGTTTATCGTTTGATATACTACTGTTATAGATAAGTTTCCTGGAAGGACGTATTATATACATAAACTCGGTTTACTTCGTCACATGCCGCCATCCGAAAAATCTACAATATTCCACTCCATTTCTTACGATCAAGGGTTCATTCGTCCTCCAGATCTTTATCCCTCATGAGTCTTTTTATACCGTCCATCCAGTTCTTTCGTAGTATTCGTCGTTTCCTTTTTAGATTTGTTCTGTACTTAAATTCGATTTTGAGTAGTCTCATCACTCATTCTTTAACATGACCATACCAGATTAGTCGCTTCTTTTGAAAATCGTCGAACATGCTTGCCTTTATTTTCATCTTTTTTTTGATTATTTCACTTGTTATTCTTTCTATTCTTGATATCCTGCATGATCTTCTTAGGGCATTCATTTCCACTGCCGCTAATTTCTTTCTTTCTGGCTCCATAATTCTCCATCCCTCTGCTCCATACAACAATATGCTCTCAGAATTGTATATGATATATTCTCTTTTCCTGGAGATCTCCTAACTCCACCAACTAAAATTCAATAGTTTTACAGCCTTTCTTCCTTGATAGATGTTGTATTTAATTTCCTGTGAGTCTCTGCCTTCTCTATTAATGTCTACACCAAGGTATCTGAAATACTCGCAGCTTCCTATTTTTATGTTACTATTTAAATTTAGTTCTGTCACATGTCTTCGGATACATAGGTATTTGATCTTACTAACGACCATGTAAAATTTCCATTTCTCATATTCTTCCTTAATTTTTATCATCATTTTCTCTAAATCACTTTTAATTTTTGCAATTATAACTTGGACAACTGCGAATTGCAGAGTAAAAATTGCCGTCCCATTCCTCTGCAATGTTCTTTTCAAATTTGCAGTGCTTCTTCAACATAAATTAAAAAAAAGCTCTGGGGCACACAACATCCCTGTCTGAGTCCTTTATCTATCTATATAAAAGCCGTTCTTGGTATGTATGTATGTTCCTTATACAAATCTACAGTTTTTGTCCGATTGGAACGAAACTTTATGTACATATACTTTAGAACACGAGTAAAATTACTGTCAACTTTAAAAACCTCTCAGATCATTCTTTACCACTTTTTTCAAACATTTTCCATAGTTTATCATTACAGAAATCTATTTTTTTTTTTCCTCAATTTCTAATTCAATTTCTTTCCCGTTGCCATTCAAAGGAACTGCGTATGAGCAATATTTTTATAAACCAATTTCAGATGAACTCGCTATAATTTGAAATCTGAAAGTGACGTCAATTTTGTCAGTTGTAATTTGTTTCGCATATTACAAAGATTACTATAAGTGCTTTAAACGGCATAGTACTTATATTTAAATGAGTTTGAAGAAAAATAAATAACTTTGCTCTTAATTTTACAAAGGCAAATTGTTTCCACTTCTTTTTAATATTAAAGTAAATTTTCTAAGAAATAAAAACATATATTTTGCACATTCAAACTTCCTGATTCAATTTATTCAACATAATCAAAAATCGTCTGTCATATATTGACATTTAGCAATCATTACATCGTAACTTTTTTCAGCTTGAGCCTCAACCAAGAAGGCATATTTAAATTCCTTGGATGTAGGTGGACGGGATGTAGGTGGTGTAGGATGTCCTATTAATAAAAATTTAATTTAAAGAAAACAATACAGTGTTTACCATTATTTTTTCTTCAAAAATGGGTGTTAAAACAAATGGGATTAAAAGTAAAATGGTTTATCGGATATTTTTAAAAATATAAAACGTTTATTTTAATTTTAAAAATTAATATATTTTTTATATGTTCGGCAACGTGGTGACATTTTCATCTCACCAGCTTCGAAATTATTATCCAATTCTTAAGAGAACACTATATATTTGAAAAATAATGTTTTGCATCAAAAATCACATAATTTCAAAACGCTATTTTAGCAAATTCTGTTTAAATTACATTGTAAATATAATTTCGGAGTTAAATTTAGTATTTAAGAATATTGTTTAAAATTTTTCTATGAGTAGCATTTTTCTATGTTCAGTTGTATTGGATTTCTTTAATCGCTTTCATGTTTTAAATACAAATGAGCATGTGACGTCATACACTCAAGTAAAGTAGTTTTTCTCAATTATCTGTAGGCGAAAAGTAACAGAGTTAGTAATTCATAATTTATTATTTCCTACACATAATATAATGTATTTTAACTATTTGAAAATTACGAGAAACTTGGCGAAACTTCAATGAATTTAGCTCAACGTTTTGCCTACGTGAAGTTGACAAACATGCACATTCTCTATAAATATAAATGCATATTTGTACATGATTCATGAAGTGAAAGAATTTGTTTTAACTAGACACGTATCGGTTCAGTGGAAAATCTACCCCGGTGAAAGTGTCGTCATATTTTTAATCATGTGCCGGTTTTCATTCACAAAATATTAGTATTTTATAGCAATTACACAAAGTAGCGTAATTTCCACAGAATGTATTGGTCGCCAAAGTATAAGTTTAACATCCTTTTACCGTACAATTTTCCGGAATATTAAATTACTTTAAAATTACTTTAAACTCCATAAAACATCAGTAAATTGAGGTATGCTTTTCAAACGAATAACATTGAGAGTACATTTTATAACATTGAGAGTACATTATAATTTATTTTATTCGACCGCATAAAAATTGAATGTGCTATGTTTAGAAATAAATGTCTTTACTTTATAAAGATAAAATAAATTAATCCTTCGTAACTAGATTGGACACAGATTTAAAAATATACATGCTTTAAAACTACTTTAAAATCCATAAAAAAAATCAGTAAATTGAGATAAATTTTTCAAACTACATTTGAAAGTGCAGTTTTAGCTCGCAGGCTATCAAAGCCTGAGAACTTATGTGCCCGCCGGTTCTGTATGTACGTACGTACGTATGTATGTATGTATGTATGTATGTATGTATGTACGTAACGCGATAACTCTTGATAGAACTAACCGTTTTACTTTAAATTTTGTTTATAGGTTCCTTGTGATAAGGCGCTTGCCTGATTAGTTTTGGAGGTTCATTGGTTAAGCATAAAGGGGGAAAACGGGGGGCTAACCCCCCATAATTTAGATAAATGGGTTTTTCATGCAGAATTATCCCATTTTCTTCAAATTTTGTATATAGGTTCATTGTGATAAAGTGCTTCTGTCAATAGTTTTGGGGGTTCATTGGTTAAGTATAAAGGGGGAAAGGAGGGGGATACCCCCCTAATTTAGATAAATGAGTTTTTCATGCAGAATTATCCGATTTTCTTCAAATTTTTTATATAGGTTCATTGTGATAATGCGCTTCTCTGAATAGTTTTGGGGGTTCATTGGTTAAGTATAAAGGGGGAAAGGGGGGGCTAAAACCCCTTAATTTAGATAAATGGTTTTTTATGCAGAATTATCCCATTTTCTTCAAATTTTGTATATAGGTTCATTGTGATAATGCGCTTCTCTGAATAGTTTTGGAGGTTCATTTTTCAAGTATAAAGGGGGAAAGGGGGGCTAAAACCCACTTAATTTAGATAAATGGGTTTTTCATGCAGAACTATCCCATTTTCTTCAAATTTTGTATATAGGTTCATTTTGATAATGCGCTTCTGTCAATAGTTTTGGGGGTTCATTGGTTATGTGTAAAGGGGGAAAGGGAGGGCTAATCCCCCCTTAATTTTGATAAATGGGTTTTTCATGCAGATTTATCCCTTTTTCTTCAAATTTTGTATATAGGTTCATTTTGATAATGCGCTTCTGTCAATAGTTTTGGGGGTTTATTGGTTAAGTATAAAGGGGGAAAGGGGGGATAACCCCTAATTTAGATAAATGGGTTTTTCATGCAGAATTATCCGATTTTCTTCAAATTTTGTATATAGGTTCATTGTGATAATGCGCTTCTCTGAACAGTTTTGGGGGTTCATTGATTAAGTATAAAGGGGGAAAGGGGGGCTAATCCCCCTTAATTTAGATAAATGGGTTTTTCATGCAGAATTATCCGATTTTCTTCAAATTTTGTATATATATTCATTGTAATCAGAGACTTCCCTGATTAGTTTAAGGGGTTCATTAGTTAACTATGAGGGGGGTAACGGGGGGATGACCCCCCCCCCTTAATATATTGTTGATTTCTTTATTTTTTGTGGGGCATATTTCAAATTCTTTGAAATAAGAGTATAATATACAATTAGTGTGAATAGCCTGTGAGCTCAATGCCCTCAGTTTAACTGGGCAGTTTTATTTTTTATTTTTTTAATTGATAGTTTATAAAATGAAATTATGCGATATTTAGTAGTTACAAATATGCAGCACAAGCAAAATTTAATGGTTAGGTCGTTGCTACCGTCAGTAGGATGTTGACATTATTCACGGATATGTTTTTGTTTTATAATATAGATAGATGCTATATGAAAGAGAATTTCGCAAAATGTTACGACATTTGGTAATTTTTTTCATTGTCAGGAAAATCGTATATTTTTATGTTGTATGCGCAAAGAAAACGCACATTCTCATTTATAAAGCTGATAAATTTTACTATGGTTGAGTTAAAGTAACGTTTTTTTTTTCCTATTTGTCTTTTTTATCGATTTATAGTTGAATATGTACACAAATTATACTGTCGTCATTGTGATTGTCGTATAATTGTATTTTAATTTATGTTAACCCAGGCAAAGCCGGGTAATTCTGCTAGTCTGTTATAAAACCTTTTGACAATCTATGGCGTATTTTAATCTTTCTTTTTGATTGACTGTAAAGTTCTTGAATTGCTCTATTGAAACTATTTTGATTTCGAAGGACGTAACAAACGCCAATAATACCGAAAGTTTAGAACGAATAAATTGCTCTTTATTTGGTCAGAAAATGTCTGCAGATATAGCACATACAACAGTGATAAATAACAGATATAACGTATGAAAGGTATACATAATTATATAAAGCCTTAACATTATGAACCAAAAGATGTGCGAAAATTTACAGGAATAATTCTGACGGTAAATACGCTCTAATACCATTCAAAAATAGCAATAAAATAGTCATCACTTTTATGAATTCGTCACCACATAAACTCACTTAAATATGAATCTAAGACATGTAATGTAAATATGAATATCATCAAAAAGTCACCTGTAAAAAATGCAGCCAAGTCTCGTGACTCTTTTTTCCGTAAAAAGTTCTGAGATCGTATAAAGCCAAGTTTAACTATCTTCTTAACTCTGAAATTTTCATTCACAAATCACTCCTAGTCTCTACATCTTTAGTTAATTATTATTTTGTGACTTGGCAATTACGCAGCACAGGGAAGTTGTTACACCTTACTATGTTATGGGATGGGATGGGATAATTTAATTATGGCAAATTATATACGCACAGGGAAGTTATTACACTTTAATATGTTATAGTATTATTTGATTAACACTAACTATATACATCACATTCTCGTGCTACGTAATTGCCAAGTCACAAAATAATTTGAAGTCCTATAAAGCCAAGTTTAACTATCTTATTAACTCTGAAATTTTCATTCACAAATCACTCCTAGTCTCTACATCTTTAGTTAATTATTATTTTGTGACTTGGCAATTACGCAGCACAGGGAAGTTATTACACCTTACTATGTTATGGGATGGGATGAGATAATATGATTAAGGCTAATTATATACGCACAGGGAAGTTATTACACCTTAATATGTTATGGGATGGCATGGTATTATTTGATTAAGACTAATTATACACATCACATTCTCGTGCTACGTACTTGCCAAGTCACAAAATAATATTTAACTAAAGATGTAGAGACTAGGAGTGATTTGTGAATGAAAATTTCAGAGTTAGTCAGATAGCTAAACTTGGCTTTACACGATCTCAGAACTTTTTACGGAAAAAGAGTCACGAGACGTGGCTGCATTTTTTACAGGTGACGTTTTTGATGAGATTTCACTTCTTTTTGTAAGTCATCCTCCTTTTCTTGATTTTGGGTTCTTTTTGGAGATCATCCACTGATTTTCGCTAAGCCCACACTCTGTTCCTATTATTTACAGGTATCAAAATTTTGAAACTTTAGTTTCGTTTGCAAAGTACTGTAAATAAAAAGAGATTACAGGTTCCTAGGCAAGCACTAAGTTATGGGAGGGGGAGTGTCAAAAGTACTCTCCATTGCTTCTAGGATATGTGCTATCCATATGAGATATTACTCGCAGCCCTAGATACTTGATATTTAGCATAAAAGAACTTTTTAGTATAAAAAGAAAGCCAAAATTAAAATTTCCGGAAATTTTCAATAAATCAAACTATATTAATTTATTTTTTTTTTTCATTTACGGATTTTTTTTAATTTTTTCTTATTTTGTATACTAAACCTTACCTTTCTGCCAAATGTCAAGCTTCTAGGACTACTAAATCGAATTATTTTCAAATTTTCGACTTTTTATAAATTTATTGATTTTTCGATTTTAATTCTAAGTTACCTGATTGTCATGCCAGTATAGTAATTCTTTGATCCGTCTTCTTAGGATCATTTAGGTTCAATTTAGAGATAAATCAAGTGAATCTTAGAGTCACCATGATTTTATTTAGAAAGGTCTTACAAGCCATAACCAGCTAGTAATGTCGGGTGGGTAGGGGGAGCTGTGAAAATTTTTGTGGGGTTAACATCATTTAACAATCCATATTTCATATGCAGTGTAAATAGAGTATAACCTGTGAAAGAAAACAAACCTGTCTATAAAGAAATCGCCTACAACGTAGCCAGCCTAAAGCGGAACTTTTCTATAACGAAATTCGTAAACAAAAGAAAAGACATAAAAAGAATAACATAAAACAATTAGGGGCGTTGTACTAGCTGACAGGACAATTATCTTAAAACTAATGTTTCTAGCAGTACAAAATCAAATTGTTTTCGAATTTTCGATTTTTTAAATATATTTCGATTTTTCGATTTTATTTTCGAATTTAACGAATTTTTTAATTGTTCCATTTATTGAATAGTAAATACTATCTTTACACCAAATGTTAAGTTTCTAAGACTACAAGATAAAATTATTTTCAATTTTTGATTTTTTCGAATTTTTTTTATATTTTTCTGGATTTTTTAATTTTTTCTTATTTTGTATCCTTTATTACAAATTTTAAGTTTCTAGTGCTACAAAATCGAATTATTTTGAAATTTCCGATCTTTTTCAAGTTTTTTATTGAATTTTCGAATTTATTGTGTTTTAATTTTTCCTTTTTCTTTATCCTAAACAATAAGTTTATGCCGAATTTTAAGTTCTAAAGCTACAAAATAGATTTTTTTTTCAATTTTTCCAATTTTTTTTCGAATTTTACAGATTTTTTCTTTTTTTTTGTATCTTAATTACTTCCTTTATTCCAAATTTTAAGTTTCTAGCTCTACAAATCGAATTATTTTCAAATTTTCGTTTTTTATTACTTTCATTTTCGATTTCTGTTGTGTTTTTATTGTTTTATTTTTCTGAATCCTAAACACTACCTTTACTCCAAATTTTCAGTTTCTACGACTACGAGATCATAATATTTTCAATTTCTCACTTTTTCTTTTTCTTTTTCTTTCTTTCTTTTTTTTTTTTTTAATTTTTTTAATTTTCGATTTTTTTTCGAATTATCCGTATTTTTTAAGGTTTCCTTATTTAGTATCTTAAATATTACCTTTATTTCAAATTTCAAGTTTCTGACGCTATGACATCGAATTATTTTCAAATTTTCCTTATTTTTCAATTTTTCCGATTTTTTTCGATTTTTTCATTTTATTTTCTATTTTTATTGCGTTTTTATTTAAACTTATTCTGAATCCTAAACACTATCTTTTCCGCGAATTTTACGTTTCCAATACTAAAAGATCATATTATTTTATTTCTTTCAAATTTTTTCGAAATTTTCGAATTTTTGAAATTTTTTTTTCGAATTTTTTGGATGTTTGAATTTTTTCTTATTTTGCATCCTAAATACTACCTTTATTTCAAATTCTAAGTTTCTAGCGCTACAAAATCGAATTATTTTGAAATTTCCGATCTTTTTCAAGTTTTTATTCTATTTTCGAATTTACTGTGTTTTAATTTTTCCTTTTTCTTTATCCTAAACAATAAGTTTACGCCGAATTTTAAGTTCTAAGGCTACAAAATCAAATTTTTTTCAATTTTTCGAATTTTCGAATTTTTTTTTCGAATTTTACAGATTTTTTCTTTTTTTTTTTTGTATCCTACCTTTATTCCAAATTTCAAGTTTCTAGCTCTACAAAATCGAATTATTTTCAAATTTTCGTTTTTTTTTTATTTTTTGATTTTATTTTCGATTTTTGTTGTGTTTTTAATTTTTTCTTTTTCTGAATCCTAAACACTACTTTTACACCAAATTTTCAGTTTCTAAGACTACGAGAGCATGATATTTTCAATTTCTGACTTTTTCTTTTTCTTTCTTTCTTTTTTTTAAATTTTAAATTTTTTAAATTTTTGATTTTTTTTTCGAATTATCCATATTTTTTAAGGTTTCCTTATTTAGTATCTTAAATATTACCTTTATTTCAAATTTCAAGTTTCTAACGCTATGAAATCGAATTATTTTCAAATTTTCCTTATTTTTCGATTTTTCCGATTTTTTCAATTTTTTGATTTTATTTTCGAATTTTATTGCGTTTTTATTTTAACTTATTCTGAATCCTAAACACTACCTTTACCGCGAATTTTAAGTTTCTAAGGCTAAAAGATCAATTTATTTTATTTTTTTCGAAATTTTCGAAATTTTGAATTTTTTTTTCGAATTTTTCAGATTTTTTAATTTTTTCTTATTTTGCATCCTAAATACTACCTTTATTCCGAATTCTAAGTTTCTAGCGCAACAAAATCGGATTATTTGAAAATTTTCGATTTTTTTTTATTTTTCGATTTTATTTTCGATTTTTTTTTGTGTTTTTGATATTTTCTTTTTCTGAATTCTAAACACTACCTTCACACCAAATTTTAAGTTTTTAAGACTACAAGATCGTGTTATTTTCAATTTTCAATTTTGTTCGAATTTGTGGAATTTTCGAATGTTTTTTTTTTTTTTTGGAATTTTCCAGATTTTATAATTTTTCCTTTCTTTGTATCCAAAACACTAGCTTTATTCCAAATTTTAAGTTTCTATGGCTGCGGGATCTACCCAATCTTTTTGATGACGCGAGAGTGAGTGAGTGTGTGAGTGACAAAAAATCGAAACTTTGAGTTCATATATCGTCTGCACTAATTTATGGGTATTTTTAGAATTATCCATATTTTTTAATTTTTCCTTATTTAGTGTCTTAAATATTACCTTTATTCCAAATTTTAAGTTTCTAGCGCTATGAAATCGAATTATTTTCAAAATTTCCTTATTTTTCGATTTTTTCGATTTTTTTCGATTTTCTTATTTTATTTTCGAATTTTATTACGTTTTTTATTTTAACTTATTCTGAATCCTAAACACTATCTTTACCGCGAAATTTAAGTTTCTAAGGCTAAAAGATCAAATTATTTTAACTTTTTCAATTTTTTGCGAATTTTTCGAATTTTTGAATTTTTTTTTCGAATTTTCCGGATTTTTTAATTTTTCCTTATGTTGCATCCTAAATACTACCTTTATTCCGAATTCCAAGTTTCTAGCGCAACAGTATCGGATTATTTGAAATTTTTCGATTTTTGTTGATTTTTTCGATTTTTTAAATTTTGCTTTCGATTTTTTTTCGTTTTTGATGTTTTCTTTTTCTGGGTGCTAAACACTACCCAGCAAACACAGAGCTGACAGATTGATACAAGAAAGATACCTATCATCAAATACTAGAGGTGCTATACCGATAACAGCAAATCTTAACAGAACTGTTTCGATTTTGTCAACTTTTCTGGTATCTTTAGCGATACGTGGACTGGTTATCGATTTGCCGCCAAAATTCTGACACAACGACGGCCACCGGCGATATATCCGATACGTATTCGATACAAATATGCTTGAATTCCGATTTGACCGACACAAGAACGTAAACAAAATGACACTAATTTGGTATTGCTTATATCTAATTGTTATCATTTCGCCTTTTATTTTCGACGTATATGCGATGAATATCGTTCTTGTGCCTTATATTCGACGTATATTTATGATCAATATCGATTTTGTGACAATTTATCGACATTTATACGCATGTCGGCGAATATTTTTGATTTAATTAATATTGAACAGTAAAGAATTGAATTTCATAGTATTGAAAACTAAAAAAAAATTTCTTAGCTTATAAAAGCAAGTTTATTTATAGTAGCTTATTCTCCTCTACTGTTATATAAAGAAAGGAACAAATGGAAAATACGCAAGTTAATTTATCCTAGTTCTATAAATAAAAATAATTAAACTTTTATTGTCAAAAGCTAACTGAAGATTTTTTTTTTCTTTTCACATTTTGCAGTTAACTGAACAGGTGTGTGGAAAAAGAATAACATTCTAAAAACAAAAAATGAAATGAAATAGTTTCATTGATAAATAAAATTAATCAGTTTTTTACTTTGAAATGCACTTTTTTTTTTTTTTTTTTTTTTTTTTTTTTTTTTTTTTTGCGTTTCCTCAACATTTACATCAGCTCTAATGTTATGCTTTTTCCACTCACATGCTCAATTTATCATTTTATGGTGTTGTACTTAACTTCAATTCTTTAACTAAATACAGATACCAAGTTTTGTTTTTTCGATTTCTTTAAATCTTTTATATAAATGTCTTTATTCATTTAAAAATTTTTTCATTGCCACATTCTTTTGTTCTTGTTCTGTGCAATGAACTAGAAATTTGAAAAATGTCAAAATTTGAAATTTTTAGCAAAAATACCAATTTTAAATTAAAAAAATCTATTTTTCAATATAAATGATTCAAAATTAAAAATTTACGACAGATACTTCCAATTTCATAGCATAACTACATTATGTGCAAATCAATGTAAAAAAACATTTCTTAAGAATATCTGTAAAATTTCCAAGTAACCTAATTTACCGCATACTAAAATCAGTGAAATCAAAGTTCTTCTAAAAATGCATTTAAAGTTTTCAGACACCCCCCCCCCCCCCCCCAAAAAAAAAAAAAAAAAAAAAAAAAAAATATTTTATTCCGTTATTGTCATTTATCATTCCTAGTTGACATACATAACAGAATATTTTTTTTAAAAGGTTTTAAGGCAAATCAAATTTCAAGCTATTCAGAAAAAATATTTAATGCTTTGATTTTTTTTTTAATATTATTATTATATATTTTGCTGTCATCTTAAAAAAAAAAAAAAAAAAAAAAAAACTTTTGAAATTCTTTCTGTATAAAATCTAATAAAGAATTAAAATATATATATATAATCTTTGTTACCTGAAAAAACACACACATAATCAGCAGAATATGGAGCATTTTATTACATATTAATGGTTTAACGTAAAAAAAAATTATGTAGATCATTCTAAAATTCTATTACAAGAAAATTTATAAGTTCATGCTTAGCCAGAATTCTGCAATTGTTAATTTAAATTATTTTAAAACTAAATAAGACTTCTTAGGTATTTTTATTATTATAAATGGTGCAGAAAAAGAGAACAAAACTTTTACCTTTCTAGCCGGTCTTTTCTATTTACAAGTTTACTGTAAAAAAATTGACTTATATTTCTCACATCACTAGTATTAAATGAACATACCACCATTTTTTTTAAAAGAAAAATTTCTACATTAAGTTTAGTTGTACTTTTAAAATGCAATAAAACAGTTAAACATTTTATTTATCTTTGATAAAAGTTGATATTTTGAACAAACTATGCAAAATGTGATGTTTGCTTAATTAGCCACTAGACACTAAATTTTTCTAAAATTATAATGGCAGACTTCCTAAAATGTTTATTTAGAAAACTTTACAATTTTCCCAATGTACTATACTTTAAATAGTTGATCTGGCTTTACCCAACAATTGAGGGGGTCGGGGTAAGAAAGTCCCAAGCCACATTTTTAGTGAAATAAATATAGTACTGTAATCTGTTGCTCAATATTGTAAATTATAATATAAAACATATAATTTGTTTCTAATGTCACTTGGTGGCAGCCTATGTGACAAGTTTCGTTTTTTACCCCAATAAAGATAGCTAATTTACAAAAAACGTAATATTAATATCATTAAAGTAATGCCATATTTTGGCTCAGTATCTCAAATGTTACTAAGACATTGGCGAAAAAACTTTAGGTTATATATCTTGATTTGAGTTTTTGATATAACTTTCAAACTGATATCTCAGAAGTTTACAAGTGTGACTTATCTCTTTCTTGCCCTGACAACCTCAATTATCTTCAGTAAACTAAGTTTTTTTTTTCAATATTTTTATTCAAAAGATTATGAAACTATTTCTTTTTCAGTTACTTACATCTTGTCATAACAATGTTCAACTGTATCTTGCATCTTGTTGGCTAGTGAAGTAAATCATTGTCTGATAAAATTTTCTGTTAATTCTCCCACACCTGTCTGTGTATGTTATTTATATTTTATTTATGTCTCACATGAATAACTTGATCACATTCATCATAAAATGTACTATAGTCATCACTATAGTAACATCTCTGTTGCTTCACATTTCGACCTTAAGAACACTGAAAAGCTGCTCCAAAACAAAATGCACAGTATCAAATTAGTAATAATTGAAGATTTGAAAATATTTATGCCAAAAATAAAATTTGTTTTTCAAAAATGGCATTGTTTACATACTTAACAATACTTTAAAAGTTTAAATTTGTCTTCAAACTGCAATAATATTGGTTGTACTTTGATTTTTATTTTTTAGATTAGCTTCACTGATAAACTACCTTACAATTTATTTTTAATTAAACAGGAAAAGCTATTGTCAAGTCAAGGCTATTTATAAATACTGACTTTTTTAGTTTGTGCAGATAATTTAAAACTGTTGATATACTTAAAAGAAACATGAGATAAATTTTATAAAGTATTTTACATTTTTGGCTAAAGTATAATAAACTTTGAAAGATCCTTTTTTTGACTTCATCCTCTGCAATGATAAAAAAAAAAAAAAAAAAAAAAAAAAAAAAAAAAAAAAAAAAAAAAAATCAACTTTGGAACAAATTTTATTTAACTCCATACAAATATTGATATTTCAAAACCTTTGAAATTGTATGTAATAAAAATTTTGATATTAAGATTTGGAAAAAAAAAGAAATGACAATACTAATACATGGTAATTTATTTATTTATTTATTAAAATCAAAATTTTCTGATACATTAGGTTTTTTTTTTTCTCGACAGCCCAACTCTCTATCTGTTGCATATCGCAGCCACTTGGCTATCCAGCTTTGAATGTCACTAACAGCAGCATCTTCAAACAGTTGGTCGTGTCTCACTGAAGCTAGAAAATATTTAAGAATACAATATTAGTACATTATTTGCATATAAATTAACAAGACAAATTAGTTTTGGTAAGATAGGGTTTAAATTAAAAAAATATCGGAAAGCTACAGAAAGAAATCTGAGATTTTTGTTTTACCGTGACTGATTGCCATAAATTACTATTTTTATTGACAAAAATGATTGACAAATTTCGTAATATATTTCGATGACCGACTGACAAAAGATTTTTTTCCACTATTGCCGAAATATGCATTTTTTAATAACGAACAATTGACACATTTTCCTGATTCATTTCAATGACCAACTAACGAAATCAGTGATATTTTTAAGCCATAAGTGACTGAAAAATAAGATTTTAATCAATGAACAATCGACACATTTGATGATATATTTCAATGACAGATTGACAAAATTAGTAATATTTGCAGAGACTGATTGAAGAAATGCATGATATTTCACCACGACTAACTGAAGGAATTTGTGATTTTTTGCTTGACTGACGAAATTGAAGACACAGAAGAAATTCGCAATTATATGTTATGGCTTACTGGCAAAATCAAAATGTTTTTTTTCACAGCGAGTGACTGTTGAAATTTCGAGATTTTTTTTATCAACCAATGGTCGACAAATTTTGAGATTCATTTCAGGGACTGATTGATGAGACTGAAGAAATTAGATTTTTTCTTTCTTACACAGATGAATGACAAAAAACGATATTTCGAAAAGTGAATGCCGAAATTTACGATTTTTATCAACTGATCGACAAATTTCCAGATATATTACAATGACTGACAAAATCAACAATTTTTTAATGCAATTGACTGGAGAATTTTTCTTTCTTTTTATAACCACTTCATAGACTAAGATCACGTTTTTTATCAGCCATCGATTAACAAAATTGGCAACTTTTTCAATGACCGATAGACGAAATTCATATTTTTTTTCTTCTGAGATACATTGACGAAAATCACGATTTATTTTCAATCTATGGATGAAATTCACAATTATTTTTCGCAATCAAATGATGAAGTTTCCAATATTGCCACAGACTTAACAAATTTACTTTTTTTTCTTCATAGGATTGATGAAATTCATGCAATCACATCCGGATTGTAAAACTTTGCGGCTCACAGCTAAATAAAAAATAATTGTGAGGGTAGAGGACTGAAAAAATAGGAACTTTAAGATGAATCTCCTTTCTCTTCACATTTCAGTGCTACAGGGAGGACAGTTAACTCATTAATTATTGCAAAAGTATCATCAGATGCAACAGCTTTTTGGGCATGCCTGCCAATAAACTTGCTCAGCTAGAAATTCTCAAATGATTTACTAATTTTTCAATTTCATATCCCACAAACCCGAAAAATTCCAACTATCGAAATCTAAAGAAGAAAAGAAAACAGAAATTTTATTATTTTGGATTTGTGGACTTGAAAAGGGGAAAGTAGAGTAATAAGGTTCCCCAGAGCAGAAAAATTTTTGATGGAAAGGAAAAATAAATTAAAATAAAGATTAAAATTTTATTAGTTCAGAAATAACTACAGTTTTCATCTACAATGTACACCAGGCAGCATATTGAGAATTGGTTTAATTTCACTTCAAACAGTCTAACTAACAAACAAACAAAAAAACAGCCGACTTCTTTTGAGAAATTTCGCAATATTTTTCAGTGATGGACCGGTGAATTTTGCAACTCCCCTCCGCCCCCTCATATAACTTATATTCCAAGTTTCATCGATATCTGTCAATCAGGCCTAAGCAGGGTAACTTTAGTTATAACAACACTGTATATAACATTTATGCACAATCATACAGTGCATGAATATTTACTATTATTGCAACAGCTATTCCGTTCGGATATAAATTAATATCAAACAGTATTTACCAATAGATTTGTTTCTAAACCCTCCAATAGCACACTCTCAATATTTAATTGTATTGAGTTTTGTTAAGAGTTAATTACATTGACTTGTCTAATTTCATAACGTAGAAAATTACAGAAAAACCACTTTAAATAATAAATCTATACAAGGCTTGAATTTCAGGGTCGGATGATGGGATTCATGCCCAAAATTTTGAAATCCCACCCAAAAGAATGTTGAGGACGGAAGGCTCCGGCCCAAAAAAGAATTACCATTTTCCGAAGAAATTTGTTTTTTAAAACGGAGATCAAGTCCCGCAACCAACTGACGAATATTTTCTCATGCCGATCAAAAAATTTTGTGGGGATTGACACGATAGGATCCCACGACAGATTGACAAAATTTGCAATTTTTTCCCACAACATATCAACAAATTTTGCAATATTTTTTCATGAGCAATTGACAAATTTTGCGATATTTTCCGTGAGTGATCGGTGATTTGCATGCTTTTTTTTCCAACATGATTTACAAATTTTATGATTTTTTTTTTCCAGTGTTCAACTGAAAATATTTGTAATTTTTTCCTCCACAAGCGACTGATTGACAATTTTGCGATGTTTTCCAGCAACCAACCGACAACATTTATGATTTTTTCCTTGAGATAGATTGAAGAAATTCACGATTTTTCCCCCACGACCGATTGGTGAATTTCATGGTTTTTTTCTGACCGATAGATTGACAAAATGAACACTTTTTTTTTTCGCTGCGTCTGAATGAAAATTTTTGGGATTTTTCTTCACAACCTGCTCACGAATTTAGAAATATTTTTATGCATCCAATTGACAAATTTGCGATTTTTTTCCTTGATAGATGGGCAATTTTTGCGATATTTTGCTCGACTGATTGCATGGTTTCTTCTTGCGAGAGTGACAAGATTCGCGATTTTCCTTGCGTTAAGACTGAAAATTTTCGTGATTTACCATCCCTCTCCCCGCAACTGATCGAAAATTTTCACAACTTTCTTCCCGAGACCAATTGACAAACTTTGCGATATTTTTCAGTGACAAAACAGTGAATTTTACAACCCACCCCCTCCCCCCCGACAGATCAACAAATTTCACGATATTTTTCCCGTGCCCAATTGACGAATTTACTGATATTTTCCCTTGACCGATTATCGAATGGTGTGGTTTTTTTTTCTCACAACAGAGGCAAGTAGTTAAAAACTTTTCCTGCAACAGATTGGCGAAATACATAATTTTTTCCATGAAACCAATCAACAAATTTTGTATTTTTTCCCCCCACAACTGATCAAGAAATTTTGCAATTTTTTTCCTCGACCTATTGACATTCCGACGACAGACAGATGTATTTCAAGATATTTTTTTTGCTACCAAAAAAGGAAAAGAACCAAAAGGACAGTAAGGTCCACCGTGTGCTGCGCCCCACCAAATTCGCCTAGTCAGCACTAAGCAGAAATGAGACTAGAACTGTGCAGAACTTGTAGTGCACATGGAATTTTATTTTTCCTGAACTCAAAGGAAACATTTAGAAACAACAAACTAGTTGATCCTTGCAATTTACGGAAATTAGGACTTGACAATTTAAAGTAATTCTCAAATTCCCTGCTCAACAACGCTAAATTTTCTTACTCATTTTTAAACATAAAAGGTACCCAATTGGCAGGCATGACTATTAAAGCAATTTGGAATCAAATAGTGTTTTTTGATAAATAAATTACTTATCAACTTGTCAGCGAATCTTGTTACGTGAGAATGTTTTTTCCTTTCTTGTGCATCAGAATTAGGTTCAAAATGCTGACTTTGATTGTTTTTTCTGAAAAAACTTCTGCCTTTACCAAAAAAAAAAAAAAAAAAGGAAAATGTCTTTTGAATACATAGTTTCTGAATAAGAACACCTGGCAATTTCACGTATTTGCGAAGAAAAATGAATTTAGAAGTCGGAAAGTAGTTCTTTTGGATTTCAGAAGAGCTTTAAAGTCAACAAACATTTCTCATCTAACAGAAAAAATGAATTGACTGTTTCCCTTTCAAACTTTGGACATCAGTTTAAAATTTCAATGCACATACAGGGATGAGTCTGAGGAAAGAGCAAAAAAGAGGAAATGATGCGTGAGGTGAAAATTGAACAAAAAAGTTAAACCTGTACGCGGGGTAAAAATCGAGCAAAAAAAGTGAAATTATACGCGAAATAAAATTTGTCATTATTTGAATTCAAATTTAAACATATATACATGTAATACAAAAATAAGAACACTAATAAATATAACAAAAATGGCTAATTCAAAATTTTATTCAATAATTATCTGATATAAATGACAAATATTAATATGAGAATTCCTCAAAATTGTAAAACTATTCTTTAAAATTTTTATAAGCAAATACATTTAAAAACCTACATGCTTTCACTCAAAACATAAGTTAATACATATGGCTAATGTTTAACCTGCCAGTGCCACAGCTACAAAAGCATTTAGTGAGATCAATGTTGTAGCAAATTATTTATATGAAGGTCTAGCTATATTTTCCTACATAAAATTAGTTTTTAGGCAATGAAACTGAAAATACTACAAAAAAAAAAAAAAAAAAAAAAAAAAAAAGATTTTAAAAACATAATTTTTACCTTTTTCATATCGTGCTCTCTAAGAACACTAGCAGTCACTAAAAATTTATCTTTAACATAATAGGTAATACAAGAGTAAATAGTCACTGGAATATATCTTCAATGCAGAACTCTATCATGTGCAGATATTTACAATTTATCGGCCATTTCTTTCACAATTGTGGTTCTTTTTGTCCTTGTGCATAACTATTTTTACTACAGCACCATTCAGGAACATCTTTTTAAATAGGAATACTGCATGTTATAAAGCATTTAATGGTAAACTATGATCCACTAAAACTGAAAAAGACGAAAATAAATATTCCGATTTAATGATTATTTGATCCATTCCATCTACGATTAATTTGATGGGTTGTAGATTATCTATATGATTTCGGGCGTTACTATATCTGGCAAAATTGGAAATCAAAACAACGTGTCGTGCATTCAGTATACGGACTTTTTTTCACCCATAATACTTATTACTATCAAAATCTGTCTTTTGCGGCGCGATAATTAAATATAAATCAAAAAACAAATGACGAGATTAAACACTTAATCCATCATGAGATTTCAAATCTTACTATCTATTTCCGCACAGCGTCGGTAAAAAGTAAACAAACACGGCACGGCTCATCTACACTACTTATCGAAAGCCACGACACTTTGTGCTCATTGGTCAGTTGAATCATGACTACTCCCACTGACGATGTGACGTCAAACGTACTCACCAATCACAGAGGAGAAAGTGTTCAGGAGTTCTTCTGACAAATGGGTTGGTTGGTTGGTTGGTTCCGCTTGATGCATTAAAGAGAAATGCGTCCGAGAAATAAGAAAAAAAAAAAAAGCGGAAATCCGCGGATTTTGAAAATAAGCAAAAAAGCGGAAATCCGCGGAAAAGTGGAATCCCTGGCACATAGAACCTAAGAAAATACCAGGGATTCAAGTTTTACCTATACTTCATTAAGGATATAATAAAACAATTTTATTCAGAAATGGATATTGATGCCATCATCCTAAATATGTATTTTTCATGCAAGTAGTTAAAAGTAAAGACATCAGATTTTGTAAAGGTTCTGAAACTCATCTCCAGTGCACAAAATCGAAAAAAAAAAAATCAGAAATTCATTTAGCAACCCAATTGTTAAAGGTCCATAACATTGGTGAAAGTTGAAAAACGTAGAGGTGTTGTGTATATATAGAGCTCGATTTTCTTCCTTTTTTTAAAAATAAACACTTTGTATATAATCATTCTGAGTTCTCGGTTCTAGATTTAAATTTTTTTCAAACTTTTTGTCATGTCTGTATTAATGTAATTCTTCAAATATCATATAAAATAGTGGGATAGATTATTTTTTTCCCTTCCAAACAGTTCAACTACCCCCTCAGGGTTCATACTTATTGAATTGTAACATGAATTGTAACATAGTTTACCTGCAGATTATTTTCTGACGCTGAAATATCCGTCGCAGACACTTGGAGAATTTTCTGCTTCTGCGAAGATACTGGATATTAGGACCTCATTTTCCTGGTTGCACTATGTGCATCTTTGCCACCATAGGCTGAAAAAAGGAGAATCTGAAAAAAAAAGTTACAAATGCATTTTTATCAAAGACCAGAAGAAAGTTTTTGCTATTTCAGATACAAACTAGTGTAAATAATTTAAGTTTAAATTGCAATAGTTGTAATTAAATTTAATTTTTAATTTAAAATTATACACCCTTATTAAGAAATGTGATTTATGTTACCAGCATACAGGTAAACATTTATCTATTCTTTCCAGGGGTCGATCCAGGAAAAATTTGGGGAAATCTAATAAAATGGGCCCCTTCACAAAATTCTATTCCATAAAAAATTACTATTTATTATCTATTTATTATTTTGTGATGTTTTAAAATGTGTAATTTGTAAACAAGCAAGTTCACCAGAGAGGAAAACTTCAGCAAAAGGATTTTAAAAAGTTTTTGTTTATAAATGCTTGGTTCAAATTTTATTAACTGGATTTCAACTTTCGTTAAAAAATATTTTTCACAAAAATAACCTTTAATTTTCACAAAATGGGCCCCAAGAAAAAAAACCTGCATCGACCCTTGCTTTCTGTAGTCCATGTGCAAGCTGAATAAATTTCTGCAACCGTTATGGTTGAGATGCAAAATCAAACAAAAAATATTCAAAGTTTCATGATTTGATCCATTCTTATTATGCACATTTTCAATATGGGGCTTAAGTGAACTTTTTTTCTGAAGACTTGATCAAACATGACATGCATTAGCAATTGTAGCAGTATCTCGTTTAAGAATATCTAATGCAATGAAACACCTATGGGTTTTAACTGAAGAATAAGATATTTGCACTGAATAAATTAAAATCATTAACTAGTTGGGAAATTCTAATATTCCTTGCATCCTCCTTATGCTCTTCCATAATTTTCTGAAATATTCAGATTCCATAAAATGTTTCAGGGCTCCATAAAATGTTCAGTTGACTATTCCAGCAGGTATCACTTGGCAGCTGGGATTCTATGATTCTTTACACTCTTTAAGCCATGCTGCAGGAAGATGATGATATCATTGTTTTAAATTACGGGCACATTTAAGATATTTTAAGTAAGGGAAGAAATGTGCAGTTCATGTGAGCAGTTTCAATTACTTAAAAACAATTTTACCCAGTTAAAAAATTACACTTAACAATAACACTTTACTAGATATTAATTATTGATTTACAGTAATAGTAACATTTTAAACATTACATCTAATGTTGTATATATATGACATTTAATGTGAAATTTTACATATCAATGTAGTATTCGAGGTTTCTGATTAGGTTTTTGAAGTGACAGTTTAAACTGTCAGAAACCTGCCAACCCTGGTTTGAGTAAGTTTTGATGATTGTAGTTATAATTTCCTTTTAACACTTTTAAATGAAATTCTGCATCAGATTGCATAATCTATTGTTAACAATGATTGGATTTTCTTTTTTTTAATAAGACACCATACTTTTATTTGATTATTTCCCTGGAATTAATGCACATAAAATAGAATACTGCACTGGATCAAGACAGTTGCAATCAGCCCCGCAAAACCCATAAGTGACCACAATGAACTAAGCCAGACAACAAACCAACCTGAAAATAAGCCTGCTAAACATTATATCAAGTAAACCTACAACTCTAACTGAACCAGACAAAAAAAAATTATTAACTTAAAAATCATCAACCTGAATCAGACAAACATTTTCATTAAAATAAAACCTGGCGCACATCAACCCTAATAAATAAAAGAAAACTAGATGAAACCCACCAAAATTTGACGGCAAACAACTTGATAGTACCATTAAAATAAAAAGAAAAGCGTCCAGTTAAACTGATGGCATTGAGCTCAAAGGCTATTACTATATTAAGGGGGAGGGATTAGCCCCTCGTTTCCCCCTTTGTAACCAATGAACTAAAGGGGAAAATAAGGAATTTCGCTTAGTAGCCACTGGCCGGTAGGTTGATTTGTTTTAGTAGCCAGTTACTGGCTAATGAGAATAATTTCTTTAGTAGCCAGTAAATACACGTATGTCACTGAATATTTATTTTTTTTAAATACAATGACTTTACAGTAAAAAAGTAATTTATGTACTAAATAAAAATGTTTTAATTTATATTGTTTTGAATAAACTTCCGATATTAATTTCCAATCTATTTTAAATTTTAAAATAAGTTAACAGTAAAGTTCTACACAACATGCTTATGTAGTAACTACATAAGTCACACTAGCTTAGGTACTTTTTAACTAACTACATAAGTACTTTTCAAAAAAAATTATTTGTATAGAATGAAGGTCTGACAATAATAAATAGGTATGTTTATGTACTAAATAATAACCCACAACATGATATGAATCATGAATGCATTACACATGCACAACTTGTGGCCAGCAGGCCAAAATCTGCACAAATTCAGGAATTGTGTGTATTTCGGCAATTAGTTTCAGAAAAAATTGCAAATTTCGTCATTCGAAAGCGTAAAATTCATGAATTTCGTCGATATCGCATGGAAAATCATGAATTTTGTCGATCAAGCACGTAAAAATCATGAATTTTGTCGATAGTGTGCATAAAAATAATGAATTTCATCATTCAACGTAAATATCATGAATTTCGTAGATCGGGAGAATGAAAATCATGAATTTTATTGACATAATGCATAAAAGTCATGAATTTCGTCGAATGGGTGCATAAAAATCTTCAATTTCGTCGAATGGGTGCATAAAAATCTTCAATTTCGTCGATCGGAGGCATAAAAATCTTCAATTTCGTCGATCGGGTGCTGAAAAATCTCCAATTTCGTCGATCAGGTGCAGAAAAATCTTCAATCTTGTTGATCAGGTGCAGAAAAATCTTCAATGTCATCGATCGGCTACGTAAATATCTTGAATTTTGTCGATCGGCTACATAAATATCTTGAATCTCGTCGATCGGCTACGTATAAATCTTAAATTTCATCGAACAGCTAAATACAAATCTTGATTTTTGTCATTCGGGAGCGGAAAAATCTTGAATTTCGTCTATCGAGCGTGGAAAAGTCATGAATTTTATCAACTGGGCATGTAAAAATCATGAATTTCGTCGATTATGCGCATAAAAATCATGAATTTTGTCGATTGCACTCCTAAAAATCATGAATTTTATCAATCTGACACGTAAAGATCATGAATTTCGTCGATTATGTACAGAAAATCAAATTTCTTCCAACGGGGCGTACAAATTACGTCGAACGGATGCGGAAAAATCGTGAAATTTAGGGGAAAATGGTAATCAGGAAATCCTGAATTTGGCTGGTTCTTTCCATATGTTTAATCGCCAGTTTTTAAAGTTTAATCGACGAGTGGAGACTGCTTATTTTCACCTTTACAATGTACCCCCAAAACTAATCAGTGTAGCACCTTATAACAATGAACCTCTATACAAACTCTGGAGCAAATCTGATAATTCTGCATGAAAAACCAATTTATCTAAATTAAGGGGAGGGAGGGGGGGTTAGCCTTTGTTCCCCTTTAAACTTTTCCAATGAACCCCCAAAACTAATCAGGGAAGCTCCGTACCACAATGAGTCTATATACAAAATTTGGAAGAAATCTGATAATTCTGCATGAAAACTCCATCTTATCTAAACTAAGGGGGGGGGGGGAATTACCCCCCTCCCCAGAACGCCACACTCTGGATTCACTAGTGCACATTATCAAGGTAAGCTGAAATCGTGCTGTACTTTTAAGAATCTCATAATAATCTGATTAAAATAACTTCACTTTTTTAATGTTCCACTTATAGAAACGTGCCGTAAATGGAAAATGCATATTGCAATTATGCAGTTGATGCATCTGTTTTTTTTTTTTTTTTTTTTTTTTTTTTTTTTTTTTTTACATTTATTTAGAACTCACAACACGTAAGTCAATCAGAACAGAACTTCTGTTTTCAAAAGTCCATTTTATGGGAGGAAAGTGTGTGGGAGAGGGGGAGCAACTGGAGAGGAAAAAGCTAAATATTTTGAGAAAAAAAAAAAAGAGGATCATGCAAAAGAAAATTTGCGCCCTGTGCAAAGTTTCAGTCCCCCCCCCCCCCACACACACACACATTCCTAAAATTTATCAAGTGCAGAAACAGAAATAAATTCCCTTGAATAAATATTTTGCATTTTTGGAACAACTGAACAGAAAATAAGAAAAAATTGCACTTATGCATTAGAAAATTCATGATTTTTACACACTCGGTCGATAAAATTCATGATTTTTACGCGATCGTAAAATTAGCGATTTTTTTTTCTCATTCGTTTAATGAATTTCATGATTTTTTCTGCGATCGTTTGATTATTTTTGCGATTTTTCCCCGAAATCACTTGATGGATTTTGTGATTTTTTTACTGAAATCATTTTTTGACTAATTTCATGATTTTTCCCAGAGTTCATTTGACAGATTTCGCAATTTTTCCCACGATCATTTGACTAATTTCTCGGATTTTTTTTTGCGATACTTTGATGAAATTCATTTTATTAATTCATATATATTCATAATTAGGATTTTCATTTTTGTTATTGCCATTTATTTGAGCCCACAGTATTCTGTGAAGTGTTTGGAAAGTTACGCGATTTTCGTCGATCGATCGCGAAAAAACGCAAATTTCGTCGGTCGATTGTGAAAAAGAAAACACGAATTTTGTCGATAGACCGCGGGAAAAACGCAAATTTCGCCGATCGATCTCGGAAAAAACGCAAATTTCGTTGATATGTCATGGAAAAAACAAAGTTCGTCGATCTGTCGCGGAAAAAACACAAAGTTCGTCAATCTGTCGTGGAAAAAACGCAGTTCGTCAATCTGTCGCAACTCCCCCCCCCCGCAAAGTTCGTTGATCAGTCGCGGGAAAAAAGCAAATTTCGTCAATCGATCGCGGAAAAAACACAAAGTTCGTCGATCTGTCCCCAAAAAACAAAGTTCGTCAATCAGTCGCTTAAAAAACGAAAAGTTCGTCGACCAGTCGCTTAAAAAACTATAAGTTCGTGGATCTGTTGTGGAAAAAACGCCAAGTTCGAACCACAAAGTTTGCCGATCTGTCACGGGAAAAACAGCAAAGTTTGTCGATCTGTCGCGAAAGAAACGCAAAGTTCGTCGATCGGTTGCGGGAAAAAAAAAATCACGAAATTTATCGTTCAGTTGCAGGTAAATAAAATAATGCAAATTTTTCCGAAAATTGTGAAATTTTTTGGGCGGGAGGCTCCCGCCCACAATCTTTTTTGGGCAGTATTTCAAAATTTTCACCGCGAATCCCGCCCTGCTTATAATTTAAGCACATAACACAATACTTATCAAATAAATAAACAAAAATTAACTTACTTTTATTTCTCCCATTTTGTCCACACTAGTAGACTGCTTATGAAGATATACTTAGACCAGTGATAGCCATATTTTTTAATTTTAATCTTGCCAATAATTCAACATGAGCTAGAAACAAATAGCCAATATTTTAACATTGCAATATAGTATCTTTAAAAACTTACATGTAAAAATAAACATATCAATAAAAAAAAAATCGCATGTAATTGGGTCTATTAAAAATTAGACTTAAGCCCATTATAAAAATGGTAAGATATAACGGTACTTTTCGGTTAGCCAGAGGGGCCAGTGAAATATATATACACATATATATGGGTGTGTGTCTATATTTCATTGGCACCCAGCTAACTGAAAGTACTGATATAATAAACTAGAAAATTTTATTTTATACTGGAGGCATTTTTATCTTATATACACAAAAATCAGGATTTGTAAATATCATGATTTCAAAAATATACATTTTTTTTATATACTATATCCCATATTTTCAAAATAGTTAACTTATTGATGATTATAAATATTTTTAAAGTTAATATAAATTAGACATTAAAACATATGTCATTTAGCATGAAAACTTATATAAAACAATATTCTAAATGTCTTTTTCTATTTTTTTTTTTTATTTAGCAAAATTTAAGATCAACTAATTGAAAACAGACAATTTGCTTTTTACACTCACAAAAAACAAACTATTAAGTTTTAGTAAACAAGTTTTGAGAAAACTTTATGTTTTACACAACAAAATAATTTGTTTTTATTAAAAATTTTAACATAAATATAGTAAGCTTGGTCTTCTTAAGTAAACGAAAACGAGAAAAAAATTATTTCTAATGAAGTTGCAAGTTTATCTAAATGAGATATTTTATCTTTCAGTAGCTTTTCTAAGTAAATACTGTCTGACATAATTATTGATTCTAGATTTAGAAATTCAGCTTCAAATATAAAACTTGGTAAAGTTTTTTTTAGGGTACTTTTCTGTTATACAGACACCATTGTCACCAAGCATACATATACATACATACATTAGCATACATTTTGGCATGGTGTCCGTATAACAGAAAAGTACCTTTTTATTTTATTTTTTTTTTTTGGGGGGGGGGGGTACAATGCTAACAAAACATGAAATTTCAAACATCATATAAAAAACTTTATACATAGATTATAAAATATGCAAGTCACGGTTTTTTAAAAACTTTTCATTTCATTGCATGATAAAAATTTTGGGTGCTTTTCGATTAGCCGGGTGCCAGTGATATATGTACATATATATATGTATATCAGTTTCCCCCAGACGGTTTCAGAAGGGTGCTGAACCCTGCCTGCCCTTTGGTTTACAAAATAGCACCCTTCTCGCCCTTCACAAAAATAATTAGCACACTTCTTGCCCCTCAGTAGAAAAAGTGTCCTTTTTGCATTAAAAAATTTCCTTCCAGAGTAAAAACTGACTCAATGTTGTCTTAAAAAGAATGCCCTGACTTTTAAATATTAAAAGTGGCTTTAAACACCAAAATAATAACTTTAAAAATTAAAAAAAGTGCCAATAAGAATCTGAAAAGTGCCCTTTTCTCATCATCAGCACCCTGCCCTTTTTTAAACCTGGGGGAA